>CM071929.1:1944603-2307645 GCA_016081115.2 Rehmannia glutinosa | reverse complement strand
ATACTTCCTTATTCAAAAGGTGCATTCCTAGTTAGCTTCAATGCGCGCAACTTCCGTTTCACAAGTTTTATCGGCACACTTAGCATGAAAGTACTCCGCATCATTTTTTGTTATGTTCATGCTCCTTTTGGTTTTGATTTCATGTAAATGTATTGCTTGCTTAAACTCGTTTTTGTGGAAAACATGTTTCATGCCTAATGCAATTGTTGGATTATATAACTGAGAATTTTGTCCATCTTCCGCCATCGGACCCCTTATGACCGTTTAAAACATCATTACTTCTCAACACATCCTCTTCCCGGAATCAAGCCCCTCACAATCTCCTCACCATCCTCACTGTGTGCTTCATTATCGACAATTTTTTATTTTTTTTTTTTGAAAACTAAGAAACAACAATTTTAAAACCACTAAAACTCGCAAACAACGTTTATAAAAAGGTTTTATACATTAACAAGCAACAAAGCGAGGGGACAACATCGAGCCAAACGTTATCCTGGGGGGACGAGTGGATCATGTTAGAATAATTAACATACATTTTTGTAAGATAAATTTGGAAGAAGAATTCTATATAACTTGGAGTCTTGAATGCAAGAACTTGATTAATACAAATGGAGGCTACCCAATATATATAGGAGCAAACCCTAGAAGACACACAAAGGAAATTACAAAACTACCCTCACAAATATAAACTAATAACTAATTATAATTCTAACATCCCCCACAAACTCATGATGATGTAGTAGAAATCATCGAGAGTTTGCCAACCAAAACGGTAAAGCGAAGCGGATGTGACTTGGTGAAAAGATCAAATCTGAAAGATGATGAGATGAAAGGTAAGTGGAGTGTCCCATGTTGCGGTGATGACGGTGACATGACAATCAATCTCAATATGCTTTGTTCTTTCGTGGAAAATCGAGTTGTGAGCAATCTGAATAGCACTTTGGTTATCACAATGCATGGGAGTAGGTGAGGACAAATGAACACCCATATCTTCAAGAAGCCAACGTAACCAAACTATTTCGATTGTAGTAGGCCATTGCCCGATACTCTGCCTCTGTGGAGGATCGAGACACAACATTTGTTTCTTACTCTTCCAAGAAATAAGTGAGTCTCAAGAAAAACACAAAAACCAAAGTGGTGGATTTTCATCGATGGATCACTGGCCCAATCACGCACGAATATGCCCTCAACTCTAATGAAGATGTAGATGGAAACAAAAGACTCTCGAAAAGTACCACGGAGGTATCGCAAGATACGAAATCGCAGCTATGAATGAACGGTAGTGGGCAAGTGACAAACCGACTCACAATATGAACCGCATATGCAATATCGGGCGCGTAATGGTTAGATAAACCAAACTTCCAACAATAGTGCGATATAAAGTAGGATCGAGACAATGGTGTGCCATCGGAAAGAATATCGAACATTAAGTTCAAGAGGCGTATCAACCGTCCGAGTATCGATAGACGAGCTCGATCAAGTATGTCAACAATGTACTTGGGTAGTGAAAGAAGATAACCTCGAGGGGAGCCGGGCTACCTCAATACCCAAAAATATCGCAAAGGTCCCAAATCTTTCATTTCAAAGCGGTGCTAACTCGATTTCAACAATGCAATCCCATCAACATCATCACCTGATGATCATGTCATCAACATATAAGGAAAGAAGAATAATACCAAGACATGTACGCTTGAAGAAAAGAAGCGAGAATCATGGTTCTGGAACTAAAACCAAGTGAAGTAAGACGACAGAGAATTTTTCAAACCAAGCCCGTGGAGCCTGTTTGAGACCATACAACGCTTTCTTAAGCTTGCAAACTTCGCCTCGATTATGAGAACTCCAGGTGGTGGGATCATGTAAACTTCTTCTTGAAGATCACCATTCAAGAAGGCATTTTTGACATCCAATTGAGATATGTGCGATTTGGATAAAGAAATGGCACAATAAAAGTACGAATCGGTAGTCATTTTTGCAAAGGGGCAAAAGTTTCCTCATAATCCATACCATACTTTGTGAATAACCTTTAGCAACCAATCGTGCTTTATATCGCTCAACCGAACCATCGATTTGGTTTTAATTTTATAAACCCAACGCGAACCAATTGCCCGTTTACCAGGTGGTAAAGATACCAAATCCCAGTGTTTGTTTTATGCAAAGCGTAAAGTTCTCGATCGTAGCATCTTTGCCATAAAGGATCGATGAATCGCTTTATAGGAGTGTGGTTCAGAAATTTGGTGAATAGAGGACAAAAATGAAGCAAAAGCGGGAGAATAAGAGGAATAAACAAAGTCGTAAATCGAGTGGACTTACGTGTACGTTGGGGATATCGAGGAGGCAAACGATCCACAATTTCGGGAAGCGATTGGGGTGCCGTGGCGTAGGCGGAGCGGAAAGCGAGATCTGATGAGTCTCTATCTCGTATTATCCAGAATGGATCAATATGAACAAGATCGAGCTTTGGAGATGCTTTATGAGAATTTAGAGGAATAGAGAAGAATGGAATATGCTCAAGAAAAAAATACATGACGAGACACATATAATTTTTGAGCAACAGGATCAAAGCAACGATATCCCTTCCCGACCTTTCCATATCCTAAGAAAACACAAATAAATGAACGAGAAGATAATTTGCTGCGCTCAACATGAGGACGAAGGACAAAACATGCACAACCAAAGACTCGTAAGGGACGAATAACTAGGGTGGAACCATATAGTCTGAAATGGTGATAAATCGGATGTAATGGATGATGGAATCCTATTTATACAATGGACACGGTAAACGGCTTCCCCCGAATTCACTTGAACCGAACTAGATAGTAAAAGTGAGCGAAACGGTTTCAATGATATGCCTATGTTTTCTTTCAAGAATACCATTTTGTTCAGAGTATCATGCAAGAAGTTTGATGTAAAGTCCCATCCAAAGCAAGCAATTCACGAAAATTATTAGAGGTGTACTCCCACCCAAGTCACATCTAAAGCATTTTATGATAGCAGAGAATTGAGTTTTACAAAAGCTCGAAATGAAGTATATATGCTCGAGAAAATCGAACGATGCTTCATAAAATAAACCCAACAATAACGAGAATAATCATCAATAAAAGAGACATAATATCGAGAACCCCCTTTGTGGGAATGGGAGCAGTCCCCACACATCGAATGAACCAAATCAAATGGCGCGATGGGAATTAGAAACACTTCGTTTAAAAGGTAAAGCGGAAAATTTTGCGCTTTACAACCACTACAATCGTGAGATATCATGAGATGACAATTTTCCTAATGAACCCTGTAGAAGCCAAAAATCTTAAACGTGAAGGCGAAACATGACCCAAACGAGAATGCCACATATAAAAGCTAGACGATGAAGGACTCAAACGAAAAGAAGACAAATCAACAAAGAGAAGTCTGCGATAGAGGGTACTGAGCTCATCCAAAATGTATAACTCTCCTTGCTTACTACGGCCCGTCCCAATCGGCTTAGGGAATGTGGATCCTCATTGACACAACAAGAAGTAGAAGAAATGATACCAAGTAGCCTAATCACACAATTGGCTAACGAAACAAGATTTAATGTAAGTTTGGGAATATGGTAAACATGTGGAAGAGATGCAGTGAGGTGTAGCTACAGATCCACCCCCGCTAAGGGTAACAATGTACCATCGGCGAATAACAGTCTAGCATATGTGGGTGAAATGGAAGTAAAACATGATATATCGGGGGACATATGATGAAAAGCTCCAGAATCAATACCCAAATAGAGGAAGATATACCGACGAGCTCGGAGTTGACAAACCCGAGGCGGACAAAGCATGAGATGAGGCAAGAAATTTCTCAAATTGTTCGGCAATCAGTATCCATAGAAGGCCGACCCAGGTAAGAGTTCCGGATGTCACGATGAATCGGGATGAGGTACAAGTGCGGCAACACGAGTCGGTGGGGGCGGCCTAAAACCACGTTGATTTGGATGGACAAACCGATGTTGGGGAGGTCGTGGATTTTTCTCGTTGAAAACGTTGTTGGCCACCTTTATTCAACTCGGGACATTGAGCCTTCCAATGTCCTGGTTGTTTACATAACTACACTCATTATCGCAACCTTTGGGTGCGGCCCGAAAAACGAACAGAAGATGGACGATGGGGCACAAAGAAGAACGGATGAAGAGGAACAGGGAAGAACTCCTTTCCTCGCCGAGACTTTAGACGTAATTCCTCTCGCTAACAATTCACCGACAAAATCAACAGATGGTAAAGGAATACGGTGCAAAATATTTCCACGAAGAGATTCAAAATCATCCCGAAGAGCCATCAAAAATTGAACCAATCGTTGCTCCTCTCTACGAGCAATATAGGGGCAAATGCGCCGAAGTTCAATAGATTGATGGGCTAATAATTGATCCCAAAGATCGATCCATAAGCGAATAAAATTCTGTCTGATCATATTTTTTTTCAAGAGATCGAATATCTATTTCAACTGGCATCTTAGCAAAATTTGATTGAGTATACAACCGTTCCAAATGATCCCAAACTTCTTTAGCAAAGATCATATTTAGCCAATTGCATACCAATAGAGTTCTCCCATGCACTTAATTAACCCAAGTAATAATTTTGAATTGTTCACTTCCCAAACCTCTAATTCCGCAAAGATATTTAGTATTATCTTTCTCAATAGGATGTTTTTGTGTTCCGTAAATATAACTCCACAATTTTTTTCCTCTCAAAAAATTTCTCATGACATAACTCCAATATGAATAATTCTTTCCATTCAAGCGTCACTAATCGATCGCAACGAATCATCTCTTTCACTAGCCATAATGAATAATGACAAAATCAAGCGAAATACCAACCAAACAACTAGGTAGATCGATGCAAATACCCAACAAATCAAGCCAACTCTACCAACAAACTATTGCAAATAATCGATTCTTGAGGCCAAAAAGATAGCAAACCCAACAAGTGCTAACAGATCGAAAATCGAATGAAAATAACACAAAGTCGCAACATACTCACCGTAATCGCGATATACCCACCCCATGGATCCGCGAATCGCACCGCACTGGTACACCCATTAAAAAAAAAACCTTGCTCTTGATACCATGTTAGAATAATTAACATACATTTTTGTAAGATAAATTTGGAAGAAGAATTTATATAACTTGGAGTCTTGAATGCAAGAACTTGATTAATACAAATGGAGGCTACCCAATATATATAGGAGCAAACCCTAGAAGACACAAAAGGGAAATTACAAAACTACCCTCACAAATATAAACTAATAACTAATTATAATTCTAACGGATCATCCACTTTCGAGAAACGAACAAAAAAAAAAAGCATAATACCCTTTCTGCAAAAAATAAAATAAATAGACACATGGACGACCTACATGGATATCACACACACTACAATGAATCAAAGAGAAGAATTCTAGTCTCTAAATCATATTTGTATACAAACATACCGTAGCTGGTTCATCGAGGTTTTGTGGCTCTCGAGTCTTAATTGTCCACGACAAAATCCTAGTCGCGTCGAGATGATTCTGGTTCATTTGGGGATTGATTTTGGATTACAGATCTTTGGTTTCTCTTAGATTAGGTTTTTAACTTTTTGTTGTTCTCACTATTTAGGGCAAGACAGATTTTTTGGGTTTGATATTTTAGTTCAGATGAACTCGTGGAATACACGACTTGATTTCCCTCCAATCCTACATGGCAGTTGTACTTTTTTTTTATTATCAAATTTTACCTCCAAAATTTAAAAATCCTCAATTTTGTGGCCACGTTAGCAAGAATCCCTTCCAACTAAACAATTTCCAGCAGTCTGTCTGAAATTCCGAATCGGACCAAATGTCCGGAAAATAGCCAAATTTCAATGAATTTTCCCGCTAGAATTTTTCTTTTTTTTCTTGTAATTATTGTATAGAATCAAACATCAGAAAATTCAAGTTTATCTGAAGTAACTAATGATAGTTTTGGAGGTATATCCATATGCCAAAATCATCAAAATATGAAGTATTATCCATACTTGATGATATAAAACATCACATCTAAAAAGATGTGAAACTAATTATATTTACTAATATGTAGTTCGTGCGCCTATATGGTTCGAGAGAAATAATGCTACCATACATTCGAATGACACATTATGGGTCCAGCAAATTAGATCACAGGTACCTTTCAAGAAGAAAAAAATAAAAATTAGATCACAGGTACATAATAAACATTATTATTATTAGGGCTAGTCTCCTGTTAGACGGGTCTAAATATCCTACCCATCTCGCAGACCTGATCCAGATCCGCGAAAAATAAAAAAACCAATACGCCGCACTCTTCCTCAGCCTCAGTTCAAGAAGATCTCTTCCTCAACTTCAGTTCGAGAATATCGTGGAGGAAACCACCACCAACAAACAGATTTTGTC
Source organism: Rehmannia glutinosa (assembly GCA_016081115.2). Lineage (NCBI taxonomy): Eukaryota > Viridiplantae > Streptophyta > Magnoliopsida > Lamiales > Orobanchaceae > Rehmannia > Rehmannia glutinosa. The sequence goes on along the minus strand of CM071929.1, from coordinate 2,301,234 downwards.
CCCCACCACCGCCGCCTCCCTCCGCCTCTTCTTCCACTACTGCTTCGTCGGCGGCTGCGACGCCTCCATCCTCGTCTCCTCCACCCGATTCAGCAAATCCGAGCGACGCCGACAATAACCTATCCCTCCCCGGCGACGGCTTCGACGTCGTCGTACGCGCTAAGACCGCACTCGAGCTCTCCTGCCCCGGCCGCACTTCTTCAAATTTGCTACTGCTGGATCTCAAAGTTCGTCTGTGTGGGGAAGAATAGGTGGTTTAAAATGTAGTCCATAAGCAAAGGAAAAAATTGATTCTGTTGGTACATCCTCTAGTTATATTGAACGGGACATCAAAAGTGAGAAGGCACTAAGCATGACTGTTCATGATGTTCCCCATCAAGGGAAGCAGATGAATGTAGATGGAAATGGTTCACTAGTTAAGGATTCATCTCTCGAAACACGGAAGATTTGCTCTGTTTTTTTTCTTGATTGTAGTTCAAAATGAATATTGCGATGAGTATTTGAAGACGAAGCACTAAATGATACAAGTATTAGTATCGGCTAATACTTTTATGGAGAAATACTAATACATTTTATAAGAAAAACTAATACTTTGTAGGAACACTACTAAAATACTCTCTAGAAATTACTAATACTTTTTCGAAAACTACTAATACGAGGGACAACTAATATATTTAGGGAGAAAATTTAATTATATTCGGGGAAACTATTAAAATACTCTCAAGGGAACTACTAATACTTTTTGAGGGACTCGCTAATACACTTCGGAGTATATTCATGAGAAATACTAAAAAAACCCTTCAGGGAACTACTAATACATTTCGGAAAAGAATCTGCTAGTGCTTTTTAGAAGGATGGCTAATACTTTTTAGAAGATCACAATACATTTCGGGAGAAAAATTTAATTATATTCAGGGAAACTACTAAAATACTCTTGGAACTACTAATACTTTTTCGAGGAACTACTAATACTTTTTGAGGGACTTCTAATACACTTCGGGAGTATATTTAGGAGACATACTAAAATTCTCTTTAGGGAACTACTAATACATTTCGAAGAACTCATTCATTACTTTTTAGAAGAATGACTAATACTTTTCGTAAGGATCATTATCCCGGTCCCCGAAACTACTAAAACATCACTTGCTAATATTATGGAAATGCCACCGGTCCACCGGTCGGATCCGTCTAACAGTCGGGACCCCGTTAGACAGATCCGACAGAGTTTTTGTGTTATTATTATGGGTGGTAAATATCGCTACCATCCACTTCCTTGTCCAAAAAGTGTGAGAGACGTGATGCCATCAAAACACTAAGGGTCCATTTGGATGGAGGAATTTGAAATTCCAATGGATTTCAAACTCACTGGATTTGAAATCCACCTCTTGTTTGGATGATGTGGATTTGTGCAGAGATTTCAAATCCATCATAAATTTTTATAAAAAAAAAATTAAAACTCTATTCATTTTCTTAATTAACATTTAATAAATAAAATTAAAAGATATAATTTTATTATTTTATAAATAATTATAATTTTATACACTAATAATATGAAATATATAACTTTTATTACGTGTGAGGATTGTGTGTGAATATGTGAGAGAGAGTATGTGTAGTGTGTGTAAATGTGTGCAGTGTGTGTGTAAATGTGTGTAGTGTATGCAATGTGTACAGTGTGAATATGCAAATGAGCATAAAGGGAAAAAAAATAATGAATTTCAAATGACTAGGTTTTGGGAGGGTTTTGAAATCATTTGAAATGAACTAAAACTTAAAGAGGGATTTGAAAACCATCGATTTGAATTTATATGCCAAACAGGGGTATGGATTTAGCTAAGGATTTCAAATCCCTCCTCCCAAATCACCTCTCAAATCCCCTCATCCAAATGCACCCTAAAGGTTTATATATTAAGAGCCGTCCCTGGAGTGTTCAACGCGGCGCCGTCGCATAGGACCTCCCTCCGGCGAGGCCCCCGCCCCCGAATTTTTTTTATTTAAATTTAATACTTTAAATTATGTTAATATGTTAAAAACGGACAAAAACGTGTAACAAAAAGTTGGGTAGCCTAGTGGTGTGCACTTTTCTCTTTTATCTTGAAGACAAGGGTTTGATCCATGCAGCTCCCAGAATCTCCCCCTTTTGTTTTCACTTCTCAAATTTTGGCCCAAGAGCTCTTATTTTAGGGAAAATTACACAGAATACGCTGATTTTTGTACAATTACCACACAATACGCTCCAATTACTCTTGTGCCTATTTTTTACTTTTGTACCTAATTTTTTTTACGCTCCTTGCTATTTTTTGATAATTTTTATTTTTTTTGTTTTTTTTTGTTCCTGCATTGTTTTATATGTTATATAAGTTGTTTCGAGGTTGTTTAAATTTGTTTCTTTATTGTTTCTATGTTGTTTCGATGTTTCAAAATAACTTTAAACTATTTTTATGCTGTTTTTTATTCATATATTATTTTATACATTATTTCTATTGTTTCGGTGTTGTTTTATAATATTTTTAATGTTGTTCTAATAATTTTTTTGTTGTTTTCATGTAGTATTCAATGTGTAAATACAATTTTTACCTATTTTTAAGCTCTTTTTATTCATGTTGTGTTTTAAATATTTTTTCTGGGTTGTTTCCATACCCTTTTTAATGTTGTTCTGATATTTCTTTGTTGTTTCAATGAAGTTTTCGATGTTTAAATACAATTTTTTTTACCTATTTTTATTAAAAGAAACATGTTAGAAACAATGTTGAAACACAGAAACATGTTTGAAACAATGTTGAAACAAAGCGTAAAATTTTCGGGAATTTTTGTTGGAACGTATTGTTGTGTAAAAAAGGAGCGGGAAGCGTAAATTTAGGTAAAATTGCACCAGGAAGCGTAAATTTAGGTAAAATTACATCGGAAAGCATAAAAGGCTGACATTGACTTAAAAAAGGTGGGTATTTCTGTCATAAACCCCTTATTTTATCTCTACAGGAGCCCATCAAATTTGTTGTATAAAATTGGAAACTTTGAATTGGAAATATAATATTTTGTTATTTTATGTTTTGAACAATGAAATTATTTTCATGACATTAATAAATTAGATTTTATTAAGTCTTATTTATATAAATAAAAAGAGGCCCTTTTTTTTTTTTTGCACTAGACTCTTTAAAACATAGGAACGGCTCTGCATATATGGCCAGTAAATCCACTATCTCAACCTATATCATAGATTTGTGTTCGTCCGATATTTACAAAGTGACAAAAGTAATGATGGACAATATCATATATACACCAACTCAAATAGAGAACACCTATAATACAAGAAATAACAAATGGCCTGGTTACTTAGCACTAAAAGTTTCGTGTTTATGTTTTTCTTTTTCTCCTTTTTCATTATTTATCCCACAAATACATACAAAGCTTTTGATTTGTAATCTCTACATTGTTTATTTAGAGAAGAAACCAAATTCTACTATATATGGTTTCTATGCCACCTAGATATAATCGTGGAGAAGAGGTTAATTATTTTCAGAACAAGAAAGGTACCTATTGGAGTTAAAAAATTATCGTGTAAATATTCCCAAAAGTTTTACTATTAAATTAACGTTTCTCTTCCACTTGATCCATTTCATCTTCAATTTCGTGTGGGTAATGTATGTTTTGACATAGGCTAAAATACAAGTTGCTAAAAAACAAATAAAGCATTTAATCATATATATATATATATAGGGGAGGTTAAAATGAGACCACATATTATAGTGAGACAAAATAAGTGACTATCTCAACCCTCCCTTATCTATATCAATGGCTAAGATAAATAGGGGTTAAAATTACATTAAACATTTAATTAATGCAAAATAAGGGTATAATTGTCAAAACAAACATGTGGGGGACCATCCAAATATGGAATCAGTTGCTAGGAGAGAGAAAATCACGCGAGGAGAGAGAAAATCGCGAAAAATCGCTACTGAGAGAAAATCGCGCATGTGCTCCGCCACGCAAAGATATCTTTGTACACTTATCATATATTTGTTGTATACTTAACACTATTTTTTTTGTATGTTTAACACAATTTTATTGCATATTAAAATGGTCAAACAAAAACATGTGAGGGCCCGTGAATCAAGGAATCAATTATATATAGAGAGAGAATCACGTTCATTAACATGTGGGGACCGGATTAAGTAAATCAATTGTAGAGAGAGAAAATCACGCACATTATTATCTTTGTATATTTAACATATATTTAATGTATATTTAACACTATTATGTTGTATATTTAACATATTTGTCTTTATATTACAATTGTCAAACAAAAAATAAGTATACAACAAAACACATATAAGTGTACAACAAAACATATATAAGTATACAACAAATAAAATAAGTATACAAAGAACATAAATACAAACATAAAAATTAACTACTTATACATCAAAACACATCTAAGTATACATCGAAAAACATATAAGTGTACATACTCCATCCACGTCAAGATTGTCTTCTTCACCAATCCTCCATCTACAACAACAATTTCCTACACCACTCCATCAACCAGAAAATCGTCAACCTCAATTCTCCACCAATTGCTCAACAAAAAGCCCCACGGAACCCGAAAAATCCATAATAACATAGATGGCAAAAACATGAAAATTGAATCGAAACTCTTCCGAGAAAATCTCCAGAAACTTAGATCGGAGAATCGCCTTTCGATCTCGTCGGCCACCCCCGCCGGAGTCGAGTCTCGAAGCCTTAGATTGGAGATGGTTTGGAGATTAAGAGACGCACATGAGAGGGCGGCGGACAAGAAGGCGGAGAGGAGGAGGAGGCGTCGGTGATGACTAGAAGAATTGGTGAGAATAATAGCGATTTGGGGGACCACATAATTTGGGGTGAAAACTAAAATGACTAATATGCCTTTTTTCAACTTAAAAAAAAAAAAAAATAAATATTAAATTGGAAAGATCACAACCATCTAAAATTTGAGATGTGTGGCTAGGATTAGTCAAGATTTGTCTCATTTTAATTATGTGGTCTCATTTGATCCTATTCCTATATATATATATATATATATATATATATATATATTGAAATTCTCGACACATATAATATATATATATATGTATATATATATATATATATATAGATTGGATCAAATGAGATCACATAATTAGAGAGAGACAATGTGGACAAATCCTGTCCACAAATCTGTAATTTTAGATGGTTGAGATTTACCCAATTTAATAAATATTTTTGATTTATTTTAAATCTGAAAAGGGCATCATTGTAATTGTGTAATTACACAATTTTCATTCAATTTTGCTCTTTCTCCTTTATTCTCTCGAACTGAACAAAAATGGCAGTTTTTCAATTAGCCGTAGAAAGTCGCAAAAATACCACTGACTTCAACCGCGCCAATCGATCTACTCCGATCCACGTGCCCACACCGCCGACCGCGTAGTTCTCGCTTCCATAACCTTCACCAACGCGTATTTCAACCTCCTCCTCCGACGCTTACAGTCACGTACATCTTGCGAAGCCGCCATGCCAGTCCCATTGTTGAAGAAAATGAAGCCCATGCGAAGTTTCGAGGATAAACCAAAGGTGGTGATGCGTGAAAGAAGATGAGGAGCATGATGATGTTGATGATTCCGATGATGAAGATGATATCCAGAAGTCCAAGCGCTACGATAATCTAGAGGGGGTGAATAGATTATCTCCATCTTTTCGATTTCGCCTCTTTTTCGAACCGAATGCTCAAAGACAATAATAAAGGTGCGGAATGTAAACAACACACGCCGATTTAAAGAGGTTCAACCCACCTAGGGCCTAATCCTCTACCACCCCAAAGATATCCTGGATGGATTTCGAAAAAGAAAAAGAATTTTATTAATTACCAAAATTAATACAAATTCAACTTACAACACCTTGAAGAAAGCACCACACTCTTCTTCAACACCACCTTTGAGATTACCACAATCTCCTTTGAAGATTACCACAATCTCCAACGGCACCTTGTGAAGATTACCACAATCTTCACCCTCAAGAAGACACCACACTCTTCAACACCTCAACAAGAAGATTACCACAATCTTCTTACACCTATCACCTAGATCACCCAAGTGTGTTCTTACCACAAGAACACTCACAAGGATATCTTGTGTTTGAATGATAACAAAAATCAAGATTACAACTCAATAATGAATATTACAATTTGAGTGCAAAGTGTAATCAAGAATAGCCTAGACCTCAAAGATGTGAAAGTGATAAGCTGGCAATTTTACAACAAGAATAATAACAATGAAAGACCAAGTGTTTGCTTGAAGTGTATCTTGTTGTGTTGTATCTCAAAATGTTGTTTTGGTTGCTCCAAAACTTCCTCTATTTATAGGAGATGATTGATCAAGCATAGGCTCCTCTTGGGGATTGAAAATCTACTGAGAAAAATACAATTAAAATCAAGAATATAGCTGTTAGAAATCAATCCCACATTTTAAGGAAATGTGTTTGTTTGTCAAACGGTCATATTTTTGTCATACAATACAGGCGACACGGCCGCACGAAATAGACGTTGAAAAATACACAAAGAAAATAACACGGGCGACCGGTCGACGTCTACCTCGACCGGCGACCATCACCCCAACCGGTCCCCTCATGGATTTTGCAAAGATCAAGTGTTCTCGCTTCAAACACACTTGCAGTGCACCGGCCGCACCTTGGCGGCATTAACCGGCCGACCGACGGTCGACGCCTTGAGCCGACCGGCCGACCCGCTTATTTTTGCTTCCGTCTCATTTTCTGCTTCTAAAAACATCTTCAGTACGGTTGCCCTATAGGGCGACCCTTAGGTCGACCACGAGACAGAAATATTGTCCAATTTTTGTCAAAAATAAAACTCAAGAAATACTCCGAAAATTTAGTAAAAACATTTTAAACCGATCGGGAGTATTAGGACAACATTTAGAAACATCGTTTGAGAGTGAAAACCCAATAACGTAAAATCATTAAAAGCGTTGTCCAATTTAGACGAAAATAAACTTGAAGAAATACTCCGGAAAATATTAAAACCATTTTAAATCATTTAGGAGTATTTTGGACAACCTTTAAAAGCATTGTTTTGGTGACAAAATAAAATCATCAAAATTAAGATAAAAACATGTATCAAACAATCTCCCCCTTTTTGATGATTACAAACCAAAACAATTTTTACACAAACTAAGAGAGCAATTTTAGAAATGATTTTCCGGTAAAAACATTTGACCATTTGGAAGAACCAAAATTTTCAAAAATATTAAAGCAACCAAGTAGGGAGTAAATATTTTTCAATAATAAGCACAAGCTCCCCTATCAACAAGCACATCAAGAATAATGTAAGAGCAATAATCCATAAGCTAAAAGCTTTAGCTTTTACAATTTGTTCAAGAGCTTATAAGCTCCCCCATCACCAAACAACATTAAACAATAATATAAGTCCATCAAGCAACAATTGGACTAAGAACGAATCACAACTTATGGCTTTTATGAGCCATAGCTTATAGCTTTTTATGACAAGCTTTTATTAGCTACTTTGAGCTTAGCTTTTACAATTTGTTCAAGAGCTTATAAGCTCCCCCTGTCACCAAACAACATTAAACAATAATATAAGTCCATCAAGCAACAATTGGACTAAGAACGAATCACAACTTACGGCTTTTATGAGCCATAGCTTATAGCTTTTATGACAAGCTTTTATTAGCTACTTTGAGCTAATGAGCCAATATCCTGTTTCTCCCCTTTGGAATCATCAAAAGAATGTTAGGATGGTGAAAACACCATACAATAATATCAAAGCGCGCCAAAGGACGGTTTAATAACCGTGGAGCAATTAAAGCATAATAATCCAAGGAAAATGAGAGAATTGAAACATAAAAGATCCATAAGCTCATTAGTATGCTAAAAACAAGATTTCAAAAAGATTTTAAGACATTTTGAAGCAAGAGAATTATGTAGAAGTTGAAAATTTCATTGCGACATTTTAACAAACACCTGGTGCGTGAAAAATAGAAGAGGTTGTATATAACCTTTGTAAATGGTTCAAGCCAAAAATTTTCATATCATCAATCAACCTCATTTCAAGGCTCAAAAAAATCATATGCACCATATGCAATAATGTGTTCATCAATTAAGAAGCTCAAAATAGATTCTCAAGGGTTCAACCCAATTGAGATAAGCTAAGAATGATCAAGGCATTACAAATACCAAAAATTAGAGCATCCATCAAGTAATAAGTCATGCTTTCAACAATACATGTATCAAATGTCCCAACATATCCAACTAAGCATAATGAACAAAGCATTAAGAGAAGCACTTTTACCATCAAGTACTTCACACCAATTATCAAACAATGCTTTAGAGTATTTTTACCATCAAATACTCCATCAAAGTCATGATCATTCACAAGTCATTATCAACTTGCAATTTTAACCCTTTAAGAAAAACAAGCAAATATCATTAGTACAAATAAGTTTTACAAAAGTTCATAAAAGTACAAAGCAACTTAAATGAAAATGCTAGAAAGTAAAGGGGTGGGGTAACATCATTCCTCATCCGAGGAGAAGCAAGATCCGGAATTAAGTCCTTGATGAATTTCTTTAACTTGCCGATAGACTTTTGCATTTTGGAGGTCTTTTGCTCCAAAGCCTCATACCTCCTCATGAAAAGCCCTCATCTCATCAAATTCGGCTTGAGTATACCTCCCAAAGGCGGTTGAGCACCTAGATTACCCTCCGGATTTCTCGGTTCGCCCTCTTCCGCCAATCTTGCGGCCTCGATGTCATCAAAGAAGTCATTAGGATCGGAGACTCTTGACCTCTTCCTCTCGCCATTTTGGTTGGTCGATTTCCATGTTCTTGCGCATAGTGACCATTTGGGTGATGTTATCAATGTCAAAGTCGTTTTGAAATACCTCCGAGTTACACTCCGACGAAGGTAGTCCCGATTGAATAAGAAGTTTACAAATCCAATTTCCCATAACCAACTTCTTATTACCTTGAGTAATGGACTCGATTAGACATTGAATAAGTATGGCACCAAAGTTAAGTGGTTCCCTCCTAGCAATCTTATAAGTCAAAAATAATCCATATTGCTAGGCATCTTACCCGACTTACCACAAATGCAATATCGACAATGACCGATAAAATACGATGCTCAAGTGTCATTGCCAACAAAGAATACTTTGGCCATACTCCCAAATACGTCTTAACTTCTTTCATCGACACCCCAACATTTCATCATTCCAAGTCCCACAAGAAAAATAATCCCAACCACCTTCTCTAACATGTAAAAGCCGGCAAATATCATTGGGAGTCCATCTAAAATGACGACCCTTTATAAGCGAATTAACGGCAATCGGCTTTCTCTCATTATCATATTCGACCCACATATTGGCATAAAAGAGAGTTGGATAATATCATCATCATACAACACATAAGCATGCTCCCATAAATACATCCAACCTTGCTCCTCAAAAATCCTCTTATAGTAGGATACTCATTTGTAAATGAACTAAAACGACACATTTTAGTCCGAGCAATAGATTTACCTCCCATCCCCGAATCCTCATAGTACCATTCCGCATACTTATTGATGAAATTAAGAGCATTGCGAGAATTTGGAGCTTGAGTAACAAGAGATTTTTTACCTTTCGCCCAACGGCAATTTTCGAGCGAAATTGTTCCGCAAGCTCGGTAATTTGGGCCCGAGAGAGAATGAGATTTTGAACATCATCACCTTCTTGAGCCACGTTTCTTTGAGCGGCTCGAATATCCCTTTGTTCGGCCGTCTCGCCGATTTCTCGAAGCCCTCTCCGCCTTTCTTCTCTTAGAAGGGGATTTTGATCGGTGGAATTTCTTGGAGGAGCCATATATGTAAGATTCTTGTGAAAATAAGAAGATTAGCAACAAGAATCGTGAAAAATGATGAAGAATTGAAGATTTTAAAGAAAATGGGTGAAATGCGCTGAAACAAGGGTTTTGAGAATTTTATCTCGTCTGCTTTTGAAACGAAGACAGAAAGTTTAAAACTTGAAAAATTGGCCTGGGCGACGGCCGAGTCGAGGGCGACCGGCCGAGGTCGAGGTGCGACGGCCGTCGCCCTCGCTATGACCGTCCCAGGTGATTTTTCTTTCTCCCGAGTTTTCCAAAATTCGATTTTTCACCCAAAAAGTTTTAAAACTTTGCAAAAATATAAGTTTGGACTATATCCAACAAATACGGGTTTTGGGAAAACATATAAACGATAAAATCGAGACTAAACACGTAGTGCCTTTTAAAAGAAAATATTTGCATGATCAATTAGGGGCACTTAAGGGGTCAAAATGAAATATCTTGAAAGATATGTGCATAAGCATAATATCGAGTTTAAAAGAAAAATACGAGTAGACATACCTCGATGGTTTAAGAAACTTGATGACGTAATAGCCAATGAGTATGAAATATGTATCCTACACAATTCTTAGACAACATTTTCATAGAAAATTCAAGTGTAGGCAAATAATATGAGATATCAAAAAAGCTTATGCTATAAGATTTCATAAGAGATAATAAGCCACATAAGTCTAATAAAATGCTCAAGAGTTTTAGAAAATCATGCAAGGTCTCTTTTTTTAAAAAAAATTTGAAACTCATAAATATATAAGAGACCTATATTAAGAATAAATACTTGAAAATTCATTTTGCAATTAAGACACAATTAAAAGTATGCATAGATTTAAAAAAATGCATATACAAATGGGGAGATACGGTTTACCAATTACGCCGTTTCCATGAGTTGTGTCTTTCCCATTGTTGATGATATCTTCCCATTGAGAAGTCACTTTGTTGATGATGACTTCTCCATTTCCAAGTTTGGTTACCTTCCCATGGTTGATGGTTTCTTCTTCTTTGAAAATCATCTTGTTGATGATGTCTTTGCCATTTCCAAGGATTGTGTTCTTCCCATTTTTGATTATACGCTCTTCTTGGAAATTGGCTTTGTTGAGAGTAGTTTCTCCCTTTTTGATCAAATGAAACGTTCATTTGATGTTTTCTTGGTGGCATGAATTTTCTCCGATTTTTGCTTTGCCGGGTACCTAATAGCACATTGTTTTGTGGTACCCTCATGTGTTTGGGTCCTTTAAGATTAGCTTTGAGACTTTTAGGTCTCCAACAATATTTAGAGCTATTTCTAGCCCGACAAGAATTAGCCGTATGACCCTTTTGCCACAATAAAAACAAGTAATAATTCTAGGAGCATAATGACCAATATGCATAGTGACTTGATCCTTTTTCATATGATTAACAACATTAGGCTTATGATCAAGTCCTTTATCACAATTATGAATATCAACGATATTGACATTTTATTGGTACTCAAGTTGGATTTTAATAAATCCTTTTTCATGCAATCAATATTCTCAACAAGAGTACTATTTTTTCTTTTTCAAGGTTTCTAACCTTGTCAAGTGTGTGGTGGTGTGAGCACATGATAGTGATTCATAAGAAGTAAATAAACTATCCTTATCATTTTTCAAAATATTGAATTCCTTTTTCAAATTTTTGTATCTAACAAGTAAGCTTTGGAATTCATTTTGAAGTTCATCATAATCATTTTGTAAATCACTATAATCATTTTGAATGACAATATCATAGGAAGTAGAGGGTTTAAGACATACCTCATTTTCTTCATTGATGCCCATAAAACAATATTCAACTTCTTCATAATTGGAAGTAGATGCTTTTGTTTGACTCTTTCATTTGCAAATACTCCATAGATGGCTTCTAATTTTATCCATACTTCATGTGCCGACTTTATTCCTACAATATGTTCATATTCTAAATTAGTGAATGAACAATACAAAATATTTAAAGCCTTACCGTTTAAGGAGATGATTTTCTTTTCTTCATCATTGAGCTTTTTGAAGCCTTTTGAGGTGTATGGTGTATCTTTCGTCGGAATGGATTCTCCATTAATGACGGTGTTCCAAATGTCGAACCCGCAACCTTGTAGATAGCATTCCATTCTTTCTTTCCAAAAATTAAAATTCTTGGAATCAAATAGTGGTGGCTTGGTGGTGGAGGTGCCGGATAGATGAGCTTCGTTCAGAGTAGCCGTCAATCGTTTCTCTTCACTCGCGATGTGAAACGAGCTTGCCAAAGAGTTTGGCTTTGATACCACTTGTAAGTCCAAGCGGCTACGATAATCTAGAGGGGGTGAATAGATTATCTCCATCTTTTCGATTTCGCCCTCTTTTTCGAACCGAATGCTCAAAGACAATAATAAAGGTGCGGAATGTAAACAACACACGCCGATTTAAAGAGGTTCAACCCACCTGGGCCTAATCCTCTACCACCCCAAGATATCCGGGATGGATTTCGAAAGAAAAAGAATTTTATTAATTACCAAAATTAATACAAATTCAACTTACAACACCTTGAAGAGCACCACACTCTTCTTCAACACCACCTTTGGAGATTACCACAATCTCCCTTTGAAGATTACCACAATCTCCAACGGCACCTTGTGAAGATTACCACAATCTTCACCCTTGAAGAGCACCACACTCTTCAACACCTCAACAAGAAGATTACCACAATCTTCTTACACCTATCACCTAGATCACCCAGTGTGTTCTTACCACAAGAACACTCACAAGGATATCTTGTGTTTGAATGATAACAAAATCAAGATTACAACTCAATAATGAATATTACAATTTGAGTGCAAAGTGTAATCAAGAATAGCCTAGACCTCAAAGATGTGAAAGCGATAAGCTAGGCAATTTTACAACAAGAATAATAACAATGAAAGACCAAGTGTTTGCTTGAAGTGTATCTTGTTGTGTTGTATCTCAAAATGTTGTTTGGTTGCTCCAAAACTTCCTCTATTTATAGGAGATGATTGATCAAGCATAGGCTCCTCTTGGGGATTAAAAATCTACTGAAAAAATACAATTAAAATCAAGAATATAGCTGTTAAAATCAATCCCACATTTTAAGGAAATGTGTTTGTCATCAAACGGTCATATTTTCTTCATCAATACACAGGCGGCCGGTCGCACGAAATAGACGTTGGAAAAATACACAACAAAATAACACACGGGCGCGGCCGACGCCTACCTCGACCGATCGACCATCACCCCAACCGTCCCCTCATGGATTTTGCAAAGATCAAGTGTTCTGCTTTCAAACACACTTGCGCAGTGCCGGCCGCACTGGGCGGCCACGGCCGACCGGACGATCGACGCCCAGATGACGGCCGACCGCTTGTTTTTGCTTCCGTCTCATTTTCTGTTTCTAAAAACATCTTGGTACGGGTTGCCTATAGAAACGACCTAGGTCGACCACGAGACGTAAATATTGTCCAATTTTTGTCAAAAATAAAACTCAAGAAATACTCCAAAATTTAGTAAAAACATTTTAAACCGATCGGGAGTATTAGGACAACATTTAGAAACATCGTTTGAGAGTGAAAACCCAATAACGTAAAATCATTAAAAGCGTTGTCCAATTTAGACAAAAATAAACTTGAAGAAATACTCCGGAAAATATTAAAATCATTTTAAATCATTTGGAGTATTTTGGACAACCTTTAAAAGCATTGTTTTGGTGACAAAATAAAATCATCAAAATTAAGATAAAAACATGTATCAAACAATATCGAGAGATATTTTTGGGATTTCAGAATAAAGGACATGATTGGAGGATTGGTGAAAAAGACGATGCTGACGTGGATAAAACGAGGGTCTACGAGGAGACAGTGAGGATTACTGTATACTTAGATGTTTTTTGATGTATAATTATATGTGTTTTGCTGCATAAGTAGTTAATTTTTTATGTATGTATTTATGTTGATGTATACTTATGTTTTTTGATGTACATTTATATGTGTTTTGTTGTATACTTATATGTGTTTTGTTGTATACTTATTTTTTTGTTTGACAATTGTAATATGCAGTACAAAGATGTTAAATATACAGCATAATAGTGTTAAATATACAATAAATATATGTTAAATATACAGTACATTAATGAACGTGATTTTCTCTCTCTTCATAACTAATTTACTTAATCCACGATCCCCACATGTTAATGATCATGATTCTCTCTCTCTATTTATATATAACTGATTCCTTAATTCATGGTCCCCACATGTTTTTGTTTGACCATTTTAATATGGAGTAAAATTATGTTAAACATACATTAAAATAGTATTAAGTATACATCAAACATATGATAAATGTACAACATAACGCATGTCGAAAGCACATGCGTGATTTTCTCTCTCCAAATATGTGATTTTATCGCGATTTTCTCTCTCCCCACGTGATCACATATTATAGTGAAACAATGTGGACTCATCTCAACCTTCTTTTTATCTATATCAATGACTAAGATAAATGGGGTTAAAATTACGTTAAATATTTAATTAAGGCAAAATAAGAGTATAATTGTCAAAACAAACATGTGGGGACCATCCAAATATGGAATCGTTATTAGGAGAGAGAAAATCACATGGGGAGAGAAAAAATCGCTACTGGAGAGAGAAATTCACGCATGTGCTCTTCCATCTAAAAGATGTTGTACACTTATCATATATTTGATGTACACTTAACACTATTTTATCAGTATGTTTAACATAATTTCATCGCATATTAAAATGGTCAAACAAAAACATGTGGGGACCATGAAGCAATGAATCGATAATATATATATATATATATATATATATAGAGAGAGAGAGAGAATCACTCATTAACATGTGGGACCGTGATTAATTTAAATCGATTGTAGAGAGAGAGAAAAACCACGCTCATTATTGTATCTTTGTATGTTTAACATATATTTAATGTATATTTAACACTATTATGTTGTATATTTAACATATTTGTACTTGCATATTACAATTGTCAAACAAAAATATAAGTATACAACAAAACACATATAAGATACAACAAAAATATAAGTATGCAACAACTTAAATACATACATCAAAAATTAACTACTTATACATCAAAATACATCTAAGTATACATTGAAAAACATATAAGTATACGGTAATCCATCCATATCAAAGATCGTCTTCTTCACCAATCCTCCATCTACAACAACAACTACACCACTCCATCAACTAAAACAAAATTCAATAAATCTTTATTAACAAGACTACCATAGCCGCCTCCACCACCACCTTCACGGCGAGGTCCATGGAATCCACCACCGCCACCACCTCCACCATTTCCACGGGATTGAGCCTCGTTGACAGTGATGCTGCGGCCATCGAGCTCCTGACCGTTCATTGACGACGCTTCCTTCATGAATCGCTCATCCTTAAAGGTCACAAATCCGAGCGTGACCAGGACATCAATGAACATCTAGAATCGAGAATATGGAGATGATGATGATGAAGCGAGAAGAAGAATATGTATTACTCAACAAATCACAATTAATATTCGCATCATTGTCATCATCAACTTTTGTTATGCTACTTTTCTTCAGAAAAATACGGCACAAACTCCAATTTCCTATTTGCATCAAAGATCCCCGCAAATTGGAGTATCAAGATTATTAATTACGCTTGTGATTTGTGAAGATAAGAAAGTGGTTAATTATACAATTACATAACTACCATTTTCAAATTTAAAATAAATCAAAAATATTTATTAAATTGGATAAATCTCAACCATCTAAAATTACGGTTTGTAGGCGGGATTAGTCCACTCACCCTAATTATATAGTCTCATTTGATCCAATCCCTATATATATATATATATATATATATAAATTGTGAAAGCGGCATGCTATATTTATTTGCTCAATAAACTTATGTATTCTTTTATAATTTTCACTTAATTTAGAGTAAACTGCTCATATGTTGATAATTAAAGTTGGATAATAAAATTACAAACCCATATCATTTGATAGCTTTGTTGGCGCTAAAGAAAAGCATCTTGAAATCTATTACTTAGTTACAAAACAATATTGCATGGACAATAAAGAGATAAAATTTTTAAAAATTATTGTGGAAATTAATGCATATATATATATATAGGATTTGGATCATGTAAGTCCACCTATTTGGGGTGAGTACATGAGAACAAATCTTGATCCTTGGTTATTTTTTTTAATGGTCATGATTTAATTGACTCTTGGCCTATTTTTAATTATTTTAAAATAATAGTAAGGGTAATGGTGTAATTCCAATCCCTCTTTTCACACAGAATCAAATCGTATCTTTTTGTTGGAAGTGGTATGTTCCGGATATACGGGGTTTTCTCTCACAACGTTTCCTCCCACGGTTCCTCCTCTTACAAAACTCACTGCAATACGTTTGCTCTCACCTTTTTTTCTCTTCTACAGAACCCACTTTTCTTCCTTTTTGCTGCAATTTACCCCTCGACTTGCTGGGTTATCGTAGGGTTTCACGTGGCTTTCTTGGTGTTTGAAGGCGTTGGGAGGAAAGGCTGGGATTTGCGTCGTTCGCAAAGACGTGTTTCAGAAACAGGTTTGCGGTGACCTTTTTTTTTTCGGTTGTACTCCTCTCGTATGATTTAGGGTTTTTGAATGGTTTTTATTTGGTTTGTACTTTTACCCCTTTTCTTGTTTGTTTAATTTTTTGTTATATATCATGTGTATATGTGTGTGAGGCAGCAAATAAGTTGCAGGTAATATCTGGTTTTTGGGCTCCATTAATTTCAATTTTTGATTTCTTGTCATGTTATTCTTGGTCAGATTTTGACAGAATTGTGAGGCGGCAAATAAATTTCTTTTGTTTCTTCTTCAACATTTGATGATAAAAGTGACTTTCTCAACTGAATTGTAAATGCAATGGTAATATGGAATTGAATCCCTGTGTTGGGATTTGGTCCAGCATCCTGCCTGCAATGGGCTTTAAAAGAGGCGCGAGGCGCGACCCGCGATTCAAACTCGTGAGCGCTGGATTGCATAGTTAAATGATAGCTTAAAGGATATGATTTGGACTACCTATACCAACAGATGCATCTTCTTTTCTGGTGCCCATTACATAGAAACTCTGAGGTTAAGCGTGCTTGGCCTGGAGTAGACATGGGGTGGGTGACCCCCTGGGAAGTTTTCCAGGGTGCGCGTGAGTGAGGACAAAGCGCTAGAAAAAGACTCATGTTGGTTTGTGGGGGACACGTCAATCCGAGTAGCGCTAGAGGTCCAACAAGCGGTATCGAGTAGGTCACGAGTTCGAATTCCCTTGGAAGCACGCTGGAGTGGAGGTTGCCAGGAGCGGTGGAACTGAGATGCTGGCGCAACGGAGGTAAACGGACCAGAACTGAAGGGTAGGTTGCAAGGTGGCCAGAATCGAGGTAAAACGGATCGAGTCAAGGTGTAGGTTCTTTGGGTGGACTAGAACTAAAGGGTAGGTTGCGGATGTCCGAAATCGAGGTCAAATAGATCGAATCAAGGTGTAGGTTCTTTGGGTGGACCCAATCAAGGGTAAGTTGTCGGTGCCGGATCGGGTAAACAGATCGAATCAAGGTGTAGGTTGCTAGGTGGCTGGAATCGAGAGGCTTGCGTGACGCGACGCTTGAATCAAGAAGTTGGCGTTAATCGAGGAAATTTGGCGGCAATGAGGTTGCCAAGCGAGCCGAGATCTTGGCAGTCTTTGGGAGGGGATTGTTGGGATTTGGTCCAAGATCACGCCCGCAATGGGCTTTAAAAGAGGCGCGAGGCACGGCCCGTGATTCGAACTCGTGAGCGCTAGATTGCATAGTTAAAGGATAGCTTAAAGGATATGATTTGGACTACCTATACCAACAGATGCATCTTCTTTTCTGGTGCCCATTACATAGAAACTTTGAGGTTAAGCGTGCTTGGCCTGGAGTAGACATGGGATGGGTGACCCCCTGGGAAGTTTTCCGAGTGCGCGTGAGTGAGGACAAAACGCGCTAAAAAGACTCATGTTGGTTTTGTGGGGACAACCGTCAATCCGAGTAGCGCTAGAGGTCCAACACATTGTTTAGTTGTTTTTTGGGTTTCAATTGGTTCTATGTGAAAAAGTATTTGTATTTGTATTTGCTTCTATTGTATTATAATACTGCTTTAGTTAGTATAGTTGTATATATGTATTACGGGTTATGAAAGTAAAGGTTGGCCCTTTTTTTCATTTCAGAGGCAAATATTCTCTCAGTATCTTTTGTCGAAGGAAGCGATATTGAAAGCCCGATTTATTCAAAATTCATCAATGACTCGATTGCGTAAGCCTTTGAGGGATACAAAAAACAAGGTGGATTGCGCCATTTTTGCCATGTACCACATGGAGTCTTACAAGGGCGGTGGTGTTAAAGATTGAGATTGTGGTCTTGAAAAAGGGAATGATGCTCAGCTCTTGGCTTTAAGGACAAAGTATTGTGTTGCAATTGTTCTCGACGAGAAGAACGAACAAAGAGTGTCAAATTTGGAGAAGGCAAAGAAGTTCATTAGTTCATAATAGAGTTGGTTTTGTGAATTTGTGAATTTGTGATGGATTTTGAAGTTGCAAATTGATGTTGATAAATTTTTTTGTTTACCTATATAGGTAATTTTTTTAGTTACTGGTTGTCTATTAAGCAGCAAGTTTTGGATTTTGCCTAGCTGCTCGTATGGTTCAATTTTAGTTGATGGAACAGATTTTACATAACGACTGATCTAAGTAATGTTAATTACCAGTTTCTGGCATGCATAACATCACTGTTTTTGTTGCTGTATATTCTAAATATGCATTTATAATGATCACATTAATTTTTGCATGTGGTATTTCCTAAATATGCATTCGTAATGATTATATTTTGCTTCTACAGCAATGGATTGTTGCATGACATAATTTCCAAATATGCATTTATGATGATTACATTTTACTTCTATAGCATTGGAATGTTGCTTATATTGCATTAGATTGTTGCTTATGTAAGTTTAATATGCAATTATACTAATTAAACTTTTCGTCCATATAGTAGTGTGTTGTTGCTTATGTTAATATAGTTGTACATATATAAACCGATAATTTTTGCATGTGGGATTCCTAAATATGCATTTATACCGATTACATTCTCGCTTTCTATAGCATTGGAATGTTGCTTGTATAAGTTAATATAGTAGTAAATATATAATCATTTCATTTTACATTTGCGCACGTGGTCTTTTTTAAATATGCATTTATAACGATTAAATTTTGCTTATATAGTAATGGACTTTTGCTTCCGTAAATTAATATAGTTATATATATGCTTTTCTAGTGATTATATTTTGCTGATATAGCAGTGGATTCTTGCTTATGTTAGTCAATATAGGTGTATATATATAAACTGATAATTTTGCATGTGGTAATTATTGATTATGCATTTATAATGACTAAATTTTGCTTTTATTTGTAGCTTTCTATGTTATAATGGACAATGTCTTTCACATATGTTAATATTGAAAATAATCCTCATAAAACATAGGTCTGAAGGAAAAATGCAAATGTTCAATCGACCAACATTTTTAAGATAACTTCTTGCATGTCCGGCTATTGTGGTTCCCGATGTCCCCACATTTTCCACAGCGCCTCTTTAGTTAGTTTTGGCTTGCACGCAAAGCCTTTTCCTTTTGACTTTGTAGTCGGCTTTTGACCGACTTCCGCTCCCTTGTTTTTCGCTTGTTGTGGCGGTAAGACTGTAATTTCAGAATGTGTAGTAATTTCTCCAAAATTGTGAATTACGTCTGTTTGCAACTTTTGTTACCTGCAAAATTCCTCCATCATGAGATAACAACTTCTGTTTATGGTCTTTGATGAGTTGGGCTAGAGCGTCCATTTGCTCTTTGCTCCATTTGCGATTTCAACACAATAATCGAGGTCTGACCAGATTTTCTGTAAGGTAGTGTCACAATTGTTGTTGCTTGTAAGCTGTGATATTAACATGATCTGTAGTGCTGGAGATATTGATGCACTTTTTGTCCAGCGTTTGAGTATATACTTGCCGGGAATTTCATTAAGTTCCTTGAATAACATGAATATCTGACGACATAGTAGGGCGATCCGGTGGAACATGTTGCAACCGCATTTCATATTGTCCTCTCGATTTGTTGAAAACAACGTAAACACCCCTACATCGATGTTTTTAATTTGATATGAGCACTTTTCGGTTAAGTGCGTTGATTTGCACCATTATGCAATTGTAACAAGAAGCGTCAATCTCTTTACTAACGCCTCGAAAAAACCTCCGTGTGAAAATCGATCTTTGCATGTTTTTCGATTCCTAAACATGTATTGCGGCGGGGTTGTGAATTGCACTTTCATTATTCAATTTATCCACAACATGTCTTTGAGCTTCCATTGCCTTTGTCATAGTGCATAAAAACTCAACCAAGTTAACTTGTGGGTTGGTGAAATTTCCGAACCAGTTGTTAGCACTTTCTGATCTTGAAGTGGTCCTGAGTAGCCCTCCCAACATCATATCCTTAAAATATGCAGGAATCCAAGAACTCCTAATCTCAAACATATTTGCGAACCATGTATGTGATGTAAGCTCATACTCTCTCATTAGCTCGTTCCATTTTTTCCTCAAATTCCGTTGGTTCGATAAAGTTACTCCACACGATGCTACTCAGTCGTTGCATGAATTGACTGTCACTGGATAGTGTGCTGCCAACCTTCACACTCACCTTTTCCATTATGTGCCACATACACATTTTTCATGGCCGGATCTTGGTCGGTGACAATGAAGTTCGATTCACGGCCCATTGCTTTGAGAAAATTCTTGAACAACCAAACATATGATTCCTCGTCTTCCTTCAATAGCAATCCCGACGGAAATATAACACATCTTTTATGGTTGTCTATTCTGTGAAGGAGTGAACACCATTTTGTACCGACATAACGTTTTATTAATAATATGCGGTAGAGTTATTAACTTACATAAGCAACGCTCCACCGCTATATAAGCAAAATGTAATCATTTGCATGCATATTTACGAATTACCAATATGAAAGGCAAATGTCCATTACTATACAAGCAAAATTTAATCGATAAATGCAATTACTACAAATGCATTAATACAAATATATTAACTACGTAAGCAACAATCCAAAATTATATAAGCAAAACTTAACCAGTACAAATGTATATTCAAGAATGAACTCATGCCCAAAATGCAAAATGTAATGATTATATATTTACAGCTACATTAACCTATATATGCAACATTCCAATGATATATAAGTAAAAATTAATGATTATAAATGCATATTTTAGGAATCACCACATGCAAATATTACCAGTTCATATATATACAATATCAATAATACATTAGAAAAAAGTGTTCACCTATTAGTGTTGTACGTTGCATCGAATGAGATTACATCCCCGAACATTGCATAGTTCATTGTGGACAGTGGATCATCCCAAAACAGCCTGGTTAGTTGTTCATTTTCATCAACATCGTAATCAAATGACATTTCTGGGCACACATCAATTTTTCTGAAGAAGTTGTCTATAACAAGTTGGGCATCAACTCCACACATGTACGCTTTCAACACCCTCTTAAAGTTTTTGAAATCAATTTGTAGGGCACCAACATTAGAGTACCCCCGACCATCTCCTTGTACAACTGAAGAGATTTTGATGTCCCGACATTTGCTCGCAGGCATTTTGTAATGAACTGTTGGTGCCCGAAATTCATGTTTTGGTTGACTTTCAAAAAATGTCGATGTATTCCAGGTGTCAAATTATGTGCGTGTCGCAACTCAAAACTTCTTATTGCATAATTACCATTTCCAGCATGTTCAAACACGCATCGTGCTTTGCAACCAACCTTTACTGATACCCTTTCTTTAGTTTTGCCGTAAGTTTTGTCACTTTCATTGGCTTTTTCTTTAACTCGAACTACTTACATTCTTGAACCCTTCCTTGTTGTATACAATATATTGCAATCGTATAATCTCACTTTGATATCACTTTGTTGTACTTATCCGTATATCAAAACCAAAATGATGTGCCCATATTTTTGTAGAATGCACCCTTCTTCTAAACTTCCAAACTTTTGTCCCTTTTGTGGCGTGAATCGTTGATCGCATTGGTATCCAATACTTTGTTGAATCATCCATTATTTCAAGTCGTTGGTTAGGCCATTTGCTACCTGTCCCTGTTTAAATCCACGCATGGAGTCTTCATAAGCAAATCATAATGCGTAAATATGTAATATTTTGTAGTATCGTGAAGCTTTTTGACATGAGGAATTTCCTCAACAAGCAATGTATATATCATTCATAAGCATCATATCATGTGTATACGTGCATTGTATTGTAGGATCATAAGCAAATAGTTGTAGAGTCACAAGAAAATTATTTATCATATGCAAAAGTTGATATTTTCGTAATCATATGATATTACATATGCAAATTACCAAATCATTGACAAGAAGTTTTATTTACAAATTTTAATAGATAATATTTATCATCCATGCTTACAAGCAATATCATTAGCTAATATATGCAAATTAATCTACTATAAACAAGCATTGAAGTGTTACTTAACAAGCATTAGTGCGAACAAGAGCATTGTTATCGGAGTTTACATATCACAATCATTACGTTAAAATACGTATGCAAAATTTCATAAGACATAAGCAAAAAAAGATAATTATTTTTAACCACCTGAACTTTACCTCTTTTTACACTTCACAACCTATACTTTTATTTTTAACCTTTTGCATCCTCAGACTCAAAATAATTACTCTTTGCAACTTTTGGACCATTTTGCCCTAGATTTTATTCTTTAATAACAATAGTTCTAGTTATCCCTTTAAACTCTAATTTGTAGCATTGCTCCATAAGGATAAATATATTGCATTATACAAAAATCAAAAAGTTTTTACTCCATAATCAATTTGTTTTTCGGATTTTTCGAGAAATAAGAACCCGATTTTTCTGTAACTTGTTTTGTTCGTGGCATTGTTACACCTACTTAGATCCAGTCTCTATTCAGAGGTTTTAAATGGATCATGTCAGGTTTCCAGCCTATAAACTCAACAAGACATACTTCTATCAAGATCTTATTTCAAGTATAAATCCGTATACAAATTGGGTCTTTAGACTGAAAATGAAAATAGTCCATTACGACCATATCAGGCCCAACATGCTTCCGTAAAATTAATAAATCCCTTAAAATTCATACCTCTTTTGACCAAAAAAGACCCGGGTTAAGTGGTTCGCAACACCACCAATCGGAAAATTATTGCCCCGGATCGTTTGACAAACGGCTCCTCACTTTCAACCTCACCCTCGGGGAAGATGATCTCGCAGTTATCCGACTCCTTCGTAAATCTGCTCAAAGACACGGCCTTGGTTCGTTTCCTACTCCAAGGCGTAAAAGTAATTCTTCAAAGGGGATTGATCAATAGTACATCATGAACACATGTTGAACAAACAAATTTTTATTTTATTAAGAACTTAAAGAAAATTTATTACATTAGTAATCTCCTTTTGGGAGGAGAATACTTGTTTAGCCTCTCATGTATGAGGCTTGCACACGAAAAATACATAAAACTTAAAAACTAAAACACTCAAAATATTACAAATTTTTCACTCAGTTTTATTGTAAGAAAACTAAGGAAAATGTTCGATGTCCTCGAGCTTCCTTCAAATCCTGCATTTTATAGAGGTAAGTCCGGACTTGAAATTCGGACTTCAAATCTTGTTGAAATGTAAGACGTCATTTACGTCATACTCCGAATTATTACTCGCCAACCTCTTAAGCTTCCTTCTCTTTCCGCGTGACTCAACCCATGTGATGGTTGTCGGGAATCTTCTAAAAGTTGGTCTTCGTGGTCCCCAGGAAAACGCGTCTTGTGAGTGGGCCCTTGTCTTTTCCACCGTATGGTCCGCACGGTCGGGTTTGGGTGGAAACCTTTCCCAAACTCGGGTTCCTTCGTCGGGCATGCTTGACGATCCTGGTCGATCCAACGGCCAACATGCGCCATGTTCTGAAATTTCCTAAGTTTCTTTGCTCGGAATCTTGTTTTCCCAGAGAATTCTCCTTTTGGTTTCGAAGAGTTCCTCTGCAAATCCTGTGGTTGATCCAGTCATCGAATTCAAAAGGAAAGATCCATTCGTCGAATTCTGGAAGAACTTGAATGGATATTTGACTTTGTCCATTTCAGTTAGACAAACCCAAAGACCCCATGCTCGTCTTGTAGAAGCTTCGTCTTCAGAAAATGCTCCTACTAACACTGGTCCTTCTTCCGGTGAAGTTGCCTTAATGTATTTTAAAGCATTTCCATCCGGTCTTCTTAGCTTGATGAAATGAAAAGCTTCATTAAAGCCTTTCTTCGTTGGTTCGGGAAGCCGCACCGATAAAATACAGATTCAAAATATCGCCTCGGCCAAGTGTGGATTATTGGCCCAGGTCTCGTAAATCGCTTCCCCAATCCATTTCGGTAATTTTGAAATTTCGGGAATCCTGGGGACACGGTATAGATTGAAGTTAAAGCTCCAAAAGTATACCATTCTTGTACTTCATTTGGATGACTTCCTGGTTTCATCCAAACTCTTGGATACTTGCCGAGATATCAACCATTGTTTTTTTCGGGGTTAATACCTTGTCTTGTAACTAATTTCTCCCATTGTCGCCGATATACCCGCATAGGAGAAATCTTAATCTCGTCGATTTGAACCTTAGATTTGCCGTCTGTGGCCTAAGATTCAACTCTCCTCTTTTACCCCGGAGGTCTTTGGGTTGACTTGAAGACTCGGGTTGTGACACCGGAGCTTCAACATTCGTTACTGATTTGTACACCTCGGGGATGCATCACCGCAACACTTGTGATTATGGTACTTGAATCCATAACCTCCGGTTAGAGCCCCGTACTCTCTCGGCCCCTTTTTGCACCGTAGGAGATGCGGCTGGAAGAGAGAGGCCTTTGCAGCGCTTAAGAACAATTGTCCTTGAGCGGCGGCATGCTCGTATTTGACTAGAAACGGTTTACTCGTCACTGTTGAAGTCGCCCGGCAAACTTCGCATTGAGACATAACGTCCCAAAATCTCGTTTCTAGACTCTCCAGGTTTTCCTGAGATGTCTTACTCGTTTAAGGACCTCGCCGCCAACGCGTCCCTTCCATCTCGTGTCAAGAAATCTGCAAGAATATTTTCATGAGATTTTATAATGACAATATCATAATCATAATATTGACATTCACTTGCCATCTAAGTAATCGAGCCTTTTCTCGGTTTTGATTCAATTTTGTTTTTCGAAACGCCTTGACACTTGAATTATCAATTTTTAAAGTAAACTTTTTAGCCAAAAGAAAAATAGAGGCCATTTTTTAAAAGCCTTTCTCGATCGCAAAGAATTCTTTCTCGTTAATATGCCACCGAGTTGCTTCACTAGGGGTGAATAAACCGCCGCAATATCTGCATGGCACTTCTTCATTTGGTGTGACCTTAGTAAGAATCTGCGCCCACCAATCATCACGGCATCCGTGTAAAGAACCGTTCATCCTCGTCTTGGGAATTGCAAGTTTTGGAAGCTTTTTACAAACTTCTTTAAGTTGCTTGATTCCTTCTTGTTGTTCATCTTCCCATTTGAATCTGCATCTTTTCTTTAAGTAATGGGCTAAACACCTTCCGTAGTATGCTAGATTGTTAATAAACATTCCAAAAAATTAACAACTCCAAGAAAACTCAAGTCGCTTTGTCTTTCGGTGTATCCGAAATCCCCGTATCTTTCTACAATATGACTTTGTAGGATGATTCCGTTATTCGATCTCAATTCCTAGGAATTCAATCTGTCTTGTTGCAATTCTTTGCCTTCTTCTCCGAAAGCACTAATCCTTCTTTATGACAAACATCCGAAAATATTTCCAAATGTTTAAGATGCTCCTTCATGTTCTTTGATGCGATCAAAATGTCATCGATGTACACGAACATGAAATCGAAATAATCTTTGAAGAGATTATCCATCTTCCTTTGATATATCCGGGGTGCGTTAGCCAATCCCATAGGCATCACGTTCCAAATATAGTGTCCCCGTGGTGTAGAAAAACGTAAACTTCTTACTTTCTTCCTCCATCTTAATCTGGTAGAATCCGGACTTGCAATCGAACTTTGAGAATATCTTGGCACCTTTGATACGATTAACCGATGTTCTCTCGCTTGGGATATAGTATCCGTCGAACTCCAAAATGTTATTAATCCCTTTGTAATTAATAACAAGTCTTGCTTTCCTCTTTTGATTTCTCCATGGTTTTGACTAAGAATCCTGGATCGCAGTGGAGAAACTCCTGGTGAAATTAACTTAAGGTCAAGATGTTCCTTAAGTATCTTCTCGCATATCCTCACGATCCTCCCGGTTCATAAGGATTGGTTTGAATCTTACGAACTCGTACTCCTTTCCAGTTTTAACCTTTAAGGAAGCTTTAAGCTCGTTCTTATCCCACCAAGCCAAAGGATCTTCATTGTAATTCCTTTGGATCTTCTTCTTGATATCCTCGAGTGATATTTGTTCCTCTATGGTTACATCACTCTGTGGATTCTCCATTAGACTCATCCATAATTCGCAACGGCTTCCTCGGGTGACTCGTTCTTCTCCTTTTGTACGAATGAATACAAGTTATTATCCCATATCTTGATCCTTCCAATGGAACCAAATTGTCTATAGGATAATAAAGCTTCACCAAATTTCCTTCGATCCGCCATTTTTGGATTGCGAAGTTTGGCTTCATCACCACGCTTTGCGAAAAATTAATAGGCATCTTTCTAAAATGCTTCCCATGATCTTTGGACAATAATCTTATGATCACATAAGGTTGTGAAAATAAGTCTTCTTGTCTCATTCTCTGTGTGAATCGCTTGAATGTTTGTAGGAAATTGTTTCCTAGCAAAATATCTCGCACTTTGTATCATGGAAATAGATTGGTGGCATTTTCACTTTGTACCATGGGTCTTTGCGCCTCCGATCATTATTTACTTGTTTAATTCCCCGTTAAGGATAAGAATCCTTTTAGAGAAATCTCTTCCCGCAATAGCCGGGTAAATCTTCTCCAATTTCTTTAGGAAAAACATCCGAACTGCGTACATATCCCTGCACTGAATCAATATAGGCGGCGAAATACTGCGGCCTTGTATTGACATATAACATTCCGATAGAAATGTATATGGAGAATGGACTAGTGGTCATCGATTCTCAGTATCTTTTATTAGCCACCGTGAACTCCATTCCGTCTTGTAATCTTTCCCAAGGTTTATGTTCCTCAAGAAATTCAATTCCCGGTATTAATTGTTCGGGACCTTTCCGCAACTCCCGTGATAGTAAGCTCAATTTCTCCTATCTTCAAGGCTTCCTTGATACCTTCCAACGATTGGTTGTTGGAGATAATATAAAACATCACAAGGAAAAATGTTATCCTTTTGAGTGATGTCGAATATTACTTCAACCTCTCGCCATCCTTCGACATTTCGATTCTCTGCTTTTTTAAAAACATCGGGGATGCGCTGAATCGCACTTGGTCTCCTTTCTTCCCAACATTTGCTACTACTCGTCATTCGTCTGTTGGAAAGACATCCTTCCTCGGCTCAACTCGAGACTCAGGCTTTTGTTGAAGACTGGTTGATCTTGAATTATCATATCAATCTCCTTAATAGTTGGAGATTCAATGATTTCTGGTAACACTACCCTGGCAAAGTCCTCAAAGATTCTTGGGACTTCAATAAATTCCTTTCTCAAGAATACTTCGGAATGATGGGTATTCGAGAGAGCATAGGAAATCTTGTATGTGATCGAGTAAGGCCTGTTTCCTTCTTTCATCAAATCGACTCTTTTGAAATCTTGATGAAGAGTTAGGACTCTACTGAAGTCTCGATCTCCCAAATTGTATGCAATTCTAGGATAGACATTAAATGCTAATTTCCTGCATACAAATTTCAGAATCGCTCCAAGGCATGAATCCTTGAGATGTGAGATTCGCTTGTCAAAAATAGCCGATTGAGTGGCGAATCTATTCCTTCCTTGAATGTTGCCTTAATAATGACTCTTATGGCTCCAATGTGAATCCATGAGAGTGTATTTGCAACTTCTCTTTTAACTCTGCTTTTGATCTCCTGTATTTCTCTAATAGGGACCAACTGCATCTCGATCGGGTTACTGCACGTAAACTCCATCGGAATGGCTAATTCTCCGGTTGTTACCACCGTGAATAATTTGGTGTTTTTATTTAAAACCCAATCTTATCCAATGCTTTTTCCATAGCTCCGATTGTAAATCCATCATAGACTTGAAGCTTTGGATCTTCCTTCATGATTCTCATAAGGGTTTTATGAGAAACCGTCGTGTGAGAGAGGAATCGACATATCCTCCCCGATTTTTTTCTTTGAAGAATTTCTTCTTCACTCGATTAAAGTGAGTCACTTCCATCATCGTAATAGATCTCTTCTTCATAGATGCTCTCATCCGAGGGAATATCCTCAAATTGATACACTGTATTAAATCCACGATAGTAGACGCTTCTTTGATTTACGGTGTGGCCTCAAACCTGCCTCGACTCCTCGTTTTTGATTGTCCGGGCAATCCGTTGAGATATGCCCTCTTGCTCCGCATGTCCAAGCAATTACAATCTTTGAAACTTTCATTAGCTCGGTGTGTGAGCACGCCCGAAAGTTCTTCTTCCCCGGATTCTCTTTGCCGTACTTGCTTGATTAGAACCTCGGCGATGATGAGGCTCTACTCCTGCTTGGTCTTTGCCCCGATTTATAACCGGGCTTTTTGTTTTGACCAAAACCTTCTAGGTCTCCATGAAGACCTACTTTTTTATTCTTTGCTTTCTCGGCGGTATGGATGGCTTCTCTCCTTCTTTTTCTTGTGCCTTGTTTGACCTCCCACAACCGTTGGGATATCATTATCCACGCAACATAGAGAATCGCTTTGTTAATTCCTCTTAATCTCTTGCAATTCTGTGCGGGGCTGCTTGATAGCACCATTCGATAACTTGGCCTTTAGGAAAGACATTTTTCTCGCCCACGCTTTCTACTTGACTCCACCCTTGTATTCCCTTATAAGCATTTCTCTCCGGGGACTCGGAATCTTGGCAAAGAATAGGCGCAAACTTCTTTTTCCTCGATCTTGGATTTCCACCGGTATTCGGTGAACAACTTGATATATTCACAATATGACAAATATCCAAAGAACTCAAGGCTATAGAGGGCTTGTTTATATTTCTTTCTTTTTCATCCTCTAGTCCCTCGAAATAACCCGTCTTGGGATGAATTGGATTTTGAATAGTTTTGCCATACCATCGACAATTCCTTTAAGTGATTCCCGATGTGACCGAACTTTTCGTACTTGCGTCGGTCATATCCCGCAATCTTCACCGATCCTTCAAGACTCATTTCAAGGAGTAAAATGAATGAATCCTTCGTAAGATCGAGAGTTCTCTTTTGAAATTCTCATAGTCAAGCCCATTCGTCAATGAGGACTTCTCTGTTTTTAAAATCGGGATGTCAGTTTAACATCAACCCATACGGATGTATTGGGTCGAGAGTGCGATCTTCCATAAGGCGTCCGATAAACATTCGGCCTTCCGATAGGTTGTCCGGGTTCCCGCAAGAGGGTTTCGTCCTCCTCGTTCACGAAAGTGGATCACTCCCGGTCGTGAAATCCCGACATGTGGCATCCTTTTCGTCCCGAGCTCCATGATGTGAACCCGTCTTTCTTCGACGTTAGGATTAATCGGTGGCGGTGGTGGAGGAATTGGTCTACCTTGTGGGTCATAGGTAACCAAAGCGATTCTCACCGCGTTCATCTTTAAATCTACAATACCTAATCTGCGAAGGATTCTCCAGTCGTGTAGATCTTTAAGATTCATCTTTTCCATATCCATCTTTTTAATTTTTGATGGATTTTCCTTTGATGAGAGCAATGAGCTTCTCCTCATCTGTCATCTCTTCGTATAACTTCTAAGTTGGTATCCCTTTTTGGTGTAAATAGGGTACCGTCCCAAAAATCAATACGTTTCCTTCCTCCCATGAACTTGGCGGTCCTCCGGATTCTTGACTCTTTTAAATATCATGAAGGATTTCAAGAGTTTCCTTCGATATTTCACCATCGTCTCCATCCAGTTGGATCGATGAACTTGTCGTAGATGAATATGGCGGTTGCCATAATTACGCACCGTCTTTCGATTTCTCTAAGATCTTCGAGATCTTAGATTTGTCTGGGAAGTATCTCGTTCCACTCACGGTACTCCATCGGGAATCATTGTTCTGATGGGAATTTTCATGAACCGTTTCTTGAAGGTTCATCAAGTGAACATATAAGTGCCGTTAAGCATCCGAATCGCTATAATATTCTCGCTCGCATTTTGCATTGCCTTAAGGTTTCCCGTCGGCTCTCTTGTTCCTTTTCTTCATGTTGGTATTCCCAATATGAAACCTGGTCAAGTGTTCTTGTGCATACATCGTCAATATTTGACGATATGTCCTGTAAGGGTACATCTCGGACATCGGTCCGGATCCATATACTGGAGTAAATTCTCCTCACCAATTGTTAATTACATAAACATAATAAATTTAACTAAAAGTTCTTAATAAACCTGGCTCGATACCATTTTCGAGGATCGCAAGACCTTTGGGAGTATTCAAAGAAAATGCAATGAAATTTATCGTTCGAGGTTGCAAAGTGTAACAACTTTAAAGTTTAGAGTGTAAACTACAAACCATCTTTCCCGAAACCAGGGGTAAAACCGAATTTTATGCAAAGTGTAAAATTTTGTGAAGTTTAGGTTGCAATCGAACTTTTCAAAGTTCGAGGTTGCAAAGTGTAAAAACCGTATAGTTTGGGTTGATTAAAAACGTTATCCCAAAAAAAAGTGTATTACACATGCATTTTCTAAATCATCGACATCAAGTTCTTATGTACAAATTTTATGCTACTGTATGCTGAACTCGAAATTAAAATGGAGAATCATTCATGCTTATTTTCTATTCGATTTTTTTTTTGTTAAAAACAATATATAACAGTAATTTGCAAATACCTTCATCCAACGGCGTATCGAATGCATTTTCTAGAAAATCTTCCATGAATGTTTTCTTCTGAAATTTGCGATCCTTGTCTTTGTGTTTAACGCTTTGACAGAAATTGCAATCTGATGAGGAGATTAACCCTTTGACAGAAATTGCAGGATTTTTTTTGGGTTTTATCGATGATTGGTTTTGGGTTTTGGAAGAGAATTTTTTGATTGAAGGTATTTTCATCTCAATCTGCATGATAACCGCCCCCTACATTAATGGGATGATGGAGTTTCTATTTGGACTAATTTACCCCTACACGTTTTTGAATAAGGAAAAATCCATTGGATGCCTTGTAATTTATTGGCCATTGAAAATAGTAGATTTATGGCTCGTTAGTCCCTACGGACTTACTTCTATAAGGTGTCCCTATATAACCCCTCCTTATATATATATATATATATATATATATTATATATATATGGCGACAATATATGGAAATATCCAATTTATAAAGAAAGAAAAATTACACTTACAGTTGAAGTTTGCAATATACAATTGAACAATCAATGTGTAATATATCACAATCCATATTCCTGATAAAAAAATATAATTATCATATAAATATAATATCAATAAATGTTTATGAGTGATAGTGGTGAAATAATTGTATAAAATATAAATACATATGTAAAGATATCATTTGTAGGTATATTTACCTATAGAAACTAAAACTATAGGTAAATACCTACAGTATTTCTGTCGATAAATTTAAAAAATATCGGTGATCTGTTGGTAATTTGTTAGTATAGTTTGGAAAAAAATCAATATTTTTTATCTATAAGTATTTCGTATGTAACTATAAAAGTAAGTGACAAAATCATTTTTGTAGGTAATTATGTCGATGAACTAAAATTTTCTTGTAGTGATGTGTTGTTATCACGAGTAAAACTTACCAAATTACAATTTGTGTGAATCTAGTTAACATCAATGTGTTCCTACTTCCTACTGCTTCAATGGGAGTGTTTATAAGCACTTCTCCTTTTTTGGGGAAAATATTTATTGTCGCGGGCAAAGACGGATTTATTGTTCCTATTATGGCCTATGGGGCATTTGCCACCATAACTTTTTTCTTTTGTTTTTTTTTGTATTTATTATTTATTTTTAAAATTATATTAATTAGGTGCAATAAAAAAAATGCACACAAGAATTAGAAATTGATGTATTTATAATTGCATTTGTGTGGCTTTGTAAAAAGAAAAATTTGTCCCCATTAATTATTTTTGATATAATTTATAATTACATTTATTTTTTTGTGTCCCTGTTGTAAATAAATTCTAGATCCATTCCTCGTCGCGAAAACGGCAAGTAGTTGGGAACCAAAAGCTAGTAAAACACAAATAAAAGTTGAAAATCGATTAAATTTAAAGTAGGGATGGCAATGGGGCGGGTCGGTGAAGACCCGGACCGCCCCCATGCCTAGAACGAAAAGCAGGGCAACCCGCCACTTCGACTCGACTTCGCCTGTTTTAAATTAAATTAAATAAAAAAATAAAACAATGAAAAAAAATATTTATAATATATTTATAAAATATAATTTACAAAAGTTATTATATATCAATTTATAAATATTAGATATAATATAAGAATACATAAAAATTATATTATAATATATATTATATATGCAAAATATATATATTAAAATATATTTTAAAAATAAAAATTCTTCATATGTACTTTATTTAATCAATAGTATAAAAATCAAACCGAGAAGCAAAATAAAAATCAAAGACATTCATCTCCTTGATTTTCAATTCTGATTAAATGAAGTACAATTAGAAGCAAAAGATAGCATTTGCAAATAGTGATTTTTTTCAAACTAAAAACCGAGAATCATTTTTTTTAGTGTTTGTAAACACTCCCTATATCGAGATGCCTACAAAACAAATCGAAATTCAGTTGAATCCAAAAGTGAAATGACAAGAAAATGGAATCTGATTTCTTGCTCCACTTTTTATTCCACTATTTGGATGTTCACATATATATCTATCTAAAAATTAACATTGCATGTTTATCTTATGAATACGTGTCCATCATCCAAGTAGAACGTGACGTGGAAAATAAAATCTTATCCCAAAGAAAATTAGGATCATAGATTCATAACATACATAAAAGTGGGAGAAAGGAAATTCTAAGCGCCGTAACCAAGCCAAATCAGTGACCTTAGCTAAAGACTTGCCCAACAAAATTGAAAACACAAGAAATTAAACTATCCTTGTTTGAGTGGTTTCCATAGATTCTACATGTCATGAAACAACATTTCCGCAACCAGAACCAAACGCAATCATCAAAATTAAATGACACTTTCTTTACCAGAAGCAAACGTAATTGGTAAAATTAAAACCAAACTCATGCTACATAAACTTCACCAAATCTATAAATCCATATTATACAGCTAAATCTTCTTGCAACATAGATTTAAAAAAAAATGGATGTGAAACTTAGTTCAATCCTGGCTTCTATCCTTCTACTTGCATCCATAACACTCATAGTGAAAGTACTAAATTGGGTCTGGTTTCGGCCTCGCAAGCTGGAGAGGTTTCTGAGGAATCAAGGTCTCCATGGGAACCCATACAGACTCGGTATTGGGGACATGAAAGACTTGACCACAGTCATGAAAACAGAACAGCCCAAAACAATCGAGCTTTCCGACGATGTACCACCTCATATTTTTCCATATTACAACAACATTATGGATAAGTACGGTAAGTTGTACCGATGAAAATAATTTCCTTCCGTGTAATGCGGATGTGATCTTTTATTCTAAATGGTGTTTCATCTCATATTTCACTGTATGGATGATTGCTATATGTTTTAAAAAAACATGAATCAGGTAAGCGTTCTTTCGTATGGTTTGGACCTTCACCCAGAGTAAATATAGCAG
The DNA here is from genome assembly GCA_016081115.2 of Rehmannia glutinosa. Lineage (NCBI taxonomy): Eukaryota > Viridiplantae > Streptophyta > Magnoliopsida > Lamiales > Orobanchaceae > Rehmannia > Rehmannia glutinosa. The sequence goes on along the minus strand of CM071929.1, from coordinate 2,267,308 downwards.
ATCCAGAGCTTATCAAGGAGATTTTGACAAAACCTGGTGTATTTCATAAGCCACTTCCGGACAGTACTATGGTTAAAAAAATTGCAGGAGGGGTTCTGTTTCTTGAAGATGAGAAATGGGACAAACATAGAAAAATCATAAACCCGGCTTTCCATGTGGAGAAACTCAAAGTAAATTTAGAGTGCAATTACAGTATTAGTATTAGTACAGTGGGATGATATCTCTTATTCCACTTTCCATATTCTACTATCTATTCCATATATTGGATGAATGATACATGTACAATTGTGTCATTATCATGTTACACGTGTTATTCATCCAGTATATTGAATATGAAGTGAAATAGGAATAGTGGAATAGGATCTAATCCTAGTACGAGAGTGTTTGCAAACACTAAAGAAATAAAGTGATTTAGTGTCTGCAAATATCAGTTTCTGTTTCTGATTATGCTTTGCTGAATCAAAGTTAAAAAGCAGGGGGGAGTGATTTAGATTTGTGATTCTTCTTCTAGTTTGACTGTTACACACAAATAAAGCACATTTACAACTTCTTTGAAACGCTCTCTCTTAACTTAATCAATTTCCAGCTTCTATTTGTGAATATTACCAACTTCTGATTCTCAACTCTAATAAATCATTTTCTCGAAAAGCAGAAGTGTTTGCAAACAAACACTTCCTAAGTTTGACACAAATTCTAAACCTTTTTGTTCATTCCCATGTTGTTTTGTTTCTTTTTCTTTTGCAGAATATGATACCAGCAATGTGTTTAAGTTGTTCAAACATGATAGAGAAATGGGAAGCGTTGGTTTCTAGTAATGGGAATTCAAAGGAAATTGATGTGTGGCCTTATCTTGAAGATTTATCAGGGGATGTGATTTCAAGGACAGCGTTTGGCAGTAACCATGAAGAAGGAAGAAGAATATTTGAGCTGCAAAAGGAACAAGTTAGCCTTGTTTTGCAACTCGCACAATTCTACTTTATCCCCGGGTGGAGGTACAAATCCAGGAATATTCTGTTCACTATCGTGTTTCATTTCGTAAAAATTAATATGGTGATCATGAATTGATTGCATGTAACAAATTTAATATTTAGGATCTATCAATGAAGAAAATGGAGAAGTCAATAAAGACGTTACGCATAGGATCCAAACAATTGAAATAAATGGAGGATGTGTCTTCTATACTTTGTAATAGTAAAATACCATTAAAATTGAAATGAAAATTTTATAAAACAGTCATAAGATCTGCAACGCTTTATGTGGCAGCATGTTGAGCGACTAAATTTGAACAAGAACAAAAAATGAGGGTAGAAGAAATGAAAATTGTTAATATGGGTGTGCGGACACACTAGATTAGATAATATAAAAAATAAATATATTAGGAAAAAAGTGGTGGTAGCACCAATTGAAGATAAAAATTGAGAAATACGCTTAAAATGGTTTGGACATGTACATAGGAGACCTTTAGATACATCATCGTGATGTGTAGAAAATATAATATTGGAAATAAACCCTTAAAATAACATGTTATATCTAGAACTAAATGAAAATATATGATATTTGGTCATTCCCGATGGCATGATTCATATAGCCAACCCCACATATATAGTGGAAAAATACTTTGTTTGTTGTTGTACCGTGTTTATTTGGTGTTTCAAATATACTAAGTGAATGCTTATGACGATAAACACTTGGTGTTTCAAATATACCAAAGCTACAATGTCATTATTATACATGTAAAATTCATTTGTTGTATTGAAAACACAAGATGAAACATGCAGAAAATAGTAAATTTGAAATAAAGTTTACTTCATTGTCAAACGAAAGAAAATTATCCTCTCTCTACCCCTTTTTCTCTCCCTTCTCTCTACAAAAAAACCCTAACCCAAAATCTTTTTTCCCTCCCTCTCCCCATCTTCATCCACCACCCCTAGAGATGTCAATAAGGGTCGGCCCGTCCCGACCCTGCCTAGCCCTAAGAGGCCCTAACCCTTAAGGGCTAGGGCTAAAAAGCCCTGGACTTATAAGGGCTTGAAAAATCTAAGCCATCCTAGCCCCCCGGGCTAGGGTCGAACCAGTATGGCCCTAAGACCTTTTTTTTTTTTTTACATTTTTTATGAACTTATTACATCTAAATTAAAACATTGCATCATGATGGAAAAATTAACTTGCCTATAACTTATTTTATAAAATAACGCCATGTAATCCTTAGATTCTATTTGGATTAAAATATTCAAACTTTGTCATTTTTATTTTAGTAATCAAATAGTCTATACCAAATATATATTAGTTCTCTATAATTATTACCGTACTAAATAATAATTACTAATTACGTACCAACTTTAATTTTGTATTTATTAAGTTATTTAGTAATACTAAATTATAAATGAGATCAAAGATCAAATTTGATAATTTGTTAAGATAAATGGTAATGGATAAATGAGATCAAATAATAGATTAATAGTATTACAAACATACATTTTGAATATAAATATATTTCATACAAAAACTTATCACAAAAAACCCTGGCCGCCCCTACCCTAGCCACTGACAAATTACAGGACCAATAGGGCCGGGCTAAAAGCCCTCATGTTATAAGGGCCTATGAAATATAGGCCCACCCTTGACTTTTAGGGTTGGGCTAGGGTCGGCCCCTCGGGGCCGCCCTTATTGACATCTCTACCCCGCCCCTCTCTCTCCCCCTTCCCCCTCCTCCTCCCCATCCCTCCCCCCTCCCCTCCATGCTTCCTGCTAGAGGGCCAATGATGGCGGTCCCTTGTGTCTTCGGAGGTGGCCAAATTTTTGTTCCAGGGTGAAAGTGGGTTGGAGTTTCACGTAGGTGTCTCGGAGTCTGCGAAGTAGATTTGGGTGAGGGAGAGGCATGTTTCTCTTTTTTCTTTTTGTTTTTTTCTCGTTTTTTAGCTATAGATTGTTGTAGTTTTCTTTTTTGTTTGTCTTTTTTTTTTCCCGATTGATTTGCGAAACTCGTAGGCGGATCAGTTTTATCTGTTCTGTAGTATGTAGTGGTTGCTCGTGCCCGGTTTTGGTTTTTTTTTCTTTTTAGTGTGTTACGGTCTCCATTAAGGAGTGCTGAAGTCTCCCAGCGTGGGAGTGGTCTAGTTTTGGTGTGAAGTGTTTAGTTTGTGGAGTAGATCTGAATTGGTCTTGCCAATTCCCCGCTTGGCTTTTATTTAGTCAAGTCGGCTCTTAGCCAGTTGGCTACGTTTGTAGTTGTAATTCCAGTTTTGTTGAGTTGTTCTAATAAAATACTATAGTTCGAAAAAGAAAAAAAGTTTACATCTTTTTCCAAATTAAACCGAAGTAGTTAATTTGTTTTGTGGACAGATATTTTCCCACCAAGGCAAATAGAAGAATGAAAGCAATCACCAAAGAAATTCAATCCTCGCTGAGGGGCATAATCGACCGACGAGAGAAGGAAATGGAAAGGGGAGAAATCATCAATAATGATTTATTAGGCATATTAATGGGATCCAATTTCAAGGAGATCAGAGAACATGGGAACAAAAATGTGGGAATGAGCATTGAAGATATAATTGAAGAATGCAAGCTATTCTACTTTGCTGGGTCAGAAACCACTTCGAGTTTGCTTGTGTGGACAATGGTGTTGCTAAGCAAATACAAGGATTGGCAAGCCCGTGCAAGAGAAGAGGTTTTTCATGTTTTTCGGAAAGAAAGAACCCAACTTTGATGGTCTCAACAACCTTAAAACTGTAAGATTATATTTTTACACCCTGATTTAGTCTTAATGGCTACATAATCTTTGTGCCTGTCTCAATCAAACAGTGCCTTTCATGTACTTTTTTTTACCTAGAGTATCCCATACCAGGTCGGGACACGACCTCTGATTTCTTCGGATTATGGGGCATCTCGTGATCTGTCCTTCTTAAGAATGACCCTAATCTCTACAGGGAAGGAGGACAACCCTAACCTCTCATAATCAAAGTTCGAACTCAAGACCTTGAAGTTGCAATTGCAACTCCAATGCCACTAGACCAACCTTTGGTGGTCTCCTTTCACGTACTTTACATAGTTTAAAATTCATGGACGGAGTTAGAAGATAAACCGGGGGCTATTTTATTTCATAGGTATTTTTAAATTTGTTTTAGGGGCAAGGCTTTAAAATCTAATAATTCTATATAAATAAGTACATAAAAATTATATTGATTTTTAAAAAGAAACTATATTAATTTGAAAAAATTGAAAGCAAGAAACACAACCACGTAAGCACTTAGGCCTTGTATGGATGTATTTCCAAATCCAATTTTCGATTCAGTGTTGGAAAATTAATTTTCAAACTTTATTGATTATTGTGTGAGAATTGAGAATATAATTGGTGTTTATCAACTTCTATGATGGTATATGTTTGGAAGTGAAAATATGTTTGTTGATAACTTTGAAGTGTATTTTTAACATAGATTTGCATGATTGTAGTGGAAAACTGGTTGGTTATAGTTTTTGAAGTGTGTTTTTCACATAGATTTGCGTGATCCTCGACATAAAAATATTTAGTTGTGTTTCCAAAAGAAAGATCTATAAATAGTAAAACTGAAAATGACTCCATTTTCATTGACAACTTCCTCAAACAAATACAAACTCATTTTCTCTAGTAATATAATTAGCTGCTAAACCTGAAGGATGTTTTTGTAATTATCCCTTAATTCTTGCAGGTAACCATGATTTTCCACGAGGTTCTAAGGCTGTATCCACCGGTTCCATTGATTACTCGAGCCCTTACAAAGACAGTGAAATTAGGAGACATGATTTTACCAGAAAGAGTAGGGTTGTCGCTGCTAATAGGCCTACTCCATTATGATCCCATGATTTGGGGAGATGATGTTAATGAATTCAAACCAGATAGATTTTCAGGAGGAATTTCAAGTGCAGCAAAAACCCAATTCTCCTTCATACCATTCAGCTTAGGTCCTCGAGTCTGCATTGGCCAGAATTTTGCGATGATTGAGGCAAAAATGGCTTTGGCAATGATACTGCAAAACTTCTCATTTGAGTTGTCATCTAATTACTTGCATTCTCCATTCCCAATAATTACTCTGCAACCCCAATATGGTGCTGCTTTGATTTTGCACAAGCTCTGATGAAAAAGCTCATTTATGTTAATTATGTTTGGACTTTGGATTTGATCCCTCATTTTAAAGCATCAAATTGAAATAAAACTTAGTTATAGGACTAAACAATAATTATTATTGATTTTTATATACAAATATAGTATCAATAATATATAGAGTCAAATGAATGGGTGGGGCGGGTCACCATTAGTCTGGCGGAGAGCCCGCCATATATGATGGCCCAACCTAACCCACACATGCGATCCACCCAAAAATAAATAAAATAAAAAAGTAAAAAAATATTTTCTTATATATATTATTAATTTTAATAAATTAAATACAATAATGGATGACAAATATATACCTTAAAAATATATTATATACACATTAGAAGAAGGTACGTGTTGGAGTTTTAAACTTTATCGGGTAAATATTCCCAAAAGTTTTGTTAAATTAAAGTTCCCCTTCCATTTGATCCCGTTCATCTTTAATTTCTTGTGGTAATGTAAGTTTTGACAGGCAAATAAATACAAGTTTTGATTCAAATTTATTTCATGTGCCCTTTTTCGTCACTTTTCAATATAACGTAAATCATTTTTCAAAATTTTTTCTCCAGTTAAAATAAACAAAAAAGTATTGAAATGAAAAAGGTGTGGAAACAGATTTATTGTTTCAATTTCGTGTTCTACTATATGCTTTATTCATTTGGATAAACGGCACATATTATTTATTGATTGTTTAAAGATATTTATGAAACACCAAATTGAAACTGGAATTTTTTTTTTTTTTTTGAGAAAATTGAAACAGGAAATTTGAAACCAAAAAAAAGTGGGGGTTATCACTGTATATCGACATGGCACAACTTTCCAACTACAATTTATTTATGGTCAGGAAAATTGAAATTAAAGTAAGAAACAAGCCAAAGACTTGTTCGACAAATTAGAAAAACACTAAAAAAGAAAAAACTAGATCCACCACCGCTGCCAATTAGGGCAGCCACAGTGGGAGCTTATTTTAGGGGTTTTCAATTAAAAAACTTGCCAAAAAAGCTCCCGCGCATCGTGAAATCGGTACCGCTCATTTCTTTAAAAAAAAAATAAAATGATTAATTAATTTTTTAATAAAAATTTATATTTTTTATTTTAAATAGACTTACCTAAACTAGCCGTTAAAGAGCCGTTGCATTTTATTATTTTTTTTTAATTTTTTGCCTATTAATATGTTACAATTTTTTTCTCATTCATCATATTACTCTCAAATTCTCAAACATATAAATTATTTAAACTACATCTAATTACCTTTATTTTTCTTGATTCCTTTGTTCATATAATTCAAAATTTTATCCAATATGGATGAAAATTATAATCGGTCTTTTATGAATTTTTTCAATTCTCAAAATATTGATGAAAATACATCGCAAAATGCCACCAATATTTCATCCCTCCAAAATTCTCAATTTTATGCTCCTACACAATACCCTCAAAATTTTCCACAATTTCCTCCAAATTTTCAAAGTTCTCAAAACTACTCAACTAATCTGAATACCCCTCAAATGCCTCCATTTTATATGTATTTGCCCAAATATTGGCGAGCCATGGGCAACCAATTTGGGATGCCAATCCCTCCTTCGTAGTTCTACTCCTTCTAATGAATCAAGAAGAGTTGGCATAGATGCTTCAGGGGGGATAAAGAACCTTCAACACCATCATCAATTCCGGACTCATCGTTCCCACAACATTCAATACAAGTAGGGCTCGAAAATATTGTTCTCGATAAAGATGAGACAACTAATAAAATGGGAAGAGGTGGCAAAAAAACGGATAACTTGGATGACGAGGAAGATGAGAAACTTGCAATGCGGCATGAATCACTATTAGTGAAGACCCTGAGGTTGGTAATGATAAAAAGAAAATGCTTTTTGGAAACGAATTCTGACACTACTACAACAAATGTCGCCCCAAAGGTGCCGTGGAGAGAGATTGGGTGCCATTAAAATCTCACTTCTATAGAATCCACCCAATGGTGAATGAATTTATCGCTATTTATAATCGATTATATGGCAATCGTCAAAGCGGACAAAGTAATGATGATATACTCTTTAGGCACGTCAAGAGTATAAACACAATGGTAATGGGGATTTTAGATATGAACATGTATGGAGGATTGTTAAAGATTGTCCAAAATGGGCTCCACAAGGTTATTACATTAAAAAAAAAAGAGTTTCTCAATAAGGGGTGGCATATCATCATCGAATGTGGATGCTCCTATTGATGTAGATGATTGTGAAGTTCGTAGTCATCCAATTGGGCAAAAGGCAAAGAAAGAAGAGAGAAAATCTGACGGCTACAACATCGAACGATGATGAATATTATAATAGATTAAAAGGAATAGAAGAATCTGAGGGAAAAATCTGCAAATGCAAAAGGAGAATGCAAAGAGAAAGGATTATGAAATCTTTATGAAGGATACAAGTGGAATGACAGATGATCAACGTAGATTACATATGTTCTACTGTGAAAAGATTAAAAAGAGATGGGGCTTCTAATAGATGTCTTGTGGAGTTGATCTATTCTTGTTTGTTATTTCTGTATTTTATTTATGTATTCCACTTTATTTTGTATTAATGTAATTTGTGTTCAATAATAAAAACTAGCCATTAAAAATTAGCCATTAAAAACTAGCCATTAAAACTAGCCATTACAATTATAAATAATTTTTTCATACTTTTTGGCTATATAAAATAATATATGTACTCCCCTCAAAAAAATATATATATTTATAAATATATTTTATTAATAAAGTAAAAATATAAATGTATATATTTTTATATAAATGTAATAATACATGTTATATAATATAAATATAATAAAAGATGTGTGATTTTATGGTTAGGAATGTAGGGTCCACAAAAAAACTATTTAGAGGTTTTTGGATTGTGGAGAAAAAGATGAGGTTTTTCTTTTTTGAGGTTTTTATGATGTGGTATTATGGGTCTCATCAAAAAATAAGTTTGTAGAGTTTTTTTGAATTTTGGCATTGGAATGCCCTTAATCCTCCGGCCCCAGGCCTTCCATCCACACCACCGGCTTGACCCCTCCCGCCGCCTCTAAATCCATCGAAAGGCCCGCCATAACGAGGAAATGGAAATGATAAAAATGCCGTATGTAAATCAGGCCGCAGGTAGGGTCCCCGCCGCCATTGATGGCGGTAGCAAATGCCACCATAGCCGCTAGGAAGAGAATTGTGATTGCCATTTTTAGTATCAGAATGTATTTCTGAATGAGAAGGGTAATTTGATATATTCGAATTAGGGTTTATATTGTGGAAGATAATTTTAATTGCCATTTTTTAGTATCGGAATGTATTTCTGAATGAGAAGGGTAATTTGAGATATTCGAATTAGGGTTTATATTGTTGTATAGATGAGGAAATCGAATTTGATCGAGTACAGGTTAGTCATTCAAAATATGTGAAGGTGGTGATAATCAACACGCAGTACGCGGAAGCTGATGCCATGAGCTTCAAATCTGTTGTTCAAAGGCTCACCGGAAAAGACTCCACGGCAGAACGAAAGAGGTTAAAATAGCAGCCATCTAAGACAGGTGATTATTTGTTTGTACGAGTCATTATTAATGTTAAAAGTTGGTGGCTTGTCTCTAGTCGCATACTTTGATTTCACTCAGTCTTGAAAGAACACTGAACTTGTCACTTTCTGTATTCTGTTCAAGTGAGTCCTGTTCAATGGTCTTCCAACTGACTTCACCTAGTCTTCTCTGTCGTCATTTTCAAGTTTTCTTATTTTGACCATTAAGTTACATACTTCTATAAATTGATATTATTTCTGTGTTTACCGAATTTGCCTTGTGTATTAGGCAACTATCCAATAGACTTAAATTAGAATTTTGTAGGGGATTCTTGCAAAAGAAGATTTGAAAAAATGGATGTGAAACTTAGTTCAATCCTGGCCCCTATCCTTATACTTGTATCCATAACACTGACAGTGAAAGTACTAAATTGCGTCTGGTTTCGGCCTAGGAAGCTGGAGAGGTTTCTGAGGAAGCAAGGTCTCCATGGGAACCCATACAGAGTCTTTCTCGGGGACTTGAAAGACTTTATCACAGTCATGAAAACAGAACAGCCCAAAACAATCGAGCTTTCCGACGATGTACCACCTCATATTTTTCCATATTACACCAATGTTATGGATAAGTACGGTAAGTTGTATCGATGAAAATAATTTCATTCTTTTTGATGTATCTCTTACTGTCGTGTATATTTGAAATCAGGGAAGCGTTCGTTCATATGGTATGGACTTTCACCAAGACTAAACATAGCCGATCCAGAGCTTATCAAGGAGATTTTGGCAAAACCTGGTGTATTTCAAAAGCAACGTCCGGAGCCTATTGGTGAAACAATTACAGGAGGGCTTCTGTTTCTTGAAGATGAGAAATGGGCTAAACACAGGAAAATCATCAACCCCGCTTTCCATGTCGAGAAATTGAAAGTAAATTTCACACTACTACTATGCCACTGTTTGCAAACTCAAAAAAAAAGAAAAAAGTAATTCTCAACTTTTAGATGGAAAAAAAATGATTTTTTTTTGCATCTACAAGCTAAGAATCACTTTTTTAGAGTTTTGCAAACACTTCCTATGATTAACAAAACTTATAGTTCTTTATTTGCAGAATATGATACCAGCAATGCTTCTGAGTTGTTCAGAAATGATAGAAAAATGGGAGGCCTTGTTTTCAAGTAGTGGGAATTCACGTGAAATTGATGTGTGGCCTTATCTTCAGAATTTATCAGGGGATGTGATTTCACGAACGGCATTTGGCAGTAGTCATGAAGAAGGAAGAAGAATATTTGAGCTGCAACAGGAACGAGTTAGCCTTGTTTTGCAACTCGCACAATTGTGTTTTATCCCTGGATGGAGGTACATATATTAAGTGAATGTTACATGTATAAGATAATGTCATTATTATAAACGTGATTTTATCTGACTTATTGAAAGTTTGAAACACAAGATGAAACAGGTAGAAAATAGTAAATTCAAACTGAAACCCGCAAAGTTCACATCGGTTTTCAATTTGAAGGGTGTCTGGTTGAGGTTATAAGCTCCCAAATTCGATGCTAGGAGCTTGTAAGCTCTTTTTATAAAATGTGGGGGATCCCACTTTATTTTTAAAATAAGATCTTTTTTTTTAACAACCTCTTTTACTTTGGCCATTTTTCATTACGAAATTATCAGTACTAACATCTTATAAGTTCTTTCATCTTATTTTATCCAAAAAAGTAATTTGTTTTCATTACTCTTGTATTCTTTTAACCTCTATTTTCAAAGAAGTAATTTGTTTTATTGACAGATACATTCCGACCAAGGCAAATAGAAGAATGAAAGCAATCACCAAAGAAATTCATACCTCATTAAAGGGTATAATCAATCGACGAGAGAGGGAGAAATCACCAATAATGACTTATTAGGCATATTAATGGGATCCATCTACAAAGAAATTCAGGAACATGGGAACAAGAATGTGGGAATGAGCATTGAAGATATAATTGAAGAGTGCAAGCTATTCTACTTTGCTGGGTCAGAAACCACTTCGAATTTGCTTGTGTGGACAATGGTACTGCTAAGCAAATACCAAGACTGGCAAGCCCGTGCAAGAGAAGAGGTTTTGAAAGTTTTTGGAAAGAAGGAACCGAATGTGGATGGTCTCAACCAACTTAAAATTGTAAGATAATATTCTTACACCTTAATTTAGAGGGTTAATATAAAAAAACACCCTTGAGGTTCTATCGAATTAATAAAAAATTCTTTGAAAATTACAATACCCTCTTGATATTTGTTTCAGTTTTCAAAATTGCACCTTTTGAGGGCGTATTTTGTTAAAAAAAATACAAACCTCAAGGGAGTGTTTGTAATACCTATAGGGTTACTTGTAATTTTGAAAGATAACTGGAATTTTTTGTACTTAGACTAAACCTTATGGGTAGTTTTTTTAATTTACCGAATTTCAGATTCTGAAGGCTACAGAATTTCAGAGGTTGTCCTCCCTTTCTTGTTCAGTTTTTGTCTTTTTCAGATAGTTTGGTTTTTAGGGTGTTTGTTGATTTGTTGTTTCTAGTTTTTTTTGTTGTTTCCGGTTGAAGGGCGAAGCTCATAGACAAGTCAGTGTTTCTGGTTTGTAGTTTGTGGTGGTTGCTCCTGCCCGGATTTTTGTGCGTGTTGTTGCTGTTGAGTCTCCATTTGGGAGTGTTGTAGTCCTGGGAGTTGTTGAGTTTTTGTTTTTTGGGTGTGTTGATCTCCCGTGCCATTGTTTGTGCAAGGTGTCTTTTTACTAGTGGACATTGTTTGTACGTGTTTAAGTTTGCAGTTGCAATAATATCTTTCGTTTTGGTAATAAAAACAAAAAGAAGGCTACGTATAATGCTCAAGCTGTCAAGCATCCCATTACCTTCCCACCCACAAGAAGGCACTAATCTGATCCGGGCTTCATGTACTTGTGTCTGTCTCGTCTCTATCACACAGGGTCTCTCGTCTTTCAATTATTTCACGTAGCTTGACTACTGACAAACTATATATGTTAACATATAAGGCGCAATATATGTTGTTCTTGCAGATAACCATGATTTTCCAAGAGGTTCTAAGGTTGTATCCACCAGCACCTTTGCTTCTTCGAGCCCCTACAAAGACAGTGAAGCTGGGAGACATGATTTTACCAGTAGGGGTACAGTTGACCCTGCTAATAGGCCTACTTCATCAGGATCCCAAGATTTGGGGTGATGATGCCAAGGAATTCAAACCAGACAGGTTTTCTGAAGGAGTTTCAAGTGCAGCAAACACCCAATTCTCCTTCATACCATTCAGCTCAGGTCCTCGAGTCTGCGTTGGCCAAAACTTTGCGATGATTGAGGCAAAAATGGCGTTGGCGATGATACTGCAGCATTTCTCGTTTGAGTTGTCATCCAATTACTTGCATGCTCCATTCTCAATCATAACTCTGCAACCCCAGTATGGTGCCTCTCTAATTTTGCATAAGCTCTAAGTGATAAGAGTTCATTTATGTTATGTTTGAACTCTGGATTTGGGACAGGAAAAAAAAAAAAAAAGAAGAAGTAAAATAAACAGAGCAGCAAATTTTGTCATTTGAAGAAGAAATATAGCCTGCCTTGAAATCTATTGACGATATATAGCCTTAAATAGTTAAATTCTCTATCTAGCTGCTTTTCCTGTTTTAATTTATGTATCTAGGATGGGTTTGGAGATGAATCAAAGCAATAATACAATTCAAAATTTTCCCTTAAGTTTTATGTTATAAACCTAATTACCACATAGAATTTTAAGTCTCTGTTAGTTGATACGTGTATTATACCCGCATAGTACCCATATGTACGAATAATTAAAAAATACTTCCGTTTCCCATTACACATTCTCGGGGGGCGGCGTTAAATACTACGTACTTTTCAAATAAAACGTTTAATACTCGTATTATAGTTATCCGTATAATACTTGGCGAATGAAACTCCATTTTAATATTTTTTATAATATTTAAATAAATCAAAAAACATTAAAGAATCATTTATAAGTGTAATTACAATATTATAAAATAATAAATAAGAATATTAATTATATATAAATATAATAATTATTATTAAATAAATAAGAATATTAATTATATATAAATATAGTAATTATTATTAAATAAATAAGAATATTAATTATATATAAATATAGTAATTATTATTAAATAAATAAGAATATTAATTATATATAAATATAGTAATTATTATTAATTAATTATTCGCTTAAAAACTCACTAACTATTATTAAATAATTATTTTCAATTTGTGTTATAATTTAAAGTAAATTAAGAAAGTACCTAAAATTAATTTTACTATAATCTAAACATAAGTATGAGTTACAATATATGTAAATATAATGTTAAAATAAGTTGTATTATTACTCCCGAACAATTATATTATATTCGTATTAAACTCGTGCGTTTATGGACTCATATATTAAATATTCCCGTATTTTTGCCCATTTTTTCGCAGAACTTTCGGGAAATATTCATAATATAATCATACGTACTAAATAACGAACTTTTCTCGTCTCGTATTTAACTAACGAGTTTTAAGTGATGATTCAGAAATATATGATGGAATAGCTCAACTGATAAACGTAGAAATATATGATCGTAGGCCAATGAAATTAGTACCTCGTTCTCGCATGCTCCTTTCCTGTTTCTACAATTCAATAAGCTGCCGGATGTAATAAACATGAGAAAATTATGCAACAATGAAATAACCAAAAAAAATGGAGTTTTTTTAGCTCAAAAAGAGTACATTAACAATGTATGTTATTGTTATGTTTGAATTTGGTAATTTTAATTACTATCAATTTTTGGGAGGAAGTTATTTTTGGTAGTGGGCTAAAAATTAGGTGACGGTTTTATCTCATATCTCGCAAATCTTTTCTTACTTGGTAAATAAAGAGTCACAATTATCAAACATTTTCCAACACTACTCCCCTGCAGACCGTCTCCAACCCTCATCCATGAAAAAACTTTAAAAAAATCCAACTCCTTATCATCCTTATTCTCCATCGAAAATCAATCTCAATATCTGTCAAAACCTTCCTACCCCTCCGAAAAACACATCCGCATATACATCCCAATCGTTGTGAAAAACCAAAAAAGTGAAAAATCCCAATCGTTGTAAAACCCATCTCCATCTCATCCCTCGAAAAAATCAAAATCCATGTGGAGTGACTCCATCTCCATCACTCATCCATCTTGAAGTTACGCAAAAGTAGTGATTTTGAAAACCCCATTTTTTTTGAAAAAACCCCAAAATCAACGGTGATTATTTGACGCGACAAGCGACACCACGATTTTTCTTCGAGGAAGCAAAAATTTTCCATCGTGCAACACCCACATTATAGGTAGGGCAATTTAATTTTCGTTTTTCGTTCTTTTTTTTTTTTTTTTTTTGATAATTTCTTGCGCTTTTCGTAGGACATTATTAGAGTTGGATAAATTTGGTTCATAAGTGGTAAAATTACCGCTTTTAGTCGATGTAAATTTTTAGTTTAGGAGGTTGTTTTATTGAGTTTTTAAACCGCATATTGTTGTTGATAAATATGCTTATGATTATTTTGTATCATGCTTACAATGTTTTATATTATGCTCTCAAACGCGCGGGGGGGCGTGTAATTAGTATTTCCCGTTTTTATAAGTATTGGAAGATTGCTTTATTGATGCAAAAAAATTGCTTATTGTTGTCAATAATTATGCTTATATATGTTTTTTCTAAGTATTGGGTAATTTCTTTAATGAGACAAAAATTGCTTATATATGTTTTGTATTATGCTTATATATGTTCAAGTATGTGCAAAATGCTTAGGATTTGTTGTGTTTTATTTTTTACTTGACTTTATTATTTGAAAAACGAAGTCCGGGAGATTGCTTTAATGAGGGTTTAAAATGCATACTATTGCTTGATAACTTTGCTTATTTATGTTGTATATTATGCTTTCATACATGAGGTAATTAGTATTGCCATGTTTTCTTCTAAGTCCGGGTTATTTCCTATTGATATTTTTCAACCGATTATTGGTATTGACAATTACGCTTATTCACGTTCTCTATCATGCTTATGCATGTGATGTAGTATGCTTATGTTTATTTGAGTTTATGCTTATTTTTATATGGGTTTATGCTAATAAATGTTGTCTGTTAACAAATGCTTATATTAAATGACTAGTGTCTGTAAGTCCAAGCGGCTACGATAATCTAGAGGGGGTGAATAGATTATCTCCATCTTTTCGATTTCGCCTCTTTTTGAACCAAATGCTCAAACACAATAATAAAGGTGCGGAATGTAAACAACACACGTCGATTTAAAGAGGTTCAACCCACCTAGGGCCTAATCCTCTACCACCCCAAAGATATCCGGATGGATTTCAAAGAAAAAGAATTTTATTAATTACCAAAATTAATACAAATTCAACTTACAACACCTTGAAGAGCACCACACTCTTCTTCAACACCACCTTTGGAGATTACCACAATCTCCCTTTGAAGATTACCACAATCTTCCTTCAACGGCACCTTGTGAAGATTACCACAATCTTCAACCTTGAAGAATACCAAATTCTTCAACACCTCAATAAGAAGATCACCACAATCTTCTTGCACCTATCACCTAGATCATCCAAGTGTGTTCTTACCACAAGAACACTCACAAGGATATCTTGTGTTGAATGATAACCAAAAATCAAGATTACAACTCAATAATGAATATTACAATTTGAGTGCAAAGTGTAATCAAGAATAGCCTAAACCTCAAAGATGTGAAAGTGATAAGCTAGGCAAATTTACAACAAGAATAATAACAATGAAAGACCAAGTATTTGCTTGAAGTGTATCTTGTTGTGTTGTATCTCAATTGTTGTGTTGGTTGCTCCAAAACTTCCTCTATTTATAGGAGATGATTGATCAAGCATAGGCTCCTCTTGGGGATTGAAAATCTACAGAAAAATACAATTAAAATCAAGAATATAGTTGTTAGAAATCAATCCCACAATTTAAGGAAATGTGTCTGCTGTCAAACGGTCATATTTTTGCTGTCAAAGCACAGGGCGACCGGTCGCACAGAAATAAAAGTTTGAAACGTAACACATGAAAAATACACAGGGCGACCGGTCGACATAAGCTTCGACCGGTCGACCCCTGTCTCAACCGGTCCCCCTAAGTGAAAAACCAAGGAAGTTTGTTCTGTTTCAAAACAAAACGTTCAGGTACCGGTCGACCCACAGGCGGCCGACCGGACGATCGACGCCAGATGACGGGCCGACCGACCGTTTTTCACTTCTGTCTCATTTTTTTGTTCCAAACTCATCTTCGTGCACGGGTTTCCTATAGGCGGCCGGTCGACCTCGAGACAGAAAAGTTGTCCAATTTTAGTCGAAAATAAAACCCAAGAAATACTCCGAAAATTTAGTAAAAACATTTTAAACCAATCGGAAGTATTTAGACAACATTTAGGAACCTTGTTTTGAAGTGAAAATTTATAAACATAAGATCATTAGAAGTGTTGTCCAATTTTATCTAAAGTAAAACTTGAAGAAATACTCCGAAAAATATTAAACCCATTTTAAATCATTTAGGAGTATTTGGACAACAATTAAAAACATTGTTTTGGTGTAAAAATAAAATCATCAAAATTAAGATAAAAACATATATCAAACAATCTCCCCCTTTTTGATGATTACAAACCAAAACAATTTTTACACAAAATAGGAGAACACTTTTAGAAATGATTTTCCTGAAAATATTTTGATTTTTGGAAGAACCAAAATTTCCAAAATATAAAAGCAACCAAGTAGGGGAGTAAATATATTTAGTACACAAGCTCCCCTATCAACAAGCACATCAATAATAATGTAAAAGCGATTATCCATAAGCTAAAAGCTTTAGCTTTTACAATATGTTCAAGAGCTTATAAGCTCCCCCTGTCACGAAACATCATTAAACAATTATATAAGTCCATCAAGCAACAATTGGACTAAAAATGAATCACAACTTATAGCTTTTATGAGCCATAGCTTATAGCTTTTATAACAAGCTTTTATTAGCTTCTTTGAGCTAATGAGCCAATTTCTGGTTTTATCTCCCCTTTGGAATCATCAAAAAGAATGTTAGGATGATAGAAACATCATATAATGACATCAAAGTGCACCAAAGGGACGGGTTATCTACCGTTGAGCAACTTAAGCTTTAAAAAAATCCAAGGAAAAATTGGAGAAATGTATAAGAAATCCATAGGCTCATTTGTTAGCTAAAAACATGATCTCAAAAAGATTTTAAGACATTTGGAAGCAAGAGACTCATGTAGAAGTTGAAAATTTCATTGTAACATTTCATCGAACACATTGTGGGCGTGAGAATTAAAAGAGATAGTATATAGCCCTTGTAAATGTTTCAAGCCAAAGAATTTTCATATCATCATCAATCATCCTCATTTCAAAGCTCAATAAGATCATATGCAAAATATGCAACATTTGTCCATCAAATAAGAGGCTCAACAAAGAGATTCTCAAGGGTTCAACCCAATTGAGATAATATAAGCCAAAAAGGATCAAGGCATTACAAATGCCAAAAATTAGAGCATCCATCAAGTGATACAAGTCATGCCTTAAACAATATATGTATGATATATCAAATGTCCCAACATATCCATCTAAGCATAATGATCAAAGCATTAAAAGAAGCACTTTTACCATCAAGTACTTCATACCAATTTTCAAACAATGCCATATAAGAGTATTTTTACCATCAAATACTCCATCAATATCATGATCATCCACAAGTCATTATCAACTCGCAATTTTAATCCTTTCAAGAAAACACGCAAATATCATTAGTGCAAAAGAGTTTTACAAAAGTTCATAAAAATACAAAGCAACATGAATGAAAATGCTAGAAAGTAAAGGGGTGGGGAACATCATTCCTCATCCGAGGAGAAGCAAGATCCGGAATAAAGTCCTTGATGAATTTCTTCAACTTGCCGATAGACTTTTGCATTTTGGAGGTCTTTTGCTCCAAAGCCTCATACCTCGTTTCATGAAAAGCCCTCATCTCATCAAATTCGGCTTGGTATACCTCCTAGGAGGTTGAGCACCTGTATTACCCTCCGGGTTGCTTGGTTCACCTTCCTCCGCCAATTTTGCAAATCGGCGTCATCAAAGTAGTCATTAGGATCGGGGGAATCTTGACCTCTTCCTCTAGCCATTTTAGTTGGTCGGATGTCCATATTCTTGCGCATAGTGACCATTTGGGAGATGTTATCAATATCAAAGTCATTTTGATATACCTCCGAGTTACACTCCGACGAAGGTAGTCCCGACTGTATAAGAAGTTTACAAATCCAATTTCCCATAACCAACTTCTTATTACCTTGAGTGATGGACTCGATTAGACATTGAATAAGTATGGCGCCAAAGTTAAGCGGTTCCCTCCTAGCAATCTTATAAGTCAGAAAATAATCCATATTGCTAGGCATCTTACCCGCCTTTCCACAAATACAGTAGGCGACAATAACAGATAAAATACGATGTTCAAGAGTCATCGCCAACAATGAATACTTTGGCCATACGCCCAAATATGTCTTAACTTCTTTCATGGACACCCCCAACATTTCATCATTCCAAGTACCACAAGAGAAATAGTCCCAACCACCTTCTCTAACATGTAAAAGCCGACAAATATCATTAGGAGTCCATCTAAAATGACGACCCCTTATTAGCGAATTAACAGCAATCGGCTTCCTCTCATTATCATATTGCACCCACATATTAGCATAAAAATGTTGGATAATATCATCATCATACAAAACATAAGCATGCTCCCATAAATACATCCAACCTTGCTCCTCAAAGAATCCTCTAATGGTAGGATATTCATTTGTAAATGAACTAAAACGACACATTTTAGTCCGAGCAATAGATTTTCCTCCCATCCCCGAATCCTCATAGTACCATTCCGCATACTTATTGATGAAATTAAGAACATTGTGGGAATGAGGAGCTTGAGGAATAAAAGATTTTTTTACCTTTCGCCCAACGGCAATTTTGGAGCGAAATTGTTCCGCGGAGCTCGGTAATTTGTGCCCGAGAGAGTACGGGATTTTGAACGTCATCACCTTCTTGAGCTATGTTTCTCTGGGCAGCTCGAATATCCCGTTGTTCGGCTTCTTCTTGCCGATTTCTCGAAGAGCCCTCACCGCCCCTTCTACGCTTGGAGATGGGATTTCGACCGGTAGAATTTCTTGGAGGAGCCATATATGTGAAATTCTTGTGAAAATAAGAGGATTAGCAACAAGAATCGTAAAGATTGATGAAGAATTGAAGATTCTAGAGAAAAGGGGGAACGTTTCTTTGCGCAAGGGTTTTGGAGAATTTTTCTGCATCTGTTAAAAAACTGAAGACAGAACGTTTTTATGTTGAGAAATTGCCCTGGGCGACCGGTCGAGGTAGGGTGCGACCGGTCGACGTGCAGGGCGACCGGTCGCCCCTGCTTTGACCGTCCCAGTGCAATTTTTCTTTCCCAAAATTTTCAAAAATTCGATTTTTCACCCCAAAAGTTTTAAAACTTTGCAAAAGGATCAAGTTCAACAAATACGGGTTTTGGGAAAACATATATTCGAGAAAATCGAAATTTAACAAGTAGTGCCCTTTTAAGAGAATATTTGCAAAATCATTTAGGGGCACTTAAGGGGTTAAAATGAAATATCTTGAAAGATATGTGCATAAGCATAATATCGAGTTCTAAGATAAATACGAGTGAACATACCTCGATAGTTTAAGAAACTTGATGACGAGATAGCCAATGAATATGAGATATATATATCCTACAAATTTCTTTGCACATGAAAACACAAGTGTAGGCAAGTGATAGGAGATATCAAAAAAATGCTTATGCTAAAAATACACAAGAGATAATAAACTACATAGGTCTAATTAAATGCACAAGAGTTTTAGAAATATCATACAAGGTCTTCTTTTAAAAATTTTGAAACTCACAAATATATAAAAGACCAAAAAAAAAAAATACTTGAAAACTCATTTTGCAATTAAGACACAAATAAAAACATGCATAGAATTAAAATAAAATGCATATATAAATGGGGAGATACGGTTTACCAATTACGCCGTTTCCATGGGTTGTGTCTTTCCCATTGTTGATGATATCTTCCCCTTGAGAAGTCACTTTGTTGATGATGACTTCTTTGATTACTCCATTTCCAAGGTTTGTTACCTTCCCATTGTTGATGGTCTCTCCTTCTTTGAAAATCATCTTGTTGATGATTTCTTTACCATTTCAAGGATTGTGTTCTTCCCATTTTTTATTATATCCTCTTCTTGGAAATTGGTTTTGTTGAGAATAGTTTCTTCTTCTTTGATCAAATGAAACGGTCATTTGATGTCTTCTTGGTGGTATGAATTTTCTTCGATCATTATTTCACGGGTACCTAATAAAACATTATTTTGTGGTACCCTCAAGTGTTTGGGTCCTTTAGGATTAGCTTTGAGACTTTTAGGTCTCCAACAATAATTAGATCTATTTCTAGCTCGACAAGTATTTACCATATGACCCTTTTTACCGCAATAGAAGCATGTAATAATACTAGGAACATAACGACCAACATGCTTAGAGACTTGATTCTTTTTCATATGATTGACAATATTAACCTTATGATCAAGTTCTAGTTTCGAATTATCACAACAATCAACAATTTCATCGGTACTCAAGTCGGATTTAGATAAATCCTTTTTCATGCAATTAATATCCTCAACGAGAGTACTATTTTTTCTTTTTCAAGGTTTCTAACCTTGTCAAGTGTGGTGGTGTGAGCACATGATAGTGATTCATAGGAAGTAAATAAACTATCCTTATCATTTTTCAAAACATCGAATTCCTTTTTCAAATTTTTGTGTTTAACAAGTAAGCTTTGGAATTCATTTTGAAGTGTAAGTCCAAGCGCTACGATAATCTAGAGGGGGTGAATAGATTATCTCCATCTTTTCGATTTTAACCTCTTTTTCGAACCGAATGCTCAAAGACAATAATAAAGGTGCGGAATGTAAACAAAGACACGTCGATTTAAAGAGGTTCAACCCACCTAGGGCCTAATCCTCTACCACCCCAAAGATATCCGGGATGGATTTCAAAAAGAAAAAGATTTTATTAATTTACCACAAATTAATACAACACCAACTTACAACAACACCTTGAAGAGCACCACACTCTTCTTCAACACCACCTTTGAGATTACCACAATCTCACTTGAAGATTACCACAATCTCCAACGGCACCTTGTGAAGATTACCACAATCTTCAACCTTGAAGAATACCAAATTCTTCAACACCTCAACAAGAAGATTACCACAATTTTCTCACACCTAACACCTAGATCACCCAAGTGTGCTCTTACCACAAGAACACTCACAAGGATATCTTGTGTTGAATGATAACCCAAAATTCAAGATTACAACTCGATAATTGATAATACAATAGAGTGCAAGTGTAATCAAGAATAGCCTAGACCTCAAGAATGTGAAAGTGAATAGCTAGGCAAATTACAACAAGAAATAAGACAATGTAAGAACAAGTGTATTCTTCAAACAGATCTTGTTGTGTTGTAGTTTTCTCTCTTGTTGTTGTGCTTCAAAACTTCCTCTATTTATAGGAGATGATTGATACTTGATAGGCTCCTCTTGGAATCTGATTTCTACAAAAATTGCAATTAAAAACAAGATTATAGCTGTTAGAAATCAATTCCACAATTTAAGGAAAAGTTGTCTCACGCACAACGGTTAAATTTTGTTTGTCAAACTTAAGGCGAGGCGACGTCGCGACAAATAGACGTTTGAAAATGAGAAAACACATTTACACAGGGTGATCGGTCGATGGGGTCCGGCCGGTCGATCCGCATGATGGCCGAGCAAGACCAAAAAACGAGTCGAAGCTCTGTTTGAAATTGCTCCTGTGTACGGTCACCCGGCCGATCGGCCGATCGACGACCGGTTGCCCTATAGGGCGACCTTGCCACGACCATTTTCTCGCAAACATGAAGTTTTCTGTTTTCCTCAACTTTCGTCACGGGTTGCCTATACTACGGCGACCGGTTGACCTCAAAACAAAAGTGTTATCCAATTTTATATCGAAAATAAACTTCAAGAAATACTCCAAAAATAGTGAAAATATTTTAGACCGAACGGGAGTATTAGAACAACATTTAGAAACATTGTTTTGGTGTAAAAATACATTAACAAAAAGTGTTGTCCAATTTTGTCGAAAATAAAACTTGAAGAAATACTCCGAAAATATTAAAATCATTTAAATCATTTAGGAGTATTTGGACAACCTTTAAAACCATTGTTTTGGTGTAAAATCAAAATCATCAAAATCAAGATAAAACCATTTATCAAACATGAAGTTCATCATAATCATTTTGCAAATCATTATAATCATTTTGAATAACAATATCATAGGAAGTAGAGGGTTTAAGATATACCTCATTTTCTTCTTCGATCCCCATAAAACAATATTCAACTTCTTCATAGTTGGAAGTTGTAAGAGGCTTGTTCCTTAGATTTGAGCTTGTATGACCTTGAGAAGTAGATGTTTTTGTTTGACTCCTTTCATTTGCAAATACTCCATAGATGGCTTCTAATTTTTGCCATACTTTATGTGCCGATCGACAATTCCTACAATATGTTCATATTCCAAATTAGTAAATGAACAATACAAAATATTTAGAGCCTTACCGTTTAAAGAGATGATTTTCTTATCTTCATCATTTAGCTCTTTGAGGCTTTTGAAAGTGTGTGGTGTATCTTTCATCGGAATGGATTCTCCATTTATGACGGTGTTCCAAATATCAAACCCGCAACCTTGTAAATAACATTCCATTCTTTCTTTCCAAAATATAAAATTTTTGGAATCAAACCGAGGTGGCTTGGTGGTGGAGGTGCTTGGAAAGATGAGCTTCGTTAGAAGCCGACGATCGTTTCTCTTTACTCGCGATGTGAAACGAGCTTGCCAAAGAGTTTGGCTCGATACCACTTGTAAGTCCAAGCGGCTACGATAATCTAAAGGGGGTGAATAGATTATCTCCATCTTTTCGATTTCGCCCTCTTTTTCGAACCAAATGCTCAAACACAATAATAAAGGTGCGGAATGTAAACAACACACGTCGATTTAAAAAGGTTCAACCCACCTAGGGCCTAATCCTCTACCACCCCAAGATATCCGGGATGGATTTCAAAAAGAAAAAGAATTTTATTAATTACCAAAATTAATACAAATTCAACTTACAACACCTTGAAGAGCACCACACTCTTCTTCAACACCACCTTTGAGATTACCACAATCTCCTTTGAAGATTACCACAATCTTCCTTCAACGGCACCTTGTGGAGATTACCACAATCTTCAACCTTGAAGAATACCAAATTCTTCAACACCTCAATAAGAAGATCACACAATCTTCTTGCACCTATCACCTAGATCATCCAAGCGTGTTCTTACCACAGAACACTCACAAGGATATCTTGTGTTGAATGATAACCAAAAATCAAGATTACAACTCAATAATGAATATTACAATTTGAGTGCAAAGTGTAATCAAGAATAGCCTAGACCTCAAATATGTGAAAGTGATAAGCTAGGCAAATTTACAACAAGAATAATAACAATCAAAGACCAAGTATTTGCTTGAAGTGTATCTTGTTGTGTTGTATCTCAATTGTTGTGTTGGTTGCTCCAAAACTTCTTCTATTTATAGGAGATGATTGATCAAGCATAGGCTCCTCTTGGGGATTGAAAATCTACTGAAAAAATACAATTAAAATCAAGAATATAGTTGTTAGAAATCAATCCCACAATTTAAGGAAATGTGTATGTCATCAAACGGTCATATTTTTTTTGTCAAAAGCACTGCAGCGACCGTCGCACGAAATAAAAGTTTGAAACGTAACACATGAAAAATACACGGGCGACCGGTCGACATAAGCTTCGACCGGTCGACCCTGCCTCAACCGGTCCCCTAAGTGAAAAACCAAGAAAGTTTGTTCTGTTTCAAAACAAAACGTTCAGTGTACCGTCGACCCTGGGCGAGTCGACCTGGCGACGGCCGACGCCAGATGCACGGCCGACTGACCGTTTTTCACTACGCCTTATTTTTTGTTCCAAACTCATCTTCAGTACGGGTTGCCCTATAGGCGGCCTGGTCGACTCGAGACAGAAAAAGTTGTCCAATTTTAGTAGAAAATAAAACTCAAGAAATACTCCAAAATTTAGTAAAAACATTTTAAACCAATCGGAAGTATTTAGACAACATTTAGGAACCTTGTTTTGAAGTGAAAATTTATAAACATAAGATCATTAGAAGTGTTGTCCAATTTTATCTAAAGTAAAACTTGAAGAAATACTCCGAAAAATATTAAACCCATTTTAAATCATTTAGGAGTATTTGGACAACAATTAAAAACATTGTTTTGGTGTAAAAATAAAATCATCAAAATTAAGATAAAAACATATATCAAACAGTGTCCCCCTTTTTTGGTTAGATTTTCTGTTGGAAATGGCAAAAGAGAGTAAGAAAGAAGAGAAGGCCGCAACTATTGACGATCGTGCGAGACGTGTAAGAAAAAGTTGGGGAAGGAAGGGGAAAAAAGTGGTAGATGGTAGTAAGGGTGATGAATAGTCCAAATATCCTAGGTTGTCTACGAGATCAACGTTGAGGAGGTTTGCTAAAGTTATTGGGAAACTGAATCCCGAACAAACGATCATGCGTTATTGAGATTGGGCTCGGCGGCACTGTTCGCCTATATTTTTAGCTTCACCGCAAGTGTACGTTAATGCGTTATCGAATAGGGTAGTAAGGTCGTATCCACGGAGACTAATAAATTAATATGCTAAGTATTTAACCAAGATAGTCTTATTTTTATTTAGACGATCGAAATTTGATGATTGTTGTTTTGAGATTAAGACAATTTAAATCACTAAAACACAAGAATAAAATAACACAAATGAAAGAAGTATCAAGATGATGTAATGGATTTCCGAGTTAAGGTTTCGATTAATAATCCTCTTGTTGTCCGGTTTAATCAAGCCACGTTATTATCAATATTCCTATAAGACGATCACAAAGCTATTTTATCCTCCTCTCGAGATGCATATAAAACGTAGATTGAAATACTTATGCTAGCATCTCTACTCAACATAAAGCATTCAACTCCCAAAAGCACAAAAGATCAAATATCCTCACAAATATTTACAAACCTCTCGATTCATGCAAATATTTGTGTCGAGTATTCAAGATCTAATATTGAAACTCATCTCTCGAATCATGAATCAATATATCAAACAAGTTAAATCATTGATCAAGTGATAAAACAAGAATAAGCTCAAAATACTCAAATAGGCTTCAAGATAATAACTTCAACTAAGATTAAAACATCCAACAAGAGTTCATTAATCTACTTCCAAAACCCTAAATCACAAGAGTTTAGCTACACATGATTAAACAACTTATACACAAAGTGTTCAAAGTCATTACAAATGAAAATAAAAGATTGAAACTAAAAGAGAAACAAGAAAACTTAGGAGCGTCGACAATCTCTCGATATATCTCCGTTCTTCAAGCTCCGATGCAACCCGATTGTCTCTTTGATGTCTCCTTCCAAGAGTTGACTCTTGTCTTGTGTTGTAGATCCCAAAAATGCCGAATCCCCTTGTGTGCGCCCAAAAAGCCTTTTTATACTCCCCATCATGTTTAGGGCTTAATGTCAGAGATTATGGGATTCCAGCGCAGACGCACGGGTGGTGCGCCCACGCACGGGGTTACCCGTGCGCCACCCCCGCTGAATACCCCAACTCTCTCGTAGGGCGCACGGGTGGTGCGTCGAGCACGGCCTACCCGTGCGCCACTCCGGTGAGATAATTCGATTCTCTGTAGGGCGCACGGGTGGTGCGCCCATGCATGGGCTACCCATGCGCCATGTCAGCTTCAATAATCCTTATACGGGGGTGCACGGGTGGTGTCTTGAGGCACGCCAACCCGTGTGCCCCTGTCTTTTCCGTAAACGCTCAACTTTCGCTCTTTTAGGCTTCACTTTTCGTATATCCACTCAATTCTCCGTGTTTCCACTTTGCTTTCCTCGTATTCGTATTCAATTGGCTTCAAATATCATGAAATTCCTTACAAAATAAGCAAAGTGTAATATATTTTCCACAAGGAGTGAATATGTACATTTAACACAAGTATATGCATGTTTACTCATCATTAAAGCTCAAAATACGCCTCAAAATACATGCAAAACTCATGCCTATCAAAATCCCCAAACTTAAACCGTGACCGTCCCGATCAACAATATTTAGAACACTGGTAAAGCACAACAGGAGATAAAGATAACAAATAAGCACACAGAGAATCCACTGAAAATCCATATTGTTCGTCATGAATGCCGAGTACAACTCAATCAAGCCTCAAATATCTAATCAAAGAACACGCCTCAAATAAAACAAAGTGAAATACTCGAATTCCAACTCTCGAAGTTAAGTGTATACTCTCATCTCACGAGGATATAGGACGTGTTTACGCTCAAATCAATTCGATGTCGCAAAATTGCCATAGGCTTGCAATTCGTCTCATATCTCCGCCACTAAAGTGTATGCAATTTGTGAATCATAAAGGACTTTCTCATTTGGTTGTAATGAAGGCTCTTTGGTTTGGGTAGGAAATTTTGGATAAAGTGACTCAAACTCGAGTATATAGACCTATGAGCATATCAATCATTTTCATTACAATCCCATATGCTCTCCAATCATCCCTCATTTTTATCAACTTCATTTATCTCCATTTCCTTTCTTTCTTTTGAGAATCGCCTTCATTCACAATCCTTCGCCCCCCAAGTTTATCAACTTCAATTTTTTTTTTCATTTAACCAAGTACGCCCAAGTATCTTATTTTTCAATTTCCACTCATTCAACCTCATTCATTCCCCTTTTACTCAACGTTATACACTCGAGTTTAAAGTGATGGATATATATTAAGATCAAGGGTTAAATTTTGTGGTTATCAAAGAAATAGGCTATAGGCTCAACTTGGCTAACTAGAAGTTTTTAACATTTTTAGGTAGGCAAAGGTTTGAAAGGCTATCAAAGATGGCCTTTAATCACATTCACAATTCACATACACATGTGGCCTTGACAGAGATACCCAAGCAAGTTCTAGAATTCGACAACACGAATGATACCCTCAATCACAATAAGATCGCACAAGATATAAGCGGTAAGAAGGCTCAAAGCTCACAGCTTGTCAAAATGTAATTCAAAGCTTCACACCAAGTTTTTCTTATTAACATGCTCAAAGTTATCTATTCAAGACTCAATCAATTCATAACCAACATCCAATCCCAACAATATGAATTCTCAATCAACACACAAACAACAAGTTGCAACATGCTTGGTCAACACACTCTCTAACCACTACTAAAGCAATAGACGTGCTAAAGCTATAAACATGCTCTAATGCAAATGCAACCTAGAGTGCTCTAATGCAACTATATGAAAACATGAAATGCATGATGAATTTTTTTTTTTTTTTTTGTATCCACACTTTTCATGTATTAAAATGCTATCTCTCCCCAAACTTGAATGATATTATAGTGTCCTAAGGGGAAAAATAGAATTTCAATAACAAAAAGTGGGGATGTACTGAATCATCATGCGGCGGTGGTGGGAAGTGGCCTTGAGAAATATGCCACATTTGTAGTTGTTGGAGCACTTGCCACGTCTCCTCGTAACGCCGCTCAGTTGCTGCTCATTTGACGCGAGAAAATCAGCCTATGTTGAAACACACAAAAATACAACAAAACACACAAATCACACTCATTAATAAAAACACGCATGTCAAATCACTCAAATCACACAACTTTGAAATTAAACACACACAAAAATGAAAGTCACACGAAAAACCGTTGGGTTGCCTCCCAACAAGCGCTATATTTAACGTCTTTATCTTGACGCCCTTTTTGTTAAATTACAGTCGCGCAAGGTGGTGGATGTCACCTCCTCTTGATTCCCTCGGTGGAAATAGTGCTTAATCCGTTGGCCATTTACCATGAAAGTCTCGCCTTCTTTTGTTAACAATTCTACAATCCCGGTGGATTCAACACTTTCTTTATCATGAATGGCCCCGACCACTTAGACTTGAGTTTTCCGGGAAAAATTTAAGGCGTGAATTGTATAGAGCACCGGTTCTCCCGGTAAAAATCTCTTTTCCTAATCATCTTATCATGCCACCTCTTGGTTCTCTCCTTGTAAATTCGGGAATTTTCGTAAGCTTCATCCCTAATTCTTCCATCTCGATTCAAATGGAGTAACCTTTCCTCACCGGCTTTAAAAATCCAGATTCGGTTTAACCGCCCAAAATGCTTTGTGCTCCAATTCTACCGGCAAATGGCACGACTTACCAAAGACCAGTTGATATGGAGATGTGCCCAACGGTGTCTTATATGCGTCCGGTATGCCCACAGAGCATCATCCAATTTTAACGCCCAATCCTTTCGGTTGATGTTCACCGTTTTTCAAGGATTTGTTTGATCTCCCTGTTAGCCACTACGCTTGTCCATTGGCTTGTGGATGATATGCCAATGCAACTTTATGTTTGACTCCATATTTTGCCAACAAGTTGCTCATCAATTTGTTTACAAAATGCGACCCTCCATCACTAATTAAAGCTCTTGGAGTGCCGAATCTAGTAAAGATGTTTTTCTTAAGGAAGCGCATTACAACTTGAGCATCATTTGTTTTGGAAGGGATCGCTTCTACCAACGGGATACATACTCCACTGCAAGTAGAATATATTGATATCCCGAAGATGATGGAAACGGGCCCATAAAATCAATCCCCCACACATCGAACAACTCCACTTCAATTACGTTGGTCATTGGCATCTCGTGCTTCCGTGAAATGTTTCCCATTCGCGACATCTCACATTGTTGCACAAACAAATAACAATCATTAAATAAAGTGGGCCAATATAGCCCACTTTGCAATACCATTGCGGTGCGCGTGGGACCAAAATGTCCGCCATATGGTGAAGAGTGACATCTTGTTGTAGGACTCCTCTCATTCTTCTTGAGGTATGCATCTCCTTATGATTTTATCCGCGCACCTCTTAAAGAGTAGGGGTCATCCCACATGTAGAACTTTACATCATGTAAGAATTTCTTTTTTTGATACGGTGATAGATCCGGAGGTAAAACTCTGGCAGCCAAATAGTTTACAAAGTCCGCATACCATGGGAACTTTGCCTCAAGCATGAGTAATCTTTCATCAGGAAACTCCTCTTTGATCAATCCCGTACCTCCTTTTGCTCCCTCTTGATTTTCTAATCGAGACAGATAGTCCGCTACCACGTTCTCGCATCCCTTCCTGGGTCCTTGATTTCCACATCAAACTCTTGCAATAATAAGATCCATCGAATCAACCTCGGTTTCGCATCCTTCTTGTCAAAGAGGTATTTGATAGCCGCATGGTCGGTGTGCACAATCGTCTTTGTCCCGATCAAGTAAGATCGGAATTTATCGAATGCGAAAACAATCGCCAACATTTCTTTTTCATTGTGGTATAATTCTCATTTGGCACCGGCCCAACGTTCGACTTGCATAGTAGATGGATCGGAACAATTTTTCCCTCTTTTGACCGAGAAACAGCCCCAACCG
This sequence comes from Rehmannia glutinosa, assembly GCA_016081115.2. Taxonomy (NCBI): domain Eukaryota; kingdom Viridiplantae; phylum Streptophyta; class Magnoliopsida; order Lamiales; family Orobanchaceae; genus Rehmannia; species Rehmannia glutinosa. The sequence continues at coordinate 2,237,927 of CM071929.1, read as the reverse complement.
CATAGTCGCTTGCATCACACATTAGCTCAAATGGTTGACTCCAATGGGGCGGCGAGTATAGGTGCGGTTACCAATCATGTCTTCAACGTTTGAATGCCTGCAAACATTCATTGGAAAAAATGAAAGCGACATCTTTTTCTAGCAATTGGGTCAAGGGCTTAGAAATTTTAGAAAAGTCACGGATAAACCATCTGTAAAATCCAGCATGGCCTAAGAAGCTCCGAATGGCTTTCTCATTTGTAGGAGGTGGTAACTTCTCAATTGCTACAATTTTTGCCCGATCAACTTCCAAACCTGCAGAAGAGACTCGATGACCAAGTACAATGCCATCGCGTACCATAAAATGGCACTTTTCCCAATTTAGTACTAGATTGGTCTCTTCACATCGCTGCAAAACTAGGGAAAGATTGTGAAGACAATTATCAAAAGAATCACCAAACACAGAGAAATCGTCCATAAACACCTCCATAACTTTTTCAATAAGATCGTGAAATATAGCCATCATACAACGTTGGAAAGTAGCAGGTGCATTACATAAACCAAATGGCATGCGACGAAATGCAAATGTGCCATACGGACATGTAAATGTTGTTTTCTCTTGGTCTTCCGGCGCAATCATGATTTGATTGTACCGGAATAACCATCTAAAAGCAATAATAATCATAACCTGCAAGACGATCCAACATCATATCGATAAAGGGGAGGGAAGTGATCTTTTCGAGTGGCACATTAAGTTTTCTATAATCAATACATATTCGCCACCCTAGAACAATTCTAGTAGCAATTTGTTCCTCATTTTCATTTTTCACCACTTTACCCCCCCTTTTTTTCGGTACCACTTGTACCGGACTCACCCATGAGCTGTCAGATATCGCATAAATGATACCGGCATCCAACCATTTCAACACTTCCTTCCTAACCACATCTTGCATAATAGGGTTTAGTCGTCTTTGGTTTTGCACTGATGGTTTATAAACATCTTCCATCCGAATTTTATGCATTACAATGGATGGACTTATGCCTTTTAAATCGCTTATAGACCATCCTAGTGCCGACTTATGTTTTCGTAAAACCCTTAACAGATTTATCAAGTTGAGTAGGAGTGAGAAGAGATGAAACGATTACCGGATTTGCGTTATTTGCTCCAAGGAATGCATATTTGAGGTGTTCAGGTAATTGCTTGAGTTCCGGAGTCGGTGTTGGTATTTCAGTATCACGCACGGGCTGCCCATGCTCCTGCACACGGGCCGTGCGCTCTTTAGAGAGCTCAACCCGTCTCTCTTTATCACGCACGGGCTGACCATGCGGCTGCGCACGGGCCGTGCGCTCTTCAGAGAGCTCAGCCCGTCTCTCTGCATCACGCACGGGTTGCCCGTGCGTGGATGCATGGGTGGTGCGTTCCTGCAAGTTCGTCTCCCTTATTTCTGTCCTTGCGTTCTCGCCTCGTGCACTATTAGGTAGTTCCTGCATATGATCTAAGGCACAAACATAGTCGTACAAATCTTGGTTTTCAAAATCAAGTACAACACTCGACATTGAGCACGAGTGGGTTAGACCAAATTCCAAATCATCTGTAGACAATGTATGATCAACATAATCCTCAATGCATGAACTAACTATATCCAAAAATTTACAACTCTCTCTTGAATCATGAAATTTCATTGCGCTTATATATAGAAAATAAAACATGCTCATCATTAACACGTAATGTGAGCTCACCTTTTTGCACGTCTATTAAGGCTTTACCTGTTGCTAAGAAAGGGCGTCAAGTATCGATGGAACGCCTCGATCTTCTTCCATATCCAATACCAAGAAATCCACGGGAATATAAATTTATCAACTTTTACCAAGACGTCTTCAACAATTCCCCTTAGATACGTAAGTGATCGATCCGCAAGTTGCAATGTCACCGTAGTTGGTTTCACGTCGCCTAATCCAAGTTTCAAAAATGGACAAAGGCATCAAATTAATACTTGCCCCTAAATCACATAACGCTTTATTAAAGAAATTACCACCAATAGCACAAGGGATAGTGAAACTCCCCGAATCTTTCGATTTTGTGGTAGCTTCCTTTGGATAATTGCACTACATTCTTCCGTCAAATTCACCGTTTCAAAGCTTGTCATCTTCCGTTTTTTTGACATAACATCCTTAAGAAATTTCGCATAGTTCTAAGATCTGTTCTAGTGCGTCAAAAGGAATGTTAATGTGCAATTTCTTAAATATATCAAGGAATTTGGCAAATTGATCATCAAGCTTTTTCTTTTGAAATCTTTGAGAAAGGGAAGAGATATAGGCAACTTAGATATGTTTGAGCTAGATGATGATTTTTGCTTTTCACTCTGTTTGTTCCGCCTCTTTGTTCTCTTCTTTCCCTATTTTCTTCAATATCATCCTTCATCACGGATTCTCCTGCTTCCGCCTAGATGCTTCCTCCGACGTTTGGACTCCCGCATTTTTCTTTAGGCCCCTCATATGCCGTACCGCTTAGTTTAATTGCTTTGCATTGTTCCTTGGATTCATTTCCGTATTACTCGGAAATTGACCCTTTGATGTTGACCACCCACAATTGTAGCCAATTGACCCATTTGATTCTCTAGATTCTTTATCGAGCTTGTCACTTGTTGTTCTAACTTATCCATCCGAAGGTCTTGCTTAGCGAGCGGCTCCTCGTGTCATTCATGAAAGCATTAGATTGATTTATGAAAGAGGTGAGTGCATCTTCCAACGACGATTTGCCTTCCCCATTTCCGCCTCCACTTGAAGCATTGAATCCCTGGAGGTTGTAACACATTCTTGGTATTTGCGTCTAAACATTTTCATGATTTCTCAACCCTGGATGGTAGTGCGTTGGGTTTGAATTATTTCGAAATTGTTGAAATTCCTTTATTCACATAATTTACCTCTTCCATCGGATATAGAAGAGCTTCACTACCCGTGCTCGTGCTCGCTTCCCCCCTTCGTAAATACACTCAATTGAGTTGTCAAAGCCACTACTTGTGCCGTCAATGTTTTAATTGGTCCAATCCGAGATTTCGGCTACTCGTTGTACATTGGATCTTTCGGATGGCCACATCGTAACTGTTCATGGCCATTTCCTCAAGAATATTTAAGGCATCTTGTGGAAACCTTGCCAACAATGCTCCTCCCGCCGTGGCATCTACAAAGGCCCTCGTTTGTCCCATTAAACCATTGTAGAAGAAGCATAATCATGTTGATCCTCCGGAAACCCATGTTGTGGACATCTTCGTAACAAATCCCGAAACCTTTCCCAAGCCTCATACAAAGGCTCTCGTCGAATCTGTCGGAATTGAGTAATCTCGCTTTTGAGCCGCAAAGTTTTGCTCTTGTGGAAAGAATTTAAACAAGAACTTTTGGCTCGGTTCGTCCCATGTGCTTACACCGCTTGCGTCAAAGTACCCAACCAATTTCTCGCCTTATCCCTTAAAGAGAATGGGAATAAAGGCGATCTTATGGCGTCATCCGAGACTCCGTTCATTTTGATTGTATTGCATATTTGGATAAAATGCGCAAGGTGAGAGTTAGGATCTTGATTGCAAACCCCCAAATCGATTCTGTTGCACCATATTGATTAGTGCGGTTTGAGCTCGAAGTTGTTGGCATTGATAGGAATATGGGCAATACCACCGTAATTACGATTCGTTTGTGGTCAAAAGTAATCACGAATGGCTTCTTTGTTGAACCGGTATTGGTAACTCGTTTCCACCATTGTTTGGCGGTATTGGTAACTCATTCAAATCCCCCATTATCGGATTGTGTTGTCTTTCGGCCCGTCTAGTGGTAGCAAGATCGATTCTCCTCGCGAAAGCCTCAACTTCCTATGAGCGGTATTAAGTCCCCGCCTTTAGAGCGCGTGTTCATGCACTACCCGGACCAAACTAAAAGAAACAAGTCAAATAATGTGGAATTAAAGTCACACCAAAACAAAATAAATAGTAAAAAAATGTCTAAATTAAGAATAATTCTATCTATCGCAATATTAGCACCATAAATTGTATTAGTCCCGGAACGGCGCCAAAAACTTGTTCGCCTATATTATTTAGCTTCACCGCAAGTGTACGGTGTACGTTATCGAATAGGGTAGCAAGGTCGTATCCACGGAGACTAATAAATTAATATGCTAAGTATTTAACCAAGATAGTCTTATTTTTTTATTTAGACGATCGAAATTTGATGATTGTTGTTTTGAGATTAAGACAATTTAAATCACTAAAACACAAGAATAAGATAACACAAATGAAAGAAGTATCAAGATGATGTAATGGATTTCCGAGTTAAGGTTTCGATTAATAATCCTCTTGTTGTCCTAAATCAAGCCACGTTATTATCAATATTCCTATAAGACGCGATCACAAAGCTATTTTATCCTCCCTCTCGAGATGCATATAAAACGTAGATTGAAATACTTATGATAGCATCTCTACTCAACATAAAGCATTCAACTCCCAAAAGCACAAAAGATCAAATATCCTCACAAATATTTACAAACCTCTCGATTCATGCAAATATTTGTGTCGAGTATTCAAGATCTAATATTGAAACTCATCTCTCGAATTATGAATCAATATATCAAACAAGTTAAATCATTGATCAAGTGATAAAACAAGAATAAGCTCAAAATACTCAAATAGGATTCAAGATAATAACTTCAACTAAGATTAAAACATCCAACAAGAGTTCATTAATCTACTTCCAAAACCCTAAATCACAAGAGTTTAGCTACACATGATTAAACAACTTATACACAAAGTGTTCAAAGTCATTACAAATGAAAATAAAAGATTGAAACTAAAAGAGAAACAAGAAAACTTAGGAGCGTCGACAATCTCTCGATATATCTCCGTTCTTCAAGCTCCGATGCAACCCGATTGTCTCCTTGATGTCTCCTTCCAAGAGTTGACTCTTGTCTTGTGTTGTAGATCCCAAAAATGCCGTAGAATCCTTGTGTGCGCCCAAAAAGCCTTTTTATACTCCCCATCATGTTTAGGGCTTAATGTCAGACATGGGATTCAGTAGACGCACGGGTGGTGCGCCACGCACGGGTTACCCGTGCGCCACCTCGCTGAATACCCCAACTCTCTCGTAGGGCGCACGGGTGGTGCATCGGAGCACGGCCTACCCGTGCGCCACTCCGTGAGATAATTCGATTCTTTGTAGGGCGCACGGGTGGTGCGCCCATGCATGGGCTACCCGTGCGCCATGTCATGCAGCCTTCAATAATCCTTATACGAGGGTGCACGGGTGGTGTCTTGAGGCACGCCCAACCCGTGTGCCCCCTGTCTTTTCCGTAAACGCTCAACTTTCGCTCTTTTAGGCTTCACTTTTCGTATATCCACTCAATTCTCCGTGTTTCCACTTTGCTTTCCTCGTATTCGTATTCAATTGGCTTCAAATATCATGAAATTCCTTACAAAATAAGCAAAGTGTAATATCTTTTCCACAAGGAGTGAATATGTACATTTAACACGAGTATATGCATGTTTACTCATCATTAAAGCTCAAAATACGCCTCAAAATACATGCAAAACTCACGCCTATCACGGCTGTTGCACATGAAGATTGTTGAAATACGACGCTTAACTTCTTGGTTGGTTGACAATTTCAATCCAATTAGTCGTGAATTGGTGATATCGAAGGGAAAACCATTCACATTGACGCTATGGATGTTGAACGGGTTTTGGGAATTCGAACGAGAGGGTGAATATTGACCAAAAAATAAAGCGGGGTTGTGACCTTCTTAAGAATGACAACGAGAATTTTAACAAGGCTAACAACCAAATTACAGCAAAACACGTATGCACGGAGATGTTAAAAATGTTTGGACGGAGGACCGGTTTAAAAGGCATTTTGTTGTTTTGGTGGATCGCTTGGTTATTGGGAATAACCCTTGTGGTTATGTTAATCCCCTTATAATGGATGACTTGGAGGATGTTCGGAATATTCGCAACCTTGGTCATGCGAGTATACGACTAACACGTTGGTTACAAACAGGGCACGGTGGAGAGACATCAAGAAAAGTATGTTCAATGGGCCTCTTCTACTTTTATTGGTAAGTTTTAAATAATTATTTCGTTTACATTATGTATTACTATTTTGTGCACTTTCTAATTTTTCTTTATTTTAGGTTTTTTATTTGGATAGGGTTGTTTTCTACATTCGGGACATGGTTAGAACACTCCCTAGTATTAGATTTTGATCGCTGAGTTCATTCGATGCTTATATGCTCAACTAGTAAGCACACCTTGGCTGGGGGAGGGCCCTCAACCTGATGTTATGAGCGAAACGCATTCGAATGAAGCTTTTTGGAATAATCCCAAGACCATAGCTACCGTCGAAAAAGTTGAACATGCGCTTGGTAGGAGGGACGAGTACAAAAAGTCATGGATGATTCGCCACGTTTTACCTGGGGAGTCACCCAAGAGATGGATACAATGGGTGGCGGGGATATAAGATATGCCATTTTTCCTTTTTGTTATTCTTTTATTATCCAAATATCCTCGCTTACAACATCACTAAATGTTGCTTTTTATGTTGTAGTGATTTGTGTTTTTTTTTTGTTTTATTATCGTGAGCGGGGTTAGCGGTGCACGTGATATTGGTGGAGATAGTGTGGATATCTTGATGATGTTGATTTGGCACAAGAAAAGCGGTGATAGTGATGATGAGGGGAGAAGGTTAATAGTGACGATGAGATGGAGGGGCAAATTGAGAATACAATACGGATTGATGTGTTGTCTCAGTGTACCAAAATGGAGATTATGGTATCGAATTAGATTTTTGAAAATAGGGCAGGTGATAGGTACGTTTATTTGGAGAATATGATACCAGCAATGCTTTTGAGTTGTTCAGAAATGATAGGAAAACGGGAGACCTTAGTTTCAAGTAGTGGGAATTCACGTGAAATTGATGTGTGGCCTTATCTTGAGGATTTATCAGGGGATGTGATTTCACGAACGGCATTTGGCAGTAGTCATGAAGAAGGAAGAAGAATATTTGAGCTGCAAAAAGAAGAAGTTAAGCTTGTTATGCAAATCCTGCAATTCTGTTTTATTCCCAGGATGGAGGTACATATATTAAGTGAATGTTACATTTATAAGATGATGTCATTATTATAAATGTGGTTTTCTCTGACTTATTGAAAGTTTGAAACACAAGATGAAACTGGTAGAAAATAGTAATTAAATTCAAACTGAAACCCGCAAAGTTCACATCGGTTATTAGTTTGAAGGGTGTCTGATTGAGGTTATAAGCTCCCAAATTAAATGTTAGAAGCTTGTAAGCTATTTTTATAAAAAGTGGGGATCCGACTTTATTTTTAAAATAAGATCTTATATTTTAATAACCTCTTTTACTTTGGCCATTTTTCATTATGAAATTATCAATACTAATATTTTATAAGTTCTTTCATCTTATTTTATCCAAACAAGTAATTTGTTTTCATTACTCTTGTATTCTTTTAACCTCTATTTTCAAAGAAGTAATTTGTTTTATTGACAGATACATTCCGACCAGGGCAAATAGAAGAATGAAAGCAATTTCCAAAGAAACTCATACCTCACTAAAGGGTATAATCAATCGACGAGAGAGGGGATAAATCATCAGTAATGACTTATTAGGCATATTAATGGGATCCAATTACAAAGAAATTCAAGAACATGGGAACAGGAATGTGGGAATGAGCATTGAAGATATAATTGAAGAATACAAGCTATTCTACGTTGCTGGGTCAGAAACCACTTCGAATTTGCTTGTGTGGACAATGGTACTGCTAAGCAAATACCAAGGCTGGCAAGCCCGTGCCAGAGAAGAGGTTTTGAAAGTTTTTGGAAAGAAGGAACCGAATTTCGATGGTCTCAACCAACTTAAAATTGTAAGAATAATATTCTTACACCCTAATTTAGAAGGGTTAATTATAAAAAAAAAACACCCTTGAGGTTCTATCGAAATTAACAGAAAAAAAAAAAAAAAAAAAAAACAACAACAATCTTTGAAAATTACAATACCCTATTGATATTTGTTTCAATTTTCAAAATTGCACCTTTTGAGGGCGTATTTTGTTAAAAAATACAAACCTCAAGGGAGTGTTTGTAATACCTATAGGGTACTTGTAATTTTGAAAGATAACTGGAATGTTTTCTACTTAGACTAAACCTTATGGGTGGTTTTTTTAATTTACCGAATTTCAGATTCTGAAGGCTACAGAATTTCAGAGGTTGTCCTCCCTTTCTTGTTCAGTTTTGTCTTTTTCAGATAGTTTGGTTTTACGGTGATTGTTGAATTTTTGTTTCTAGTTTTGTTTTTTTGTTTTTTTGTTGTTTCCGGTTGAAGGTTGAAGCTCATAGGCAAGTCAGTGATTTATGGTTTTTAGTTTGTGGTGGTTGCTCGTGCAAAGATTTTTGTGTGTTGTTGTTGTTGAGTCTCCATTTGGGAGTGTTGCAGTCCTGGGAGTTGTTGTGTTTTTGTTTTTGGGTGTGTTGATCTTGGTCAAAAAAAAAAAAGGCTACGTATAATGCTCAATCTGATCCGGGCTTCATGTACCGACATGAAGGCACTAATCTGATCCGGGCTTCATGTACTTGTCCTTGTGTCTGTCTCTATCACACAGGGTCTCTCATCTTTCATTTATTTCACGTAGCTTGACCACTCACGAGCTATATATGTTAACGACACAAACAGTATGAACTTACTTACTTTCATCCCATCTTAGATTCTTTAACTACACCTATAAGGCGTAACATATGTTGTTCTTGCAGGTACTCATGATTTTCTAAGAGGTTCTAAGGTTGTATCCAATAGTACCTTTGATTATTCGAGCTCCTACAAAGACAGTGAAACTGGGAGACATGATTTTACCAGTAGGGGTACAGTTGACGCTGCTAATAGGCCTACTCCATTATGATCCCAAGATTTGGGGTGATGATGTGAAGGAATTCAAACCAGAGAGATTTTCTGGAGGAGTTTCAAGTGCAGCAAAGACCCAATCCTCCTTCGTACTGTTCAGCTCAGGTCCTCGAGTCTGCATTGGCCAAAACTTTGCGATGATTGAGGCAAAAATGGCGTTGGCGATGATACTGCAGCATTTCTCGTTTGAGTTGTCATCTAATTATATCTTCAATGCTCATTCCCACATTCTTGTTCCCATGTTCTCTAATCTCTTTGAAATTGGATCCCATCAATATATCCAATAAGTCATTATGGATGATTTCTCCCTTCTCTCGTCGTTGATTATAACCCTTAGCGAGGATTGAATTTCATTTTTGATTGTTTTCATTCTTCTATTCGCCTTGGTGGGAAAATGCCTGTCAACAAACAGGTTGCTTATTGAAATAGACAAATAGAGCTTATTTTAGATATGGGTGAATTTTACGGATTTGTACCTCCATCCTGGGAATAAAACAGAATTGCAGGATTTGCAAAACAAGCTTAACTTCTTCTTTTTGCAGCTCAAATATTCTTCTTCCTTCTTCATGACTACTGCCAAATGCCGTTCGTGAAATCACATCCCCTGATAAATCCTCAAGATAAGGCCACACATCAATTTCCTTTGAATTCCCACTACTACAAACCAATGCCTCCCATTTCCCTATCATTTCTGAACAACTCAAAAGCATTACTGGTAGCAGTGGGGCCTACTATGGCATCAACATGACGTCATAAAATTAATAAATAAAATAATAGCTGTAATTAAAACAGTAAATTTCAGTAAGAAGAAAAAAATGTCATCCATGACGTCATCAAAGACAGATGTCCCGACAACTTTATAAAAGAAAATCTACTTTAATGGTGTCCCGAATGCTTTTGGAAAATGAGGAATCAAGACTTTCAAAAGTTAGAGGACAAATAACTTTATACAAAATCAGAAAAGGAGTGGTCCATAATGGCCATGCGTCTTGAATAAATGTAAAGAAGGTGGTCCATCCAGGACACTACACTGCGTATAATTATTGGAGTGCAGTATAAAGAGTCAGATAATATGATAAGCCAATAGATAGAGGACATATGTCCTAGCTTTAAGTATACAAGGAATGCAAGTTTCCTTGACTATAAATAGGGGTGTTACGTAAATGTAAATACACACCTTCGAGCAATAAACTCTTTCTTTCATAAGCATCCGAGTCTCCTTTCGCTTTTCTAAATAGTTTTAAATAATTCAAAAGCTTTCTCAAAACAAATTTCTAACCTGGAAAATGACCAACTCTTTCCAGCCCCCAACACACCCAAGTGGTACCGAGCAGTCTGAAAAGGTTTTGGATCGATCTTAGTAAAGTTCAAATTTCGGTTTAAACAGACCCTCTTTCGGGAAGGGGAAAAAGAGTAGTAAAACTTCTTCACATATATACTTAAGGTTTCAAAATATAAGTGTAACCATATCCATCATATAGCCTTATTTCTCGAATTCCAAATTATTTGAATTCTAAATCGATAAAAGATTGGAAAAGTCCGTGAAGGCAAAGAGAAAGCCATTGAAGGACGTATGCGGGTGAACCTAATAAAAGGAGGAAGATGAAATCCAAAGATCCGAGAAACAAAGGAAAAGGGAAAATAAAGGTTAGCTCTTATTTCTTGAAACTACGGTATATATATGTTGTTTGTTTTACCTCTAAAGTACCCATACACCCATAAGGAGTTTTAGTTAAATTTTATTTTCGATAAATTTATGAGATCAATTGAATATTTAAACTTTGAGTTAAGAGGTTCAAAACAAACAAAAACATCATTAGAAGGATTACACTTTGGTTGTAACTTTGATAATATTTCGAACATCTTTTTCATAGTAAGGATAATCATTTGAATTCATAATGATTTAATAATAAATCTTGGAACTCATCAACAAGAATGACCAATAAAATTTTAGACTTAACAAAAGATTTACAAAAATAAAATAAAAAATTAATGATAAAATAGATTATTTAAAAGAACAACTTTCAAACATTGTAGGTAAAACTAGACAAATAAAAGATATAAACACACGAGAAAATAGAATTACAAATTTAGAACAATTTGGAATAGAAGAAATAACCAAAAAGATAAAAGATTTATACTAATAAAGGAAAGAATACAAAAAGGGTTAATCCTGCAAATTGGGTTTATTACTAAAATGAATAAACAAATAATGCATTTTCTAAATAAAAGAAGAAAAAATAGAACGAGTTCAAGATGTATTAAAAATAGAACAACAATTTGCTTTATTTAAAGACAAAGACATTAAAAATATTAAAAGAAAACAAATATATAAAAATAATCAACCGGATAAGAGAATTATTAGAGTAATAAATGAGAGACTAGAAAGTGTTACTAAAGAAGATCGATAATTGAATTTCAAAATAGTTGAGAAACTAAAGAAATAACAAAAGATATAAAATATGTGTATTTGGGATTATTAATAATAGGATTCAAAGGATTACATAGAAGTTATCACGGCGAAAAAACTCTTGTAATTTTACATGATGAAAGACATACGGACTTAGGACATGGAATCCTAGGAACATTTGAAATAGACATGACTAAAAATAATGGAGAAATAATATATTTTGTCCGGTTATTTAATAGATGCCAAAGATATAGGATATATAAAAATAGGAATTAAAACAAGAGGTTATAAATTCCAAGAAGGAATAAATAACTAAACATGGTTTATAGAAAAATTATGTACAAGTTGTAATGTTATTTGTAATTTAAAATCGATAAAAATGATGAAATAGAAGTTAGTAAAGGAATACAAGCAATACTGAATAAAATATAGTTAAGAAAACACAAGACAAAAATAGAATATTGAATCCTTTATTAAAATAGAAGAAAAATTAATACCATATAAAAATGTAATGTATGAAAACCCAAGAGGATCAATATCTATAAGATTCCAAGATTATAGATGGATTAATGATAGAAATGAAACAGAAAGCACTTGAAAAGTATAGAAAAAGTTGATAACGAATGAATAATGAAGAAGAAGAAATTCGAATATATAAATAATCCCGAATTTAAATTTTGGATAGAAAAAATAAATGAAAAATGAAAAAATTCCAAAACAAGTTAAATAATTTATGATACTTTTAAAAGAAGATACCCAAAAGCAATGGAAAAAAATTATGGAATATCAAATAAAAAGAGTTTATAATATAAACCAAAATGCTAAAGAATGTAAAAGACTAGAAGATTTATATACAAATCTTGGATGGAGCCCAAACAAAACAAATATGTTTGTATATTTAGAAACACTTCTAGGAGATCTTTTGCAATGAATATTTATAACACGGTAAAACAAATAGACCCGGATAGAGAATAAAACAGAGGAAATTAATGGGAGATAATCCATATAATTTTGCAACATTAATAAGAAAAATTCTATTGGGATTTGAACCATCAAAAAATAATTTTAATATACAAGATGCAATAGAAGAGCACTTGAACAAACAACTATCCAAGAATGAGATAATATAGTAAATTTTAGTAATGATAATATGAGTTTAACATCTAAAGCGAAAATATATTTTGATGAAGAAATAGTTAATCGATATCTACTTAGATTACTTGGAACACTAGAAAAATAAATAGAAAGTGGATGGAAAAGTGAATTATCCTATTGGATTAGGAGTAGGAGCAAGAATAATATATATTTTTGAGAGATTAAAAGAAAAATGTTCGGAAATTATCCAACAAAAGGAAAATAAGAAACAAAGCTATGCATTTTGTAAAAATATTCTGCACTCAACAATATGAAAAACCATATAAAAAGAAAAAAATTCTTAAGAAAATCTTTGAGAAAACAACCACAAAAAGGAAGACATGTGAAAAAACTAAACCCAAATAGAAAATTTAGGGTGTGATTGGTTGTGAGAAAATTTTTAAAATTTTTATTTTTAAGAGAAAAATTTTTAGAGAGTGTGATTGTTTGTGAAATAAATGAGTTTTTAAAAAAAAAAAAAGCTCATTTCTTTTTAAAAGTAACTTATTTTTCTCTTTCATTTGCACACTTATCAATACCCAACTATACTATTTATTTCTCTCTCCTCCTCCTATTCATATAAATTTTCGGTAATTTCTTTAACTTATCACAATTTTGTTATTTTTCTCTTAATTTTGATAACAAATTGCATAAAATGAGATACATATTGCTTATTTTTTGTTCAATTTTTGAATTTTTATTCAATTTTCTTACATTATGTTTTACATTATTATTTCCACAAAAATTCAAAACAATCAATATTCTAAAATATTCTCCGTCACATCAACACAATTATTATTTTTTTCTATCCATTCTACTTTCACTCTCAAAAAAAAAAAATCACCACTATTTCACTCGGAAAATGAAAATGGACGAAACGAAAGCACAACCAATCACAACCTTACTTGTTATACTTGTGGAGATCCGAGCATCCGACAAGAAATTGTAATAAGAAGATGAATAATTCATACAGAGCAAATAAAATAGACGGATTAGAAATAGATGTTGTGAGTATAGATTCATATGACAATAGTTTTTATTCAATAGATGAAATAGAAGAAAGAATTAAAGATTTTGATGAATTTGAAAATCTAGAAATAGATCAATTAAAGAATATGATGGACAGTTTAGCGATACAAACTTATATGAATAGAGAAGAAACACAACATGAACATCAATGGATACATGGAGATATAGGTGTTTTAATTAGCGAAGAAATATGTATTTTTTGTTTGAAAAAAATGTATAACATTGAGTATAACAATGAAAAGAAAGAAATAGTAGAAAAGAATGATTTAGAAAAAAGAATTTTGAAAATAGAATTAGATATAGAAAAATAAAAATAAGTTATTAAAAATAACAAGAGGGAAAGAAAAATAGAAGAAGAAGATATAAATATCGATGAAGAATCTTTTAAACAAGATATAGAAGAATATATACAAACAAAATTTAAGTATACAAAAGAATTTTAATAGTTTGTTAAATATGAAATGTTGGATAACATTTAAAAATGGAAAAACTATTGAAAGATATGCAATAATAGATAGTGGAAGTACTAAAAGTTGTATACATAAAAGTTTAGTACCTTATGAAGTATTAAAAAACACAAAATTAAAAGTAATAGCAACATTAGCAAATGGAAGTACGACACAATATAATCAATGTATTAAAAATAATTTTATAGAATGTGAAACAATAAATAAAGATAAAAGTCTTAAATATAATTACTTCAAACATGGGTAATGATAAAGGAAAACCGAGAATTTGTATTTGGATTGAATTTTATAACATCGGATAATGAACCTATTACAATAGGAAAAATTTAATACAAATTAATAGAAAAAATAGTTATTTATTAACGATAAATCGGAATATACTAAAGAATGATGTAAAAACCTAATCAATAAAGAAAAATAAATAAAATTGAAGAAAATGAATATGAAATATATGAGCGATTTATTAAGAAACAAGTTTTTAATAATGAACCATTAATTATAATAAACAAAAAGTTGAGAAGTTAATAAGATTAGCGTAAAAACTCGGATAATAGAAGAAGATTCCTTAAAACATTGGGGCCAAAATCAAATAAAAAGCAAGTTAGAAATAATAAATCATGAAATGGAAATTACGAAAAAGATATAATATATAGTCCGGAAGATGAAAAAGAATTTGAAGAACAATTAGAAGAATTATTTAACCTTACAAAGAATAAAAAATAGCATGAGTCCTCATAAAGTCCTCGCTTTTTAGTCGAAATCATTCAACAAAAAGAGGAAAAGCTAGAATGGTAATAAATTATAAAAGATTGAATAATAATACAAAAAAATAGATTATAGATTTCCAAACAAAGATATTTTAATAGATAGAATCCAAGATAAAAAGATATTCAAGAAATTTGATTGTAAATCGGGATATTGACAAGTAAAAATGGCCAATGGATCAATAGAATGGATGCATTTAGTGGACCAAAAAGAGGACATTATGAATGGTTGGTAATGCCATTAGGATTAAAAAATGCACCAAAGAATATTTCAACAAAAATGGATAAAGATTTAGATTATTGTCTAGTATATATAGATGATGTTCTAACTTTTAGTAATAGTAAAGAAAAACATTATAAACATGTAGAAGAAATAGTGAATAGATTTATTAAAAATAGAATAATAATATCAAAAAGAAAATGGAATTATTCAAAGAACATATAGAATTCCTAGGACATACCTTAGGAAATGGAATGATAAAATTACAACCTCATATATTTAAAAGATATTAGAGTTTCTAGATAAAATGGAAGAAACAAAACAATTACAACAATTTTTAGGATTATTAAATTATGCTAGAATGTATATAAAGGACCTAGGAAGATTAGTAGGACCTTTATATCAAAAAAACAGAAAAGGAGGTCAAAAGTATTTTAATAAAGAAGATGTTAAAATAGTTCAAAAATAAAAGAAAAAGCTAAACAATTACCTGATTTAAAATTGTCATTAGAATCGAATATAAAATAATTGTAATAGATACAAGTAATGAAGTCTTGGGAGCTATATTAATAGTTAAACCAGAAAAATTTTATAACAAAAGTGAAGAGAAAATTTCAAAATATGCAAGTGGAATATTTCATAATAAAAATATGCTTTCAATAGAATGTGAAATAGAAGGAATAATAAATACCTTAGAAAGTTTTAAACTTTACTTAAGACAACCTTTTACAATAAGAACAGTTGTGAAGCAATTGTAAGATTATATAAATATAATAGTGAAAGAAAAATAGTACCCATAGGTGGTTAAAATTTATAGATACAATACAAGGTAATGGATATGAAGTTATCTTTGAACATATAATTGGAGAGAAAAATTTCTTGGCAGTTATTTATCTCAAAGCTAATATATTTTTGCGGGAAAAGTAAGAGATGATAAAAATAGACCAGAACTTGTTGAACAAATATTCTGAACATTCCGGATGGTTTTTCCGAAACCAATACGGGAAAATAGTAGAACCATAGTTCAACATATCATGAATAATTTGTTTGAAGCGGAGAATCAAGAAACGAGAAGATGGCTTTTCCGAATCCTAAATACAAAGGCGGATGTTTTTGGAAAGAAAAAAAAATATTTCCTTGTTTACAAGGGCAAAAAACTAGGTCTCTATGAGACGGAAGAACAAGCCTTTAAGGAAATGATTGGATACAATAAAAGTGCAATGAAAATATTTGATAACCTTCGAAGCATTCGAAGAAAGCGATTGAAAAATTATCAAAAACTTTTTTCTTTATAGAAGGAAATTTACAAAAAAGAATAGATGAACTTTCAAGGAAAGCAGTCTCAACAATTTCAATCAACTCCAATACCTTCGGGTGAAGGATCGGATTATAGCAGAGCAATAACAACAGATTTAACACATGGAATAAAATTCTGAACAATTGTGAAGCAATGGAAAGGAATTTTAAAATATTGAATGAACAGAGTGAAACGTTAAAAACAAAAAACGAATATCTTCAAGATACGTAGATTTTCTTGAAAGTGAACAAGGTCAATACGAATTACGATCGGATGAATTTGAGATGTTCAAAATACGAATATTTTTCCATCCTTAAATGTATCTGTCAACATTACCACAAGAGATTGTAATAGCGGATAGAAATTTTTTTCTATCGGGAACATGGGCAAAGGTTCACAAATCTTTTGGTGAAGAATCGAGAGAAGAAACCAAACCAATATTCGGGATTCACCGAGTAGGTTCGAACCTAGCAAGCTTTGCAACATTTGAATATCGGGATGAAGAAATAACACCGCAAAAGCTAATGGATTATGGATTATGGATTACAACACGGATGCATTATTCATCAAAAAGAACAAAGTAAGAATTTTGGGAGAAAAATACGATCAATTTCTAATAGTATATTTGAACTAAATGAGTTCATAATGCCTTTAGAATTAATGATAGATTCAATACCACCACTTGGTATAAGGGAATAGTTGTACCAAAGAAACATGTAATATATGTCAAAGAATGGCAAGGCCATAGACAATCCTCAAAAGCGAAAGATTAGACAGAGTTTTCAAAGAACAATATCAAGAATGGAGAGATTATGCGGCCGCAGAGGAGCTCATTGAAATAAAAAGAAATAAACCATTACCTGGATTGGAAATCGGGATATGGATGATTATCAAGTTATATACATGAACAAAAGACTCAAAGGATGGGCTACATACGAAGGTCCTCTAGTTGATGGAATAGATGAACGCAGAAAAATTGGTGGATTCCACGATCAATATACCAAGAAACAGAGAATGAAATATTGAACATAGAAGACGCAGTCGAAGAACAAAGACTTTCAATATTCAAAGGTATTATCTTGGATAAGCGGCCGGATAATAACACACTTCGGATAACAATTTGATCTATATAGAACCTCGATCTTCTTTGTTTCTTCTCGAAAACTCAAATCCTCCGATCTCTCGTGCATTCTTTCTCTCTAAGATTGTAATTATGCGTGTGTAATTTTTTGAGGGACGACTTCTCTTTATATAGATATAGATGCTCCAAGTCTCCAAGTCCCTACAAATATGGAAAGATAGATATACAAAAACAAGGATTCATATCTCATATAAGGTAGGACTCTAGAAACCTTCCTTATCAATTTGACCTAAAATAACAAAGAATAAGATCTTTCCATATCCAAATAATATTTGATCAAGTTATAAAACAATCATTTTATAATTTAACTTTCCTTATTTAATAAATCATATGATGAGTAAGTCACCAAGAAGGACAAAACACTTAAAATTAGTATTTTCAAAAATAAGAAAATTATTAGATTACGTGTAAGAATACACGATCTAACAATAATTCTACAAATTTAAAATGTGTATGAAAAAGAATAATTTGTTTCATTAATTACTCATTTCAATAAAGCGTATCATTCTTCCATTCTCCTTTCTTCTTTATTTTAAATGTTATTGGAGGAAAATACAAAAAGTTAATTGAATAATATTTTGAAATTTTATTCTACAAACATAAACACATAGAAGTTTAAATTTAAATATCATAGATTAGTCATGCTATGGTGAAATTTAATCAAATGTATCAAATTTGAGAAAAATAAAAAAGTATATCTAAACCGTCACTTTAAAGCATCAAATTGAAATAAAATTTAGTTATAGGACTAAAAAATGATTATTATTGCTTTTATATACAGTTATAGTATCAATAATATATGCATTAATTTTGGATGATGCAAATCAAGTCAAATTAATAATATATTTATGTCTTGCTTTTATTTAAAATATCCAAATATATAAACTTCCATACAAATAACTTCATCTATTTTTCAGTTGGCATATATATATATATATATATAGGATATGGATCAAATATGTCATCCTACTTGGGGTGAGTTCATGAGGACACATTCTAACCATAGATTAACAATTTTGGGTGATCCAGTTTTTAGGGGGTTTTTATGTCTATATTTTTTTGTTTCAAAGAACTAAGAAGGGTAGGGTGGTCATTTTGCATTATAGAATCAGTTATTGAGATTTCATTCCCTCTTTCACGCGATTTCACCCACTCTTCATGCACACTCTCTCTCTAGCGTTTCATTTCAAAAAATTTCTCTGTTGCTTATGTAGTATAGGGTTGTTGCTTATGACTTGCTTGTGTAGTTAATGTATTTGTGATGCATGTGTAGTGTATATTCGTTGCTTATGTATTATAGGCTTATCGCTTATGTAGTATAGGTTTGTTGCATATGACTTGCTTATGTAGTTAATGTATTTGTGGTGCATACGTAGTGTATATTTGTTGCTTATGTAATATGTACTTTTGCTTTTTTGTAGTATGAGTTTGTTGCTTATGACTTGTTTATGTAGTTAATGTATATGTGGTGCATATGTGGTGTATATTTGTTGCTTATGTAGTATAGGCTTGTTGCTTATGTAGCATGGGTTTGTTGTTATGACTTGCTTATGTAGTTAATGTATTCGTGGTGCATACGTAGTGTATATTTGTTGCTTATGTAGTATAGGATTGTTGCTTATGTAGTATGGGTTTGTTGCTTATGACTTGCTTATGTAGTTAATGGTATATAAAATCCCCATGACACATCTACTGAAGCAACAAATTACATCTTCATAAGCAAACTTCGAATCAAGTCGAGCTCTAGCAACTATGGCGAATTATGTCCAACTTTTTTCACACATAGTGCATTGAAGAAGAAGGATGAATGATTTCTCACACGATCGTGCGTTGAAGAAGAAGATGGATGATTGTTCACGTTAATTTGCTATGAGATTTGGAAGGATTGTTTGTGTTCTATACAAGCAAAGTGGCGAGATTTGTTCAACGAAGAAGGTAGGCGAGATTTGTTCGAAGAAGAAGGTGGTGGGATTGTTCACGTTGAATTTGATGTGAGATTTGGAGAGATTGTATGATCATAATGTGAACAGAATCCCATGAATATTGGGTAATTTTGTAGGATTACTAATTTACCCCTCCCTCTATTTTCCAAAGATTTAATTTATAATTTTAGCTCTAAAATTAGAAAATCTAGATATGTGGCTAGGATTGGTCCCTATGGACTTACCTATAAGGTGGTCTCATATAACCCCTCCATATATATATATATATATATATATATATATATATATATATATATATTTGTTCAAATGAGACCACCCTCCTTAGGTGAGACAGTGTGGACTATAGTGTTAGATAAATGTTTTTATCAAGATTTTGATGATTATGTTTAACTAAGTTTTTATACCAAAACAATGTTTTCAAATGTTGTCCAAATACTCCTAAATGATTTAAAATATTTTTACTAAATTTTGGAGTATTTCTTAGAATTTATTATTCGATATAAATTGGACAACACTTTTGATGATTTTGTGTTAATTGGTTTTTACATCAAAACTATGTTTATAAATGTTGTCCAAATACTCTCAATTGATTTAAAATGTTTTTACTAATTTTTAGGAGTATTTCTTGAAGTTTATTTTTGTCAAAAATCGGACAACATTTCAATTTGAAGGTCGGCCAGGTCGAGCAAATGGTCGGCCGTTACACGAAGAACGCACAAAATGAAACGAGAAACTAATGCAGTGAAAAAAGCGGGAGGGTGATCGTCAAGGTACCTCGACGGCCGCACCCCACCTCGGACCCAGTCGCACCTCCCCCGCAACCCCTACCCGGATCGCACTATTTTCATTCAAACGTTAAATCTTATACAGGCGACCGGTCGCGCGCTTTGTAATCTTTTGACAAAGAAAATTTATACCGTTGAACTCCTTGACAAAGGTTTGCTTTTGATTTTGTACAATATTTCTACATCTTGTGATCCTCTTTTTGTAGACAAAAGTGAAGAAGAAGGAGTCTATGTTGGGAGCCTATGTTGGTGAAGACTCTCCTATAAATAGAGGATGAATTGAAGACACAAGAGACAACAACACAAGCAAATACACAACAAGAAATCGCAAATTTTCAAGTTTTCATATTCAACACTCTTGTTGTATTTATAGCTAAGTATTTCACTTTCACATCTTGAGGTCTGGCTTTATTTCTTGATTACACTTGCACTCAAATTGTAATATTCATTATTGAGTTGTAATCTTGATTTTTGTCATCATTCAACACAAGACATCCTTGTGAGCATTCTTGTGGAAAGAATACACTTGGGTGATCTAGGTGATAGGTGTTTCAAGAGTGTGGTGCTCTTGAGGTATTGAAGAATTTGGTATTCTTCAAGGTTGAATATTGTGGTAATCTTCATAAGGTGTCGTTGGAGATTGTGGTAATCTTCAAGAGAGATTGTGGTAATCTCAAAGGTGGTGTTGTAGAAGAGTGTGGTGCTCTTGAAGGTGATGTTGTAAGATGTTGTATTAATTTTGGTAATTAATAAAATCTTTTTCTTTTTGAAATCCATCCCCAGGAATCTTTGGGGTGGTAGAGGATTAGGCCTAGGTGGGTTGAACCTCTATAATTCGACGCGTGTTGTTTACATTCCACACCTTTATTATTGTCTTGGCGTAATTGATTCGAAAAAGAGGGCGAAATCGAAAAAATGGAGATAATCTATTCACCCCCTCTAGATTATCGTAGCCGCTTGGACTTACATATAGATGGCAATAGGGCGGGTAGACGCGGTATCCACCCGCTTAGACACTAATGGGGCGAGTATGGGTACTCTTTATGGAATTTGGGACGGATATAGGATGAGAAATTACTACCCATTTATAAATGGATAGGGTATGGTTTTACCCCTCGGACACCCACCTACTACCCGGACCCGTTTTTCCTTAGTAACTTTAATTAATCTTTTTCATATGACATTATACATTTCTTCATAGAACTCCAACATAAATTTTTATTTTATACAAAGAAGATATAAAGTTGTCATTTATTTTGAATTTGTGATCATATCAACAATGTTTATCTTTGCCAAACTTGATAAAACTACTTGTCGATGGTGTAGTTTATAAATTAAATGATGTACCAATGTTGATTTTACATTTTTAAGGAATGTATTGTGATCTTTCGATTTAGTTGATGAATGATGGTATTCTTTAGTGACTTACAAAATAAAGTGGTAAATTGTTATATTTATTAAGAATTTAACATATTAGCATTTCCTTATATAATAATTAGTTTTTGTTGGGGTGTCCATTTAATAGTTATCAAAATATTCATATAATTATAAGTTTTTATATAAAATAAACGAGTATTAGGCGGGTACGGGTAGGACTCGGGTATCGGGATCTGATTTGGGATGGGTACGGGTAATAGATGTAGTTTCTTAATCGGGTTTGGGACGGAGTGCGGATAGTATAAATATTATAAGGTTCGGGTATGGATAGCCTTAAATGGGTGGGTACCCTACCCATTGTCATCCCTAGTGTGGACTAATCTTGTATCTATTTATTTAATTTTTTCTAAGGTGAGATTTAATTGAATTTTCAGCATTTTTTATTTATTTTAATCCGAATAAGGATATATTAGTCATTTGTCATGTTCTGATTCCTTAGTTCACGGTCCCCACATGTTTTTGTTTGACAATTTTAATATGCGATATATATGTTAAATATGAAGTATAATATTGTTAAATATCACATAACTATATGTTAAATATGATGTAGAATCGTCGGAGAGCACATACACGGTTCGAACACATTAATGAGCGTGATTCTCTCTCTCTCCATAACGATTCCATATTGGGCGTTCCCCATATATTTTTGTTTGACAATTTTACCCTTATTGGGATTTAATTAATTGGTTAATGTTATTATCCTATATTAATCCTAGCCTTTGATGTATGTAAGGGGATGGTTGAGATCGATCCCACACTGTCTCACCTAGGAGGTGCTCTCTCTTTGGATCCTCCCTATATGTGTATATATTGAATTAAAAAGTATAATTTACAACCCAAAAAAAAAAAAAAAAAAAAACGTTGTGCACATTTTTCATGATTTCATTCTATTGTTAATATTTTGGCAATCAAATGCACAAAGAAAGAGTGAGAAATAATTAAATATTAGAGAAGAAATAATGATTCAAATAGAATAAAAAAAAAACTTTTACAAACTAAATGAAGAGAGAACGTCTTGAATTACCAGTATCAAATAAAAGAACAAATCTTAACAATAATTTAATCAGTAGTTGTATAATAAACAAGAGTTGACACTTTAAACTACAACAATATTTGAATATTATATAACTTTACTTATTAAAATACTTTCACGCTAATTGATTTTTTCCCATTTATTGTCTTCAAATGTTTCAAGTGTTTATTCAATTAAATTAAGCATGTCATGCTTGTTTAAAAAAACAAATTAAGCATGTCATGCAATAAATTAATAACATTGTATATTTTGTTAATTCTAATTTTACAAGTAATACTTAAAATTAACAACTAAAATACGATAACAATAAGAATTTACATAAAATGTTTTCAATATAGTCATAGTTTTACGTGCAACACATATGTCTTTTACAAGCAGGGGCGTATACTTTTAGACAATAGCCCCCAAATTTTTGAAAATAAAAAATTTCTATGTATAATTTATTTTAAAATATTAATTTTTAGTATTAAATATTTATTTTTTATTCATTTAGCTCTCCCAAAATTACTTAGCCCCCAACATTACACGCTAGCTCCGCCCTGTTTACAAGTATCTTAAATTTTCAATATGATCATAGTTGTTACATGCAACACATGTATCTTGTACTAGTATCTTAAAAGATATGAATTATTTTGGTCCAGCAAATGAATTCACGGACAGAGCAAAGCATTTTTGGTATTATGGATGTTAACATGCATCGCAATATCCACTTCTTTGTCCAAGGGTTGAAACGTGATACCATATTACCATCAAAACACTAAAAGCTCGTTGCCAAGAAATTTACTATTCCAACATATATTGCGATTTGTGTTCGGTCGATTATCACAACTCACAAGTGATGAAAGTAATGGAGGACAAGAATTAGTAGCGAATCCAAAATTTTGAAAATTTACAAAAAAATACACATAAACATTGTTTATTATTTAAAGTCGTACAATAAAACCTTGTTTAAATGTTTGCAAAAGCTGAAAAGAACTAATTAGAGTAATTAAGAAAATATGAGAGAACAACACATAGTTTTGGTAATATTATCGATTTTATTAGATTTATTTTTTGGGATATTTTTAAATATTGCAGAGTTTGTCATATATTTTATTTATTCACGTTGTTAAATCAAATTTTAATTTTTAAACTTTATTGTGGTGATTTATATTGTATTATTTGATATTTATAATTATTTTTGTAAGAATGAGGGTACAAAATTTTTATTATTTTTCAACTAAAAATTACTGTTGGAATTTTTACAAATTAGGGGTACAATTGTACCCCATCTTACCATATAGATCCACCACTGAGAATAAGTATAACTTACACCAACTCAAATTACAGAGAACACGTATAATACAAGAAATAATAAAATGGGTTATTTCGGACTAAAAGTTTCACCTTTATGTTTTTTATTCTCTCTTCTTTCATCATCAATTCCAAAATTACGCACAAAACTTTTTGATCTTTGTAATCTCCACATTGTTTACTTAGAGAAGAATCCAAATTCTACTATGATTTCGATGCCACCTTGTTATTATCGTGGAAAAGAGGATATTTTTCATTAGAAGAAGTTGCGTGTTGGAGTTATAACTTTGTCGTGTAAATCTTCCCAATAGTTTTGTTAAATTAAAGTTCCCCTTACATTTGATCTACTTCATCTTTAATTTCGTGCGGTAATGTAAGTTTTGACATAAGCTAAATTACAAGTTGCTAGTACAAATAAATACAAGTTTTGATTCAAATTTATTTCTTATGTCTTTTTCTGTTACTTTTCAATTATGAAGCACTAATACAGTGCGGGACACGGATACAATACGACGCATATACGGAAATACAGCATGTTTTGAAGTTTTAAAGTTTTAAAGATATGGGTATGGTGTATATTTACATATAAAATTATATATTTTTATATTATTTAAAATACTGAGGCGTACAAAGTATAATTAAAAACATAATATTTTAAGTATAAAAAACCAAAATTTCACAAAACTTCAAATCAAATGTGATCAATCAAAAAGAAAAAAAAAAATGAAATGTGATAACTCTATGAGCATTAAAATAAATTCTATTTCTTCCCATGTGCAATGTATTAATAGAGTATTAATGAAGTATCGGATAAAGTATTGTGTCAAATACATATCCGGTGCGGATGCGTCATTCTCACAGACGAGCCCGTCTTTGTATAGCTTTTTCAAGATAATGTAATTCATTTTTCAAAATATTTTCTCCAGTTAAAATGAACATAAAAGTATATATTGAAATGAAAAGAGTGTTGTTATCACTCTTTATCGACATGACACAACGTTCAACAACAATTTATGGTCGGGAAATATAAAATTCTAGCACGAAGAAACAAGCCAAAGACTTGTTCAACAAATTTAAAAAACACTAAAAAACTATGCCCATTTGGGTGGTTTTTTTCCATAGATTCAACATCAAACACCCATTTTCACAACCAGAACCAAACGTAATTACAAGAATCACATTAAATCAGACAAAACTTTCTGGACTACAAGTCATCGTAATTAACAGGATACATGTTATAATTTTTAAACCTAGCCGGGTTTGTTTTGTGATTACCCCAAAACTCGAGGGTATTTTTCGCAATTACAAAAAAAAACCCAAAGGTTTTCAAAATTACAAAAAGCCCCCTCATATTTGATTATGTCTTAAATTTAAGGGGATAATTGTAACATTTCAAGGGGTTTTTCGCAATTTTCAAAAACCTCTAGGGTTTTTGTATTTAGCCGAACCTCAGGGAGGTTCTTGTAATTATCCCTAAAACAAACCACCAGGTCTATAAATCCATATCATACCGCTAATTTTTCTTGCAAAGAAGATAAAACATGGATGTGAAACTTAGTTCGACCCTGGCCTCTATCCTTATACTTGTATCCATAACACTGACAGTGAAAGTACTAAATTGGGTCTGGTTTTTGCCTAGGAAGCTGGAGAGGTTTCTGAGGAATCAAGGTCTCCATGGGAACCCATACAGACTCTTTCTCGGGGACATGAAAGACTTGCTCACAGTCATGAAAACAGAACAGCCCAAAACAATAGAGCTTTCGGACGATGTACCACCTCATATTCTTCCATATTACCACAACATTATGGCAAAATATGGTAAAGTTTCATTTATGAAAATAATTTCATTCTTTTTAATGCATCTCTTACTGTTGCCTATATTTGGAATCAGGGAAGCGTTCGTTCGTATGGTTTGGACCTTCACCAAGAGTAAACATAGCCGATCCAGAGCTTATCAAGGAGATTTTGACAAAACCTGGTGTATTTCATAAGCCACTTCCGGACCCTATTGGCGAGACAATTGTAGGAGGGCTTCTGTTTCTTGAAGATGAGAAATGGGCAAAACACAGGAAAATCATCAACCCCGCTTTCCATATCGAGAAACTAAAAGTAAATTTCACACTACTACTATCTGACTGTTTGCAAACTCCAAAAAAAAAAAGTCAATCTCAACTTCTAGATGGAAAAAAAAGTTTTTATTTCACATTTAAAAGCTGAGAATCACTTCTAGAGTTTACAAACAGTTCCTATGGTTAACACAACTTATAAACCATCATTTTCTTTCCTGTGACATTGTACGCTATTTTTATTTGCAGAATATGATACCAGCAATGCTATTGAGTTGTTCAGAAATGATAGGAAATGGGAGGCCTTGGTTTGTAGTAGTGGGAATTCAAAGGAAATTGATGTGTGGCCTTATCTTGAGGATTTATCAGGGGATGTGATTTCACGAACGGCATTTGGCAGTAGTCATGAAGAAGGAAGAAGAATATTTGAGCTGCAAAAAGAAGAAGTTAAGCTTGTTTTGCAAATCCTGCAATTCTGTTTTATCCCAGGATGGAGGTACAAATCCGTAAAATTCACCCATATCAGAAATAAGCTCTATTTGTCTATTTCCAATAAGCAACCTGTTTGTTGACAGGCATTTTCCCACCAAGGCGAATAGAAGAATGAAAGCAATCAAAAATGAAATTCAATCCTCGCTAAGGGTTATAATCAACCGACGAGAGAACAGAGAAATCATCCATAATGACTTATTGGGTATATTGATGGGATCCAATTTCAAAGAGATTAGAGAACATGGGAACAAGGATGTGGGAATGAGCATCGAAGATATAATTGAAGAATGCAAGCTATTCTACTTTGCTGGCTCTGAAACCACATCAAGCTTGCTTGTGTGGACACTGGTACTGCTAAGCAAATACCAAGACTGGCAAGCCCGTGCAAGAGAAGAGGTTTTGAAAGTTTTTGGAAAGAAGGAACCGAATTTCGATGGTCTCAACCAACTTAAAATTGTAAGAGAATATTCTTACACCCTAATTTAGAAGGGTTAATTATAAAAAAAAAAAACACCCTTGAGGTTCATTCTAATTAAAGAAAACCCAACCACCTTTGAAAATGACGATACCCCCTGATATTTGTTTAAATTTTCAAAATAGAACCTACGGAGGGGGTATTTGTAATATCTATAGGGGCTACTTGTATTTTGAAAGATAAATGAAACATTTTATAATTAGACTAAACATTGGGGTAGTTTTTTTTGTAATTTTAAGAAAATTTAATTCTGAAGGCTACATATAACGCTCAAGCATTCCATATTCCCATCCCCTTAGCACCCACAAGAAGGTACTAATCTGC
This sequence comes from Rehmannia glutinosa, assembly GCA_016081115.2. Classification (NCBI taxonomy): domain Eukaryota; kingdom Viridiplantae; phylum Streptophyta; class Magnoliopsida; order Lamiales; family Orobanchaceae; genus Rehmannia; species Rehmannia glutinosa. The sequence continues at coordinate 2,210,695 of CM071929.1, read as the reverse complement.
TCCGGGCTTCAATTACGTATCTTTGTGCATGTCTCTATGGCACAGGGTCTTTCGTCTTTCATTTATTTCGCGTAGCGTGACTACTGACAAACTATATACATTAAAGACACAAACAAAATGAACTTACATTCATCCCATCCTAGACCTATAAGGACCAAAATATGTTGTTTTGCAGGTAACCATGATTTTCCAAGAGGTTCTAAGGTTGTATCCACCAGCACCTCTGATTCTTGAGCCCCTACAAAGACAGTGAAACTGGGAGACATGATTTTACCAGTAGGGGTACAGTTGACGCTGCTAATAGGCCTACTTCATTATGATCCCAAGATTTGGGGTGATGATGTGAAGGAATTCAAACCAGACAGGTTTTTCGGAAGGAGTTTCAAGTGCAGCAAACACCCAATTCTCCTTCATACCATTCAGCTCAGGTCCACGAGTCTGCATTGGCCAAAACTTTGCAATGATTGAGGCAAAAATGGCTTTGGCGATGATACTACAGCATTTCTTTGAGTTGTCATCTAATTACTTGCACGCTCCATTCCCAATCATGACTCTGCAACCCCAGTTTGGTGCCTCTCTAATTTTGCATAAGCTCTAACGAAAAGTTCATGTAAGTTATGTTTGAAAAACACTAAATTTTTTTCCTCTTCTTGCATGTTCCTTTCACAATTAGGAATCTAAAACCCCAATATGTAGATCCTCTGGTTTCAAGAAGCTCAAGTGACCAGTTCATTTATGTTATGTTTGAACTCTGGATTTGAGCCAGGAAAAATAAAAAGAATGAAGTAAAATAAACAGAGCACCAAATTTTGTCATTTGAAGAAGAAATATACCCTTTCTTGAGATCTATTGACGATATACAGCCTTAAATATTTTCTCTCTAGCTGCTTTTCCTGTTTTAATTTATCTAGGATATGTTTGAAGATGAATCAAACCAATAATACAATTCAAATTTTTCCCATAAGTTTTATGTTATAAACCTAATTACCACATTAAATTTTAAGTGATGATACAGGAAATATATAACTGAATAGCTCAACTGACAAACATAGAAATATATGATCGTTGGTCAATGAAATAAGTACCTCATACTTGTATGCTCCTTTCCTGTTGCTACAATTCAATAAGCTGCAGGACGTAATAAACATGAGAAAAATATGCAACAAAGAAATAACCAAAAAATGGAATTTTTGTAGCTCAAAAGAGTACATTAACAGTGCATAAAGACCTGGATATATATATATATATATTAAATTAACAAAGTTAAAATTCTCTTTCACATAAGTTCAGGAAGAATTCATAATAAGCTAACGAAACCTGAAATGAACATTTCCAAGAATTCGATGAGCAACAGCCGTTTTCCTTCAATTAACATATCTACAATTGAAACTAAGAGGTTAGGTAAATTTTAACTAGTCTCTATTTGCTGTATATAATTGGAGACATGAAATTTGTCTAGACATCATACAGCTACCTTGTCTGAAATAGGAAACATATATAGTTTTTAGTACAAATTCTGGTAGGGAAGAGAGCTACGTGAGAATCGAATCCCAAATCTCTGGCTTGTGCTTGAAGGCCTTTAACCACTAAACCACTATATGATCCCAGATTCCCAATTCTTCATTGACTTTGGAATGATTGAGGTGAATATGGTTTTGCAAATTATACTAAAATACTCTCAATTGATTGAGGTTTGCCAATGACACTAATACAATATCAATTGAGTTGTCCATCTTCTTATATGCAAACACCCTGCCACATTACAACCCTCCAGCCACAGCTGCTCTACTGATTTTACGACGCTTTAAAATGTCCTTATACTTCATTGTCATGGTCTTTTACGACGCTTTTGTGTTTTTCTTTTAATCTTTGGCCAGGTATTTATATGAGTCCAAATATGATCACTGGTATTGACTACTTTTAACTCAGAATAAGCATACAAAAATCAATAGTTCCAACAAGCAATTCTTGGATGTACCTGTTCTATTGCTTTCAGTCCATGGTCCAATGTCGAAAAACATTTTCCCTCCTACAATTTGACTTTGAGCGCCAAAGCAACAGAGCTAAGAAATAGAGACGTGACAAACTCAAACATGAATGAAGAGGCATCGGCAGCCCTCGATACCCTAAGAAGTCTAAAGAAGTTTATTTGTGAAATTCAATTCCAAAACCCCAGCTTCGAGAGCAAGAATACTAAATCCAGTAATCGACAGCTCAAGTTTCCTCCTTTGTTTCTTTGCGGTCAAAATTGGAGCTTGAAATGCTTAAAACAGAAAAGAATTCATTGAAAAATCACTAAACGAAAGGGCATCCAGGGCAGTTTGATGCTTAAAACATGTAATAAAAAAAGAGTAAAATTTTAGTGAATTAAAAATATAGGGCAGTTTCCCTGAATTAAAAACACGAGTGAAAAATTCGTGAAACTTCCAGGCTGCCCCCCGAACTGATTCGATAACAAATCTAGGCCGGGTGAAATTGAGCTTCCACATATTGTAATTTGCGAGAGCCCATTGGATCGGCCGATCAACCATTCAGAAAAAAGAAGACGACGAAGTTCGTAAAATTACAGGAAAAATATAAAATGAATTTCCGATTTAATATAAATGTGAGACCTTTCATAGAGCAAAGGAGAAATAGAGATGTTCTCCGTTGGCATCTAGAAAGGGCTCTGACGATCAGTATACGCCGACAACGGAACACGAGCGCCACAATTAACCGGATCGCCCTGTTCTCTCAAAGGCAATATAGAAGAAAAAAACCCTAAAACCCCTTTGATATTCTTATAAAGAGAAGAGACTGAGGAATTGTCTCTTTTACCCCTCTTTTGGTGTTGGGCCTCTTCAGTCTACTCTACCCCAATTCTTAATATTTGGCCCAATAACTAATGAGGAGATTAAGAAAGAAAACCTAGATTGCTAGACTAGGGTTTGGTTCCATGACATGAGGGTTCTTTACTTCTTTATTTAGTTAAAATATTTTTAAGAAATTTAGTAATTTCTTGTAGTATTGGATGGGGTGAGATTTCCTATTCTATTTCATATTTCATATATTGGATGAAAAATACGTATCTGATTGTGACATCATCTTATACACGTATCATTAAATCCAATCATGATGAATTTAAACGCACATGCACAATTGTGACATCGGCTTGTGCATGGTCATTCATTAAGCGATGTGGCTTGAGAAATTATGTGTAGGGGGCCCAACTAGAGGTGTAAAGCGGTTGAGTCGAGTTGAATATAAATGTTCAAGCTTGTTTGAAATTCTATCGATATTTAAAAATTGTGTTTGAGTTTTATTTGATTATTAATCGAATCGAGCTCTAACAAACTATAGTCGAAGTCGAGCAAAAATCAAGTTCAAGTAGCTTGATATTTTTACACATATATTATTATTTTTGACTAATCGAGTCGAGCTCGAGCCGAGCTTTCGTCTTATCGAACAAAAACGTATTCAAATTTGGTTCATTATGTTAACGTCACGAGCACAAACGAACTTTTAATGATTGCTCTCGAATCGACTTGAATTTGGTACGTTTTTTTTTACAAACCCAACTAACATTAATATAAAACTAAAATACAATACATCAACTCTAAAATAAAACTATAAATAAGAACCAATTATGATAAAGTCGTGTCAATTCAATTATATCTTAATATTAAAAAATAAATAGCATAATACGATTACATCAACATATCATAACATTTATCGTATATTGATTCATACTCATCTCGAATTTGAATTCTTTAATGGGAATTTGATAATAAACCATAAATCATCTCAAAAGAGACAAATAGAACACAAGAAAATAAATTTTTTAAATCAAATCAACTTTAAATCACATGCAATCATTATTTTACTATTTTTAAATCAAATCAACTTTCATCATTACATATCCATTCACTCTCAAAATTTTCCAAAAACTTTCATCGAATTTTTTTACTATTCTCTAGCAAAAATAAAATTTTCAAAATGAAAAGATATCCAATCGCACCCCCAATCGATATTGGATGTGCATCAAAGCTTTCTTAATTTTCTAATTAATAGTTAGACTACTTATTAATATAGTTCGAATTTCTATTTCAATTAATTCATATTTTAATGTTTTTTCTTTTTTGAAAGGTATTCATATTATAAATTATGGATACACGTTTATCAACTCATCCGTGCATGATCGTGATATAAATTATTTTTAAATTATACACTGTATCGTTGACTTGTAATTCAATTAAGTAGTGCACGCTAAGTTAAATTATTTTATTTATGGCAAAGAATTAGTTATAAGTTATAACTATACAAGAAGGAAATAACCTCAGCTAGCCTTTCGAATTTTAACTCAACTAATAAAAAGTGAAGTTAGCTTTAGCGTTTTTAAGTTTTTATTTACTTCTATTAAATGTATAAATTATTATCATTTGTCTTTTTTCCTTTTCTAAACACACCATGAACAAGATGAGACATGGTCGTGATTTAGGAAGGTAATCGAATATCTTTTGGCCCAAGGACCCACAAAGCGAGTTGAAGTGTGTTCCACGTGGCGACCAGTGAGGATCCCCAAAAAGCTAGGTGAGGTCTTTGTTCGAGGTACTAAACAGAACGCACGTTAAGTGGCCGGATGGCTCACTAAGGCCCTCCGATGCCTAAGTCGAATCGGTGTTGAGGTCTTAGGAAGCTAAAGAGCGAGGTAATTTAGAATAATGACAAGTTACCTTTTACCTTGATTTAAAATCGTATTTATAATCTTGTTCACCGGGTGAGGCGGATCACCGTACACGTGGCGCCCGATCGACGGCGTGTGGTTCGCGGCGACCCGACCGGAATCGGGTCGGGTCGGGACCCATATAAAAAGCCGCGGATCCCGAGGTACTTTGGTAATTTCGCGGGCGAGGTCAAGATGGTCAACTCGACTGGCGAGTATGGTGGTAATTTCCACATCATTTACTCCCGATTACTTTAGTAATTTATTGCTAAAAGTGACTCGATCGACTCCCGAATTGACGACATACGGCCTAATCCTGAATTGAAAAGATCCTTCCATCCCTTCCGTTGAATTTGAATAATCTCTTGATCGAGACCGTCGATTTTCCCGCCTTTCTCTCTATATATAGGATGGTTTTCAAACCTTCACTTTTCACATTTCCTACCCAAGATCACCTCATTTTGCTCGGTTAAATCGCAACCTAGGATCTTGACCTCGTGCTCCCGACTTCGCCCGACTTAGAGGTAGGTTTTCTTTTTATCTCCACTTTAAATTTTCTTATTATTTATGGCGACCCCTCCTCCATCTATGCGGCCCTCTAGCTCGCGGTCGAACTCTGGTTCGTCCTCGAACTCAGGGTCGTCTGACTCCGGCTCGTCTTCGAGCTCTTCTACTTCCACAAGCGGGGCAACCCGTATTCCCCTTCTCCCGACAGGGTATCCCACGAGGCCACCCGCCGGACGACCTGGAACACGTCGCCCCGGCTCTTCTTAGGTCCCGGTCTCCGTTCACGACATAGGCATCATTAGGAAAAACTTCCATATCCCCGCCTCATACCAAATCCTCATTCCAACTACTAGTGACGGGATAGACAAGCCTCCACCTCATTGCTTTAGCCTTTCACCTCGCTAGCTTCGAGGCGGGTCTTAGATTTCCTTTGGCTCGCCCCGTTGTTGACATTTTAAGAGGGCTCGATGTTTGCCCCGCTCAGCTCGTCCCAAATTCCTATCGTCACATTGTAGGCTTCATCATTTTAATGAAACATTTCGGCGAGGCCGCCTCACTCTCTCACTTCTGCGAGCTATCGCCATCCATTCTTCCACTACCACTACTAACTCCGGATTCTTTTACATTTCTCCTCGCACTAACCGAAATTTTTTGCATCGAGTTCCTTCCTCGGTGTGGCCTTGGAAAGATAGGTTCGTATTCATTCGAGCCCCTATTGAAAATCCTGGGAGCTACCTTCGATTGGAAGGCTGGCCGCCGCCCCGAGGCCCCGCCTCCTGTTTCTTGGGGTACCAACTTCATTTCTATGCTTACCCAACATTGGTATGAGGCTTGCGACCTCATTACAGAAGATGTTCTATCCTCGTCGGCCTTAGCCCCGCTCCTCGTCATGAAACTCTAACCCTTGGTAATATATTTCTTTTTAATTTTTCGGTTCGCTTATCATACTTTGTATTGATGCCTTGCTTTTATTCATGCAGAGATATGGCGGTCCGATCTGCCGTTCTTGACAAGGCCCTCGCCAACAACAAAGAAGCCTCGCTAGCTCATGCGAGCTCGACAAGAGGCTGTTGCGTCGGATTTACCGTTGGGCGTGGTCGCAGCCTTGACCCCCCTCCGTGACAATAGCCTCGACCCCACTCCCGAGGTGCCCCTCAAGAAAACCATCAAGGCCTCGGGCGTGAAGCTAGGGAGGACAAGGGAAAAAAGGTGGTTGAAAGTTCTGCTCCAAAAAGGGCAAAAATTCGCAAGGCTAGGAGCTCTTCTGATTCTATGGGTGCTTCCCCCGGGATGCTAGCTCACGACGAGCTCGAGCCTACTGATGCCAACCTCCCCACCGTTGATCAAATGATGATGTGGTTGAACCGGAGCGAGTCCCATCTCCCAAGCTCAACGGCTCGCGGCTCGCGAAGGCTCGACCTTAAGCCCGTGTTCGCGAGCTTGCCATGCCTCGCACCATTCGGCCCCGGAATATTAGCTCGCGAGCTCGGTCCTCGAGACGAAGGTGGGAGGATTCCTTCGAACTGTATAACTATACTACCCTCCCCACTGACCAATTTGCCTTGATGACCACGGAGTTCACCCGCCTCGAAGAGTTGGCGGCTCACGAGGTCATGTCGGTATGTGAATGTATTTAAATTATCCAACTTTGTTTCTTCGCTTCTATCTCGCTCCGCCACCACTTACTTCGCCCTTTTTTTTTTTTTTTTTTTTATAGCTTTTCGGCCTGTTGCACCAAATGGCGCTTGGCGGTGCCGATTGGAAGCACGAGCGAGGTGTACATTAATCACCCGAGCGAGGTCCATGCGAGGCTCCGAATCCCGTCGGCGGATAAGGCAAAAGCCGTCGAGGAGGCTCGAGCCGAACTCCTCAAGGAAGTAGTGACACAAGCCTGACTTGCTTCGTCTCAAAGCGAGCTCAAAACTCGCGAGGTGCACCACATCAAGGAGGTGGCGGTTCTTTTGAAAAAGGTCGGAAACAAGGCCTTGAAGAATATCTCTCATCCGAAGAGCATAAGGCCTCGCTAGCCTCGTCTCGTCTTGCCGGGGTTCAATCCTTTCTCCGGTCCTCGTCTTGCGAGAAACTCATTCTTAAGCGAGCCGTGGTGTACCTCTTTGATGGCTTGGCGGTGCGCGACGATTAATTAAGAGGAAGCTTTTAAGGCCGATTTCGACCACGACAAGCTTGACCCCTTTGAGAAGGACGAGCCAAAAGGCGGGCGTCGGCCGAAGCGAAGCGAGGTGGGTAGCTCGCGCGATGTAGAGGTCGTCGATGAAGTGGAGGAGGTCGATGAGTTCACCGATCTCGTGAAACCTCTTTTAGCCTCCTAGGGCTTTTTATGTAAATAAATGAAGTATTTAACTTAGATGTATTTTTATTCACGATCTCATCGCCTCTTAATGTACTTCAAATGTTACTTCGTTTTATGTCTTACTTTTGCCTTACTTCGCTTGTGTGTCACTGATATACTCGCACTTTCGCTTTATATATTGCATGGACTTTACTTGATCCACTTTTTTTTTTTTTTTTTTTTTTTTTTTTTTTGAAAAGTGGCTGGGTCCTCGTGGGGTCGCTGGTGGCGCTTATGGCCCAGGTCCCTCGCGGGTCGCTTGTGGCTCTCATGGCCCAGGTCCTCGTGGGGTCGCCAGGGCGACTTATGGCTGGTCCTCATGGGGTCGCTGGTCGCTCATGGCCTGGGTCCTCGTGGGGTCGCTGGGGCTCTCATGGCCCAGGTCCTCATGGGGTCGCTTTAGGGCGCTTATGGCTGGGTCCTCGTGGGGTCGCTGGGTCGCTCATGGCCTGGTCCTCATGGGGTCGCCAGGCGCTTATGGCCTAGGTCCTCGGGGTCGCTGGGTCGCTCATGGCCTCGGGTCCTCTCGCGGTCGCCAGGGCTGCTAGCGTTTTGGGGGCTTAACTTGCGAGCCTAGGTCCCTTTGTTGGGACCATTGTGGGCTTTGCCACCCTGACTAAAGGAGCTTATGGCCTAGATCCTTCGTGGGATCGTCTTGGGCTCTAGCCTTTTAGGGGGCTTATCTTGCGAGCCCAGTCCCTTTGTTGGGACCATTGTGGGCTTTGCCGACTGGGGTGGGAGCTTATGGCCTAGATCTACGTGGGATCGTCTTGGGTCTGCTAGCCTTTTAGGGGCTTATCTTGCGAGCCTAGTCCCTTTGTTGGGACCATTGTGGGCTTTGCCCGGCTAAAGGGGGCTTATGGCCTAGATCCTACGTGGGATCGTCTTGAGCCTGCTAGCCTTTTAGGGGCTTATCTTTAGTGGTTCGCTTGCGACCACGAAACACTAAGCAAATTTGTGCAAAAGGTAAACATTGCGGTGAAATTCCATCTTCTTTCATTGATGATAGTTTTTAACATAAACCTTCAATTCTTCCAAAATTAAGCTAAGTACATAAAGTAGATTAGTTATGCGACATCAAGTATAGAACCTCCTTAAGTTATGAATGTTCCAAGGCCTTGGGAGCTCCTTTCCTTGCATGTTTTCTAGTCATCAGATGTTCCTCTCTTGAAAGACTTCAATTATTTTAAAAGGTCCTTCCCAATTTGCCTCGAACACTTCCCCACATGTTTGGACACTTCCACTTTTTTGAGCACTAGATCCCCTACTTGAAAGCTTCGCTCATAACCCTTTTGTTGTATGCATTTTTCATCCTTCCCTTTAGCCGCTTGGATCGAATAAACGCTTTGTCTCGCTTTTTCTTGATGAGTTCGAGCTCGAGCTCTCTAGCTTCACTATTTCCCCTCGCTCGTCTCGAGCGACCAGCGAGGTTTCACCAATTTCTACCAAGATCGCCTCCGACCCGTACACTAGGCGAAAGGTGTTTCTCCTGTCCGAGGTCCGTGGGTCGCTTCGATATGCCCACAGGACTCAGTAACTCGTCCACCCAATACGACTTCGCTTCCTCTAGCCTCGTTTTTTAGGTGTTGTAGAATAATCCTATTTGCGACCTCGGTCTGCCCATTTGCTGTGAGGTTCCCCACACTGTAAAATTTTGCTTCACTTTATATTCGTCACACCACTCCCCTAACCTTCTTTCCTTGAAATTGAGTGCCATTATCGATATTAAGATTACTGGGAGCCCCATACCTACATGCAATATTTTTCCACAAGAAATTCATGACTTCGGTTTAGATATCTTGCCATTTGCCTCGGCCTCAATCCACTTAGAAAAGTATTCCACCGCCACAATGATAAATTTCTTCGGGCTCTAGCCATTTGAAAGGGACCCAAGATGTCGATTCCCCATTGATCAAAAGGACAAGCAATGGGGATCGTTTCCCACTGGTCATTGGTTGGTGAGTTAGGTTCGCATGAACCGACACTTCGCACATTTTTTAACAAACTCCATTGTATCCTTTGCCAAAGTTGGCCAAAAGTATCCTTGGGATCACCTTCCTCATGGCGAGTGCCTTACCACCCGAGTGGTTACCACGATTGCCCTCATGAATCTCCCTCATTACATACATCGCCCTCTCCGGACCGAGGCACTTTAGTAATGGTCCTCCTACCGATCTTTTATACAGCTCATTGTCTATCATTAGGAACCGGGACGCTCTAACTTGGACCCTTCTAGCTTTTATCGGGTCCTTCGGTAATGCTCCCTTTTCTAGGAAATTTTTCAAGTCTTCCATCCAATCGATTGGGGCGTCAATTGCACAAACCAAAGCCTCGCTCGGATACTGCTCGATGGGACCTTGCTCCGCTAGCGTGTCCGGCTGCGTCGCCACCAACACGATCACCTTCCTCGAACTACTCCCACTTACTGCACTTGCGAAGCGAGCTAGAGCATCAGCTCGCTCATTTTCATTTCTTGGGATCTGCTGTAATTGAAAAAATTCGAACTTTTCCATCAACCGCTTCGCTTTCTCCAAATAGTTAGCCATGGATCGATCCTTGGCTTCAAACGAACCCTCAATTTGCATTGCCACTAATTGAGAGTCAGTGTAAGCTATCAACTTCTTCACATTACACTTCTGCGCCATTTTTAGTCCTGCCAACAGAGCTTCGTACTCGGCCTCGTTGTTTGTCACCTCGAATTCGAGGCGAAGTGCCACTTCCACCTCGAACGAGCTAGGCTTTTGCAATAATATCCCAGCTCCGCCCCCAGTAGCCACCGCCGACCCATCCACATGCAGAGCTATTCTTACTTCCTCTTTTGAACCTCATTTTCCGACCCACTTGCTTCGCTAACGTCGGCCAGACTTGAGCCTTCACCGCCGTTTTACTTTGATATTTAATATCAAATTCCCCCAATTCAACGGACCATTTTACTAGGCGACCTGACAGCTCCGGTTTTTCTAACACTTGTCTCAGTGGTTGATTTGTGAGGACAATAATCTGATGAGATTGGAAGTAAGGTCGCAACTTCCTAGCTGATACTACCAAGGCTAGAGCCAGCTTTTCTGTCTCTAGGTACCTCTCTTCAGCTCCCTGTAACAACTTGCTCACGTAGTAAACTGGGCGATGAACTCCCTCTTCGTCCCGCACCAACACCGAACTCACGGCTCGCTTCGAAACTGCTAGGTATAAAAATAGAGCCTCCCCTTTTTTAGGCTTGGACAGTAAAGGTGGAGACATAAGGTATCCTTTCAAATCTCCGAATGCCTTCTCACATTCCTCCGTCCATTGAAAATTTTTCATGTTTCTCAATGTGTTGAAAAAAGGAAGGTTGCGATCAGCTGACCTCGAAATGAACCTGTTTAACGAGGCAATTTTCCCTGTGAGCTGCTGTACTTCATTGACCGTTCTAGGTGAACTCATTTCCATTATAGCTTTTATCTTCTCCGGGTTCGCTTCGATCCCCCTCTCATGCACCATGAAACCCAAAATTTTTCCACCTCGCACTCCGAAGGTGCACTTCGCAGGATTCAACTTCATACCATAGGCTCGCATTATTTTGAAAGCCTCCCTCAAATGCTCAAGGTGATCCTCTTCCATCACACTTTTTACCAACATATCATCCACATATACTTCCATTGATTTGCCAATTTTCTCTCTAAACATGAGGTTGACTAACCTCTGATAAGTAGCTCCCGCGTTCTTTAGCCCAAACGGCATTACCATGTAACAATAAACTCCATTCTCCGTCACGAACGAGGTCTTATCCCTATCCTCCTCCGCCATAAAAATTTGGTGATATCCTTGTAAGCATCCATCATGCTAAGCAAGGCACATCCTGTTTGTGGAGTCCACCAACAAAGTCAATGCGAGGTAGGGGGGTAAGGATCCTTTGGGCATGCCTTATTCGGATCCGTGAAGTCGGTGCACATCCTCCATTTGTTGTTAGCTTTGGGCACTACAACTACATTTGATAGCCACTCGAACTCGAATTTCCACAACATATCCCGCTTCCAATAACTTGTTCACCTCGTTTTCTATAATTTTGTTTCTTTTCGCTTCCAAAGCTTCGCTTTTTCCGCTTCACCGCCTCGCTAACGGATCCACGTTCAGATCGGTGAACCATCACCCCGGGTCTATGCCTTTGAAATCGAGGCGGTTTCAAGCAAAAATGTCCACATTCTCCCTAAGAAATTGAATCATCAACACTTCTAGCTTGAGTCCATTTGCGACCCTATCTTAGTGAACTTATCCGGTCGCCTCGCTCGAGCTCAATCACTTTGTATTGCTCCGTTGGCTCAACCCTATACTCCGCCATCGTCCTAGCTTTTTTAACCTTCTCCTTTTCTTTTTTTTTACTTACTTAGCCCGACTCCTCTTGCGTGTTATTTGCTTTATAGTCCTCACTTCTCTCCTTCCTTCTTCTTTTTTAGGGAAACGTTATAGCATTCTCTAGCCGCCTTCCTCGTCGCCTCGTCTTGCTTCGCCTATCCTCTCCCGATGTAGGGAACTTCATCTTCAAATGATAAGTGGACACCACAAAATTGATTGATCAAGGTCGCCCATAATCACATTATAAGCAAATGGGGCGTCTACTACCAGGTACTTGATCATGATTGTCTTTTCGGCACGGCGCTTCGCCTAGCGAGGTGGGAGATCAATGGTTCCTAAGGGAACCACTTCGCTCCTCCAAACCCCATCAGCGGAGTGTCAACCTGGACGTAAAGCGATTCATCTAGTTCCATCTTCCTCAACACATGCATAAATAATATATCCGCCGAGCTCCCATTGTCCACCAAAACCTTTTTGTACAATGAAATTGGCGATATCCATCGTGATAACCATCGGGTCGTTTTGGCTGCCTCGACCCCCACGAGGTCACGACCATCGAATGTAATAGGGCTAGAGTTTTGGGCTCATGACCTTTAGTTTCTCTTAGAATCATGACCGAGGTTACGCGCATGTTTCCTTCTTGCACTCTGAGAATCACCTCCACTAGGACCTCCTGCTATCATATGTATAACCCCCCTACGAGGTAGGTTATCTTCTTCGTGATTTTGCCTAGGCCTAGAGCGTTCCCTCGGGCGTTCTTGCCTATGTCCGGCCTCATGGCGACCTCTCGACCGGCTTCGCGATTTGCGAGCCGGTGATCTTCGCCTAGGGTCCCGGTTGGGTCCTCCCCCTCGTTCTTCTTTCAAAACAAAATTTTGTAAGTAACCTTGCTGAATGAGCCTTTCAATCTCATCTCGCAATTGAATGCATTCCTCGGTATCGTGGCCATGGTCCTTGTGGAAGCGACAATATTTATCCATATTTCTTCGACCGAGGTCGCTTCATCTTTTTGGCCACCTTAGCATGTCCGTTCGCTCAATGGCCATTAGAGCGTGACTTCGGTGTGTTCAATAGAGTATATCTATTGTGCCTCGCTGTCCTGGGGCGATCTTGATCTGGACCTCGGTCTAGGCCTCTCTCGACCCTAAACCGAAGCCTCTCTCTAAGATCCCTCCCCTCGCGTGGAGCTTGAGCAACTTGGGACCACTCCTGGTCTTTAAGGGCATTCATCTCCTCCTCTTGTATGTATTTCTGGGTCACTTCCATTAGCTGCTCCTTATCGACAAAGCGGTTCGCGAGCGAGCGCTGATGCTAATGGTCCTTTTTGCAATCCAAGGATAAGGATATTAGTCATCATGTCGATTCGCATATCTTGTACCTCCAACGCTTCATCATTGAACCGATTTATGAATTCCCCGAGCGACTCTTTCACCCCCCTTATAGTGAACAAATGCGGTGATCTTGAGCTCGCTTTTGGCTTGCGAACTGTATAAGAACTTTCGAGCCGCTTGTTCGTAAGAAACCACAGTTCCCCTAGGTAATCCCATGAACCATTCCTCGCGCTTTTCCTGGCGGTCGGCGTTGTGATGAATATTCTTGCATTCATGGCATCCGATCGTCCATACAATTGCATCACGTGGTCGAAAGCGATGAGATGTTCCTGAGGTCCCTATTCCCATCATATTTTGGGAGATCGGGAAGCTTGAAGTTCGGCGTGACCACCTCGGCTAGGATCTCGGGAGAAAATGGAGATCCCCTTTTCTCGCAGGCGGATGTTACTGACTCCCTCCGCCTCAAATCATCCGATTGTCGAGTAACATGCTCGATTTGTTCACTCGATTCGTGTATGTCCCGTGGCTTATTGACCGGTTCGCCCACGACCTCCTCCTGGTCTCTCGGCCGGTGGCCTCGATACTTGACTAGCCACCTCTTCCCAATCAACTAAAGACTTCGCTTCGTTTTTTTTCCACATTCCCCACTTCCCCGGGGACCTCGGGAGGGCCTCCATAACCTTTCGCCCTTTCTTTCCCTATCCTCCAACATTTTTTCCAAAGATTTTCTCAAAGTCACTAGCCTTCATGTGAATCATCCGCTCCTCCTCCCGAACGAAAGATGGTCCCGCCAAGTGAAGCGGGCGGGTGGTGATGTTTCTGGGGAGGTCCTCCACGACCCCGAGGTGTCTTGACGCATGCTTAGTGTTTCAATAGCTTCCTGGTGTCTCACTCCATCTTTAGCTGAGACCTCGTTTCCCACGCACGGCGCCAACCGATTTAGGAAGGTAAATCGGATGATGCACGACCTAGGGACCCACAAAGCGAGTTGAAGTGTGTTCCACGTAGCGACCGTGAGGATCCCCAAAAAGCTAGGTGAGGTACTTTGTTCGAGGGTACTGAAGCAGACGCACGTTAAAGCAATGGCGGGATGGCTCCCAGCTAAGGCCCTCCGACGCCTAAGTCGAATCGGGTAGTTGAGGTACTTAGGAAGCTAAAGAGCGAGGTAATTTAGAATAATGACAAGTTACCTTTTACCTTGATTTCCGTGCCGTATTTATAATCTTTTTCACCGGGTGAGGCGGATCACCGTACACGTGGCGCCCGATCGACGGCGTGTGGTTCGCGGGCGACCCGACCCGGGATTCGGCCGGCCGGGACCCATATAAAAGCCGCGGATCCCGAGGGTACTTTGGTAATTTCGAGGCGAGGTCAAGATGGTCAACTCGACTGGCGGTATGGTGGTAATTTCCACATCAAGGATTATCTTATTTTGGTTGTTCATTTGAATTGATTATAAGAAAATACTTTTAAAAGTAAAGATTGTATACCGTAATTATAACTAAAACTTTTAAGAGGTTACATAACAGTAGGACACGAGAGTAGTCACCGAGGCGACCGCCTTGGGCCCCCGATTTGAGGGGCCCCAATGTTACATAGGTCATTATATATGTATACATGTTTTATTAAAAAAAATATTTATAAGGGCCCCAAAAATTAAAAATACCAAATGTCAAAAACTAGAAAATATCAAATAACCCTTTTCTTGAAAATAATGTCCATCGCTTGACATTAAAATCCATTATCAACAACAAGATGATAAAGTCATGTTAATAGTATCACAATTATAATAACTCAAACTAATGAGATAAGAGAAACTTTATTTGAACTATCAAGAGTTAGTGAAGATCTGCCAAAACTGAGTGAAATCAATATCTAGCAACATATGGATTTGTAAAAGTGTTGGATTGTTTTCCAAATATTTACATTGCTTATAGAGTTTTGTTAACTATACTAGTTATTGTAGCATGAAGCGGGAGAGAGAAGTTTTTCAAAACTAAAATTGATAAAAACACACTTGCGTTCAACTATGTCTCAAGAAAAATTAAATGTGTTAGCAATTTAATGTATTGAAAATAAGATGTCGAAAATTTTTGATTATCTTATTGATGATTTTGCTTCTCAAAATGCTAGAAGATCCAATTTTTTCAATGACTATTTTATACTTTTTTTTTGTCTTTGCGGTATTGCACTCGTAGAATATTCTAGAATCTAGATGATAAAAAAAAAATTTACCTGTTGGAGCGCAAAGTTTTTTATTATATTTTTATAAGGCCCCCTTTTCTTTTATCGGCAAGGGCCCCTGAAAAGTCGGGATCGACCTATTGATAAATAAACAATTATGTTATCCAAGGCCTAAACAAAGGAAAAAGGGGAAATGAAATTGATTACGAAAGATAACCATCAAGTTAACCCAATGGTCATGGGTATTACTCGCAATGACAAGGCCCGGATTCGAGAATGCTGCAATGTGGGGCCGAACTTAAAAAAAAAAAAAAATTGATTACGAAAGATTAAAGTGAAAACATGCTTTAGTAAGATTGATGAAGTAAAGACAGTATTCCTGCTTAACATTATTTGTCAAGAACAACAAAGTGTACAACAAGAATGCAATTTCATTGTTCCCTATTGGCCATTGTCCGAAATATGCCACAATAATGATACAGTTTGATATTAGCTACAGCAATACTGCCAAATATTACCTATAAAAGTATACAATCACAAACTGTTATCTGTTTATAGCTTTCCACTGAGAAACCATCTGCACCAGCAGAAGCTTACCTGTATCCATGGACCGAGTATTTGAAAACTCGATCAAGAATCATTCGATGGCACACTATCGAATACGTAAGAAATACTATCATTGTATTCGTTCCAAATTATAGTTCACCATCTGTTCGAGTGATTGTCTGAAAGAACTTTGCGGTAGGCAGTTAAGATTATGAATGGCTTGATCAGCAATTTCTCTTGCCAACTCACGTGCCTTATCAATGCCCCCACAGTTCTTGACAATATCAATCGCCTCCTCGAGTGAACCGGCCTCAGAAAATTCAGACTCGATTATATCCCTCAGTTTCGTTTCTTTTTCTAGTGCAAATATTACTGGAGCTGTTAAATTTCCTTTTGCTAGGTCACTCCCAGCAGGTTTACCCAGTTGCTCAGCCGACTGAGTAAAATCCAAGATATCATCGACAACTTGAAATGATAGGCCTAAATTCTTACCGTACTGATACATCTGTTCGCTGATGTTGCTGTCGACCCGCTGAAAATGGCAGCTCCTTTGGTGCTAGCAGCGATCAAGGAGGCTGTTTTGTAGTAACTCTTGATTAAATATTCGTCCAGGTGAACATCACAGTCGAACAAACTAGACGCCTGCTTTATTTCACCACTAGCAAAATCTTTAATGACCTGCCACACCGTGTATACAGTCAGTTTGATATACAAATTGAGCAGCATCGCGAAGATCTTAGTGCGGTTTATATTCCCCGGCTCACGATTTTATTTAGGGGTAATTACAGAAACAACCCTGAAGATTGGGTTAATTACAAAAACGCCCAAAGAAGTTTCAAAATTACAAAAATTATCCGAGGTTTGATTATGTCTTAATAAATTAAGGGCGTTAACTGTAATATTTCATAAATGTACTGGGATTATGAAAACGACATTCTTATGAAGTGGAAAATGCAAGACAAAATTAAACCTCAAGGGTTTTTTTGTAATTTTGAAACTTCTCTGGTTCTTTTTGTAATCATTTGTAATTATCCCATTTATTTATATCTGGAAAATTAAAGAAAAAGAATAATCGCAAGAAAATTTCGACATACCTGACTGATAAGCTTTATAACTTCAAGATTTTCAAGATTTGCCAGGTACCATGATGATTGGGCAAACATAAAATCCCCAGCCAGCACGGCCACTCTTGTGCCGTATAATTGATGGACAGTTTCCTTTCCTGAAATGCAGTAGTATACCAGACGATTATTCAAAGTAAAAAAGAATAGCTACATTGGCCGCTCTATGTATGATTAAGGTTTGACATGGCAGACCGATCAAAAAAAAAAAAAAAGGTTTGACATGGCAGCTTACACTGATTTTCTACAGTGACAGAAAAATCACGTTGAATATAAAAGTTTGATGAGGAAATGCGGAGAAAAATGAAAATACAGAGAGCCAAAGTTATGTAAGGTATAATTTATGAAGCTAACCTCTCCGCATATCACTTTCGTCTAATACATCATCATGTATCAAACTTGCAGTGTGGATCATCTCAATGATCTCGGCCAACCTTCTATGTTCTTTAGTGAGTTCCCTGAACAACAAACACAATCAAAAAAATATAATGACTTCAATCTAAATAGAAGTAACACAGAAAGAGTATACGATATTACTCACTTCAAACCAGCAATCTCTGCAGTGGCTCTTGAAACTAGAAAAACTAAAGCCGGTCTCATCCTTTTCCCACCAGCTCCAAAGATTTGCTCAGCAGCAGACATCAAAACAGGGTTTTCTGAACCAACAATCTGATAGTGGTTTTTATCATGAAGTCAGGTTTTAGATATCAGTATTCAAAGTAAATAATTTTGTCGTCAAAGCAGAACACGGCGGATTTTGAATTGTGCCAAGTAAACTATTGACAGTGGATCAACAGTGTAAATACAGAATGTTAACACGGTTATTATGCAATTTGCACGGTGTGAACAAATACAAATTTGTGAAAGTGCATCACTAAATAGTGAATCAATCTAATAAATGTCTCCGTTGACACATACCAAAATCATAATAAAAAGTTTAAGCATTTAGAAACTCTATGGTGCTCAACATAAGCCTACGGTTTTGCTGTAAGCTTGATCGTATTTGGGTTCTAATTTGTGTTATCACGAAACATTGATCTAGAAATGCTGGTCTTACACAGATGCCAGTGAGATTGAGGCCTACATACTGATTCAAAGATGTTATTCAAGATAATGATTATTTTCAAGAATTCCAAAACCGTTGACCAAAATTATTCCCCAAAACACCACCACATTCTTCGTTAAATCTACGTACAAATTCGCCATGACATCAGAATCACTTCATCACACCTATCTTTCATTCTTATTTGCACCTTTACCTCAATTATACGAATATCGAACTATTTCTCAAAGCATAAAAATAAAATAAAAAACTCACCGATTGCAGATTTTTGTTCAGCGTTAGCAAGTCATCGGCTACAACTTCAAACATATCAGACATTGAAGAAAGGCCTTTTGTCTCATTTCTTAAGTCCACCACTGGAGGAGGACCAGCTTCAACCCCTAAAATTTCAAGAAACTATCACAAACTTCAAGATTGAATCTTGGCAACATAAACTAGTGCATCAGTTACAAACAGAAGAACTTAATAAAAGTTAAAATCAGATTACAACATTCCAATCTCCAAATGTTAACTTCTGCTTCTGTTAATCACAATCTAAAAGCTGAGAGATCAGCTTGGTGCTTTATATTTCTGATTCTATTTCTGGTTTGCCTTTACAAACAAAAAAAAAAAAGTAGCTTTTACAACTTTTTCACTCTCAACTTTTGATTCTATTTGCAAACACTACAAATTCTCAACTACTTTATTTATGTTGCACTTTTGATTCTATTTGCGTTCTGATTCTCAACTACTTTACTTCTCAACTTTTGATTCTATTTGCAAATACTACACTTCTGATTCTCAACTACTTTACTTATGTTGCACTTTTGATACTATTTGCAATCACTCAACTATAAATCACTTTCTTTTAAGAGCAAAGTTTACAAACACTCCCCCCACAACATTTTAAGCTGCAAAAAAGTAGTTACTTACCATTGAGAAAAGCCTCTGGGGTCTTGGTCGAAAACACGCGGCACCGACCAATGTCACGCCTGTAACAGAACAATCTCCGAGGTTTGCAAGCCCTATTGACATTCTTAAGCACCCCCTTCGCACAATTTCTCAGAGACACACGATCAAAAGAGGCATTTGAAGAACACCCACAAGACACGAAGTCAACCCTTGTTCTTCCAAACTCAAGATTATGGCATGCCACTGACATCATCCCCAAATATTGCAAAAAGGCGCAAGATTTTTATCTCAAATCAAGAACCCACTTCAGAAACTTGATCAATTTCTCATTTCACAGAGACCCACCAAGTAATAGCTGTTCTGAACCAATTAAAAATTGAATATTTAATGACAAATGCCTCGATTAACTAAAAGAGTCAATGGGTGACTGAGCTGAGAAGCATCCCCCTTCTGAGAGAGAAGAGAAGTTTAATTTAAATTAAAGGATTAGGTATTGAATAGATGTCGTGCATAAGTAGCAAAATTTGAGTGGAGCGAAAAATACAGCCCGAATATAGTAGAGTTTTGATTTTCTTTTTTTTTCTTCTTTTTTTTTTTTGGTTTTTATATCGAACACAATGGCTGCAATTTTTTCTAAATTTCTCAAAATAGTGTTATAAAATGGAAGATATGCTTCTGTGGATCTTATCTAACGGTCTACAGTCCAGTGTGTGTGTTTGTGCGAGAAACAAGAGTTGACATCTTGGTGGCTGGTAATAAGATTGGTGTGGTTTTATTTGAACCAAGAAAATGAATGAACATACGGGTGTACAGAAATCTCAGATTTGTCACGTGTCTTGTTGCTATTGGTCCTTTTTATTAATCGTGAAAATCAGGACGAAAATATTTAATCTTTAATCTTTAATTTGGAGTACTTTGACGAAAATATTTCATAAAATGTATTTGGGAAGTTATTTTTATTTTTATTTTTTGAGAAAAATTTGGGAAGTTATTTTAGGATATGGGCAATATGTCTAGTTTATTTTGATAATCACTAATTTTGTATATTTATGAAGAAGATATGTTTGTCACCAATCATTTGGCATAGTGGTATCGTCTCTCTTCTTTGTGGAGAGGGTTAGAGTATGGATGGTAATTTTGACCCCTACTCGCGGTACCCACTTTGGGCGCCCGTTTGGGTTGACCCGTCCGTGACCGGGGCGGGGTGGGGCCCGGTATCACTTTCCGCCCCATGCGGTACCCCTCGTCACTAATATTTTTTATTTTAAATTATATTTTAATATATATTTTGTATATATAATATATATTATAATGTAATTTTTATGTATTTTATATTATATCTAATTTTAAATTGATAATAATAAATTTTGTAAATAATATTTTATAAATATATTTTTTATTTTTCTCATTTTTTTATTTAATTTAATATAAAATGGGGCAAAATGGAACCTCAAAAAAAAAAAAAAAAAAAAAAATGGGTCGAAATGGATTCCCCGCCCTGCTTACATGGGGCGGTGCAGGTCTGGTTGACTCGCCCATTTCATCCCTGTGGTTAGAGGGTTATATCCCGAGTCGGGTGTGTAAATAAAAGGAGTTGGACTATAAATTATCCTTTCATATTATTTAGAATATATATGTTGTCTTTCGATCAGCGTGTACAAACCAAAACGAACCCAATCGAAGAAACGAATTGACAAAGACACTTACGCCCGACCGATGTCCAGAAGATGAGAGCCCCACCTGGAAGGTAAGAAATGGAGATTTGAGACCCAGGCTATATATGTCTCGTCCGGCAATACGATCAAGTCGGTTAGACCCTGATTTATTGGGTATTGACCAAAAAATTAGATCCACATGAAGTCGACACCAGTATTTCGACACATTGAGTTGGGACTTTCTTTTGTATGTGTTGCGTCGGTTTGGATTCTCGGAGCAATTTGTTCACTGGATTTACGTGATTTTACATTCACCGTATTTAGATTTTGCTTCTTGAATCTCCCGTGGGTTATTTCGCTTGTACTAGGGTGTTCGTTAGGGTGATCCTCTTTCCCCTCTGCTCTTTTGCATTGCTGAAGAAGTTTTGGGGAAACTTATCTCATGGTAAGTTTTCTCCCAACTTCTCACGCCTTTTGTTGCTCCGCGTAACATCAATTTTCCATCCACCATGTTGTATGGAGATGATATTGTGATCCTTTATGTGGCTAATGCAGCCGATGCTCATCATATCTATGATACCCTTCGTCTTTATGCCTCTCTCAAATTTGCCAGTGTTTAATCCAAATAAATCGAAGGTCTTCTTTGGAGCTCGGGTTTCTCGGTATATCGGGCTTAATGGATGGTACCTTTTTTACTACATATATTGGAGTTCCTATTTTCAAGGGTGCTCTGGGGGTTTGCGGTATTGCTTGATAAAATTATCCTCAAATTTAAACGATAGAAAAGTTCTTCTCTTTCATTAGTGGGTCGAGTTTGTTTGGTTAACTCTATGATTGCCGATTCATTGGTTCATAGTATGCTCATTTATAAATGGTCTATTTCCATGCTTAAGCATTTAGAAAATGTCATGTGTAACTTTATTTGTCCGGAGATATTAATGAGAAGAAGTGCGTTATGGTCAATTGGGCTCGTTGTTGTACACCCGAGGAATGGAGGGGGTCTTGGTGTTCGTTTCATCGTTACGGACAAACCGTGCTTTTATTATGAAAATGGGGTACGGAAAGTTCTTACATCGAATTCGATGGTTTTACTACTCTTCGTGAGTCGTTTTTTGTTGGCAAATGGTGTTATCGATACACTTTTTGCCTTCTTCTATTTCGGGCTTGAGGTCAACAGGTGGAAGATTATTTAACAGTTCACATTGGATTTCGGGGGCACATTCCCTATTAACTTCCTCGATGACAACCCGCTTTTATATCATCGCGGATAGGATTGGTATATCTCATGAATATCGGATTCACTTTGAGAATCCATATTGGACTTTTTCTTTGATAATACACTGCACTTTGAGGCTTATTTGGATATTGTTCGTGATATTGTCCATTGCCCGATCTCTCTGGTTTCATTGGATAAATGGGCGTGGACTCACTTATGGATGGGGCGGTCTCTTCTAAATCGGCCTATGCATTTTTACGACCCTTTTCCGTTGTTAAATGGGGTTCTTGATCTGGTTTTCTCACATCCCGAAAGACGAATGGTTGTTGCTTAGAGAGGTCATCTACGGACGTCTGGCGATCCTGGGCGTCCTCCGCCATCGAATTTGTTGGGCCATCTTCTTGTGGTCTTTGTTATTCTCACGCGGACTCGATTGATCATCTTTTTGTTTCTTGTTTGGGATTGGACTGCTGAATCATTTGTTGTGGCTTTTTGCAAAGTCTATATTTTCAATGAATTCTGGTCCATGTGATGGAATTTCATTTCAGTGACCCGATTGCTTTCTCTCGAACGTAGTAGTTATATCCTCGCATATGGCTTATTTGGCACATTAGGAATGATGTGATCTTTAATGACAAGAAATGTACTACTAAAACGACTCTTGTTCGATTGATAGCGATGATCATTGAGTGCATATATTGAACAAGGTTGCATGCGAAATACATATGAAGATTTATTTTATATTCATCGTCTGAAGGTCCAGTCGTCGCTTCAAAGGCTCCACGTATTATCCCTGTTCTTTGGCATTTGTCCCTTCCGGGTTGGATAAAAGTCAATACGAATGGCGGTCTGCAGAGAGCTCTAGGGCGTGTTACGACCGCGACTATTTACCGTGCGTCTCGAGCTTTTTTGTGGTTGTTTTGTCGAGTAGTGTGGGTACGGGCTATCTTTCTAGGTTGGATTAGTTGCGGCCATGAGTGCGATCACATATGTTTTTCATAAGAGTTGGACTAATCTTTGGATGGAATCGGATTCAACTTATGTTGTGGATCTTTTTCGATCCTGGGTTGGCTCCATTCCATGGCGTTTTCTTGGTTAATGGCGATTCTCTCTATTTAATTTCAAGATGAACTTTGTTTTTCACACATTTATCGGAAGGAAATCGTGTGGCGGACCACTCGGCAAGTACTCGGAGTTCCATTTGGTGGGGCGCACCTCCACGGATATTATCTCTTTGCTCACGGATGAATATATTGGGCCAGAGCACAATATGACACTATAGATTTGTTAGATAATTTTTTTGCTCTGTGCTTTTGATCTGATTGTATGGTATTTCCTTTCTCGCCGAGTTACTCTTTTCCTACTAAGGGTTTTCTCCACAAGGGTGGGTTTTACCTTAATAGGTTTTTAACGAGGCCCCAAATATTACGCTACCTAATCGACTTGTAATCAAGATTTTTCTTTTCTTTTTATATTATTTTCCATCTTAATAAAAAAAAAAAACAGACACCAGTAGTTGATACCCATCATATATGTCACTAAAGTCATCTTCCTACTTCATTTTCTTTAGGATTAGTGGATTAGTTAGGCTATCCTCTTTATGATGACCATACATATAACTAGTGACACAATATATAAAGAATTATCTCCTCATATAAATACCATCCATTTATGGTTGAAAAAGGGTTAGAACATTTCTGTATTCAAAACATTTAAGAGAGCTGTTATTACCCCAAACTAAAAAAAAAATACATATTCGACTTGTTCAGGTTGTTTTAGACAATGTTATTGCATTTTTGTTATCTCAGGCTTGCTTAAATTCTAACATACATATATTGTTAACCTACAAGGCCATTTTCATTGTTTGATAGATGGAATCTCCGGATTCCGACGCCAACAATATATATAGAAAACAATCTATCAAATATATAGATAGATAAATGATAATAGAAAATTATATTTTACCCCAAACTGTGTATATTTTTCGAGTTCACTTATTAAACTTTTTTAATTCAATTTTACCCTCAACTAGATGATTTTTTCTATCATGTCATCTTGACCCATCGATGGTGGAACATTCATGAATATCTCGTCAAGTGCCACACATACCAAGGCATAAAAACTTGAGACAAACAATTACGACTTTACATGAGTAACACATGAAGGAAAACTCCCGAATATTCCATCGAAGATGAGATGGAAATGGTACGGTAAAAATTGTGTATTTAAAGGGGTAAAATAGAAGAAAAAAATAGTGAGCAGAATCAAAAAACGCAGGTAGTTTGAGGGATAAAATATAATTTCCTGATAATAATAACTCAATTATTTATTGAATAGGCATAACATATACTAATCCTTTTATCAAAAAGACTTGAGAGTATTCAAGGAGCAATATTTTTACTTTTGAGATTATAAAAGGTCCAATCATAGTCCCTTTCATAAATTTGCACCACATCCAATAAATAAAATAGAAAAACTAACACAAAAGTATCTGCTTTTCCAAAACTTACTATTCTTCTTTAATTTATTTGTCTTAAACCTATGAAGCATTGATATGGGTAAGCGAATACAACATGTTTCAAAATTTATGGATACAGTATGAGATATATATATACATATAAAATTATATATTTGTATACCTTTAAAAACACAGACGAATCAAGTATAATTAGAAATACAATATTTCAAGTAAAAAAAACTAAAATTTCATAAATACTCAAATCTGAATATGAAAACTTAACGGACACACGAAAAGAAAATGAAAATATGAGAAATAGAATAAATTATATCTTGTTCCATGTGTGGATGTATTCATGGAGTGTTCATTAAGTATCGGAGAAAGTATCTTATCGAATATGTATCTGATACACGTACGTCATCTGTTCGTGTTTGCTAGTCTTAAACCGAATGATCAGAATTGTGTTCTCCGATATATTAATTAAAATGTTAGTATAGCCTTGTTCAATCTAGTTTTTTTTCCCCTGACAAACATTTGGTATTATTAAATTTTGATACTTTTCGTTTCAAAAAAAAAAAATTGATACTTTTTGGAAAAACGAACATGAAACAATAACCAAACCCTCTTACATTTTGTATTATCTGCTATATTTTGGTTTCCCTCAATAATTTCATTGGCATAATTAAGTTTATTCTATAATGTGAAACAATATTATTATGTATTAAATTTTTAAAAGGAAAAAAATGATAACTAACTAATTAGAATTACACCTACTAACATAGTTTGATTAAGTGGCTTAAGCCTTCCAATTCAATTCAATAAAAACGTCAGTTTGCACCTAATTACTTGCATGCACACACACCAGGTGGGTGCTTAAATACGGCGCAGCCGCCACCACAAGATTGTGGGATGGAGTCGGGGGTTGAAATCCCCGCTCCATCAAATTGTTTGTGGGGTGGAGGCCAGGGGTTCATATCCCTTCTCCATCAAATTGCTCCCGGGGCATATGCGGTGGTGGGAACTCATCTTGAATAGCATCCGTGTGGGTTCGATTCGGGAGAGATCGTTATTAGTAGATTGGGGGTCGAACATAATTGTTTCTTTTCCTGGGAGGAGGATCTGGTTTTGGTGCAGTGCGTCACATCCATGATTTACCTTGGCGGCGAATGAAGAAATGGAGCTGTTGTCTCTCAGGTAGTCGGCGTAAGCGCAGTTCGAGTTATAAAAAAAAAAAAAAAATATTCAAGGTGAACAATATGTTCCTCCCTTGTCCCTAGAACTATTTTTTAATTAGCTATTTATGTGTTATAATTGGACACGCCAAAGATTATGATCTCTCTTGTCGACAAATAATTGAGCCCATTGATAGAATAATAGTCTCGGCGTACGAGGCGTTACTTGTACAACTATTACTCTATTTTTTTCTTAGTCAAACTTTCAAAACCTATATCAACCACAACTCTATTATAATTTACCTATTTAATGTTTCTCGTGTTAAGTGAAAGGTGTGCTTTGATTTTTTTTTTATCCCCCGTTACTGGAAAGAGGACGTCACTCAAGAGATTCCAAAGACATTTTTTAATTTATTATTTTTAAACGTTAAACGTTAGTTCCGCGATACAACACAAACACATGGCTAATTTATTAAAAAGCTATTTAAAATTAACAAATAAATCCAAAATCAAAACAATTAGTATACTCAATTTTTATTTTTTTATAAAATTTTGAGAAAACAGAGTTATCTCAGTTTTTCCTTTTTTTCGATAATTTTTAAAAAACATATTTTTTAATTGAATTAATTTTCAGTTATAATTTTGATTTTAAAAAATTAGTTAACTAAATTTTTACTTTACAAATTTGAAAATATATACACCATTTTTTGGATAAGTTTAACTATTTTTGCTCAAAAATGGTGTATGTATTTTCAAATTTATAAAGTAAAGTTCAGTTAAATTATTATTTTTAAATATAACATTATTTCTGAAAATTTATTGAACAAATAAATTAAAGATTATTTTCAAATTCACAATTAAAGTTTTTAATAAATTTTCAGAAATAATGTTATATTTAAAAAAAAATAGTTGAATTTTTACTTTATAAATTTGAAATTACATACATCATTTTCGGATAAGTGCAATTGATTTTTGCTCAAAATTCAAAATATGCTTTAATTTAAAAGGACTTTAAAAACACAATTGGATTAGCAACACATCAATTGCCTTATAACTAGAATCAATCATCAATCGAGTAAGCGTGGTTTAGGTTTTATTATGTAACCCAACAATTGATGTTTCCTATTCGATTGTGTTTTAAATTTATTCTAAATTCAAGCATTTTTTCAAATTTTGAGCAAAAAATAGTTACTGATCCGAATATATATTTTAAAATTTATAAAGTAAAAATTTAGTTAAACTATCGAAATTATAACTGAAAATTAATTCAATTAAAAAGTATGTTTTTTTTTTAATTTTTTGAGAGATAACTCTGTTTTCTCAAAATTTTATTAAAAAAATAAAAATTAAGAAAACCTCATATATTAATTTTTTTGTTTTTTGCATTATTTGATTAATTAAATTTTTAAATAGCTTTAGTTTAATAAATTAACCCAAACACATGGTGCTAGGTAAAGTTAGCCTAAAGTAGGCAAGGGTGCACCATACAAAAGCTAGAACCTCAAGTGTAACATATATATACAACATAAACTTATTTTATTATTCCAATGGGGATTTTTTTTTTAAATAACTTAGTTTGAGGTTTACGTTTGACTATCTTTCTGGGACAACAACTCCGACCCTTTATCACGCCACTAAGGTAAACTACCTAGGTGATTAATCGATGTGCGTGCATGCGGCTAGTGTCATGTTAATGTTATGGTAGGGTATCTTCGTCACAACCGCATCATATCGAGGTAAAGAGAACAATTATGTTCGATCCCCAAATCTAATAATAGTTGATCTATCTTGAATCGAATCCACATGAATGATATCCACATTGATACTATTCACTATGAGTTCCCATAGAGTACCGCGCAAATGAATCATGAATCAAGCCGCTCGTGAGCTATTCGAAGCTCGATTCGATAAAAGCTCGTTCGAGTTCGTTTAATGAGGCTTGTTAAAATAAACGAACCAAACTCAAATTTAGAGATATTCAGATTCGTTAGCTCATGAACAAGCTCGTTAGTAAGCTCGTGAATAGGCTCGATAATGCTTCGTATAAATTAAACTAATAATTTGACTTTAATTTTAATTTTTCATATTTTTATTTATGATAATATAAAAATATTTCAATAAACTTATTTGTTTGAATAAAATTATAAGTTTAGTAAATATATTATGCGTTTTAGATATATATAATTTTTTTTTTGTAATAAATTGAAGAATAATTTAATTTATAATTAATAATTATTAAGCTCGTTTAAGCTCGATTAAGCTCGATAAAGTTCGTGAGCCATCAATATGTTCGATAAATTCAGCTCGAGTTCGACTAGATAATAAATGAGCCAAACTCAAATACTAAAAAGCTCGGTTCGGTTCGATTCGATTGCAACCCTAGTTCCTACCAAATATTCACCAGTTCGCCATACGCCCCGAAAAGCAATTTGATGGAGTGAGATTTTGAACCCACGACCTTCACCTCACAAGAGACTTGTGGTGACTAGTGGGCTAAACCCCTGTGTCTAATGGGGATTCTTATCTATACTCAAGGACACATTTATGTGACTTGGATATTAAAAATATTTCATTTTTATTTTGCAATAGAATTTATTTTTATCCCAAAATGTTATTGCTTATATGTTTTAGAAAATATACTATTTATTCAATTTCTCTTTTCTTCCACTACCCGCTTTACGATCTACTCATTTTTAAAAAAAAACCCATCATATCACTAATCATTATTCATTACTATATATATTTTCACAAATTTAGTATACAACAATCCACATATTTCAAAAACAAATCATATTCAATTTTTATTTATTATTTTTATGTCAAATCAACTTTCATTATTATATTTTCATCTCATATCCAATAACACTCTCAAAATTTATTTTTCTTCTTTTTTCTTATCACTATTATATAGCTGGATAAAAATCCAAAATGAAAACATATTCAACCCAACCTTTAAAGCTTGGAGTTTTCCATTCATATTCAAGCTTACTCCTAATAATTCAAGTTTCCAACAATTTTTCTTTTTTTTGAAGCGAGTTTCCAACATTATTTGGGAATTCAAGAATTTAGATTGAAAAATTGGCACATTTAAGAAACAAAATTTGGCGGACCATCCCAAGTGGGGATTTTTTCCCCCAAATTTTCCACCGAGATGAATTATGTGGATGCTAAATCAGATGCCAATGTGGAAAAAACATGCACATTTTTGTGCTCCTTTTTTTTTTTTGCTAATTTTTTATTCAATATTAAAAATAGGGATAATTACAAAAAGTACCCCTGAGGTTTGATCTAATTACAAAAACCCAGCTTTAACTTTAAAACTTACAAAAAGTACTTTGAGGTTTTGAAACATATTTCAAAATTCCCTTCATATTTGTAAAATCATTGCGGATTACCCCTAATTTTAACACTAAATCAAACCTTAGGGTGCTTTTTGTAAGTTTTAAAGTTAGTTGGGTTTTTTTGTAATTAGGTCAAACCTCGGGTACTTTTTGTAATTATCCCTTAAAATAATATAAAATATAAAATACTTATATTAATATTTCATAATAATTAATCATCAAATATGAAACTCATCTGGGATTTTACCAAGTTAATTAATATTATTTTGTTATCAATAAAAACTTACCATTAATTATTATTTTGGAATTTATTCTTTAGATTTAATATGACGTAGTCTGAACTTTAATCACTTTAAATATTTGACAAGATATTTGACAACTTAGAAGATATTCTCTAATATTTAATAAGCATGATAAAATAAAATACAAAAACCTTAAAAATTTTAAATTTTTTAAAATATAAAATAAGGATATTACGACTATATATAAATATAAAATAAGGATATATTTGACTATATATGATATTTATCTAAGAGGCGGTCTTATATGCGATCGTCTCATGGATTTAAGTTCATAAGATGGATCCTACAAAATGCAAATATTATGGTTTTTTTTTTATGGGTTTGGGTCTCGGTTGAAATCCTACATACACGATACATCAAGGGTCGCAATCGGGCGAACCGAGCCAAGCTTTTGAGAGTTTGAGTTTGGCTCATTTATTATCGAGTCGAATTGAGCCTAAATTTATCGAACATATTGATGGCTCACGAACTTTTTCGAGCTTAATCGAGCCTAAACGAGCTTAGTAAATATTGATTATAAATTAAAGTTATTCTTCAATTTATTACAAAAATAAAATTAGATATATCATAAATGCATAATATATTTATCAAAACCAAATAAATTTATTCAAATATTTTTATATTTATCATAAGTAAACATATAAAAATTCAAATTAAAATCAAATTAGTGTTTAATTTATACGAGCCTACTCACGAGCTTACTACGAGACCGTTCACAAGCTAACAAACCGAATATCTTTAAGTTTGAGTTTGGTTCATTTATTTTAACGAGCCTCATTAAACGAACTCGAACGAGCTTTTACCGAGTCGAGCTCGAATAACTCAAGAGATCGTGTATACATTGGCGTAGCTACGGGGGCCAACCTGGGCCCCGACCCCCTCTTAAAAAAAATTAGTTAGGATTTATATGATTTTTCTTGTTTTTTCTATCCGACTCACCCCACTTTTATGTATTGATCTACTCTGTCATGGTGTCCTGGCAACACCATTGCGTGTATAGGTACTCTAACCCTCCTATATGTCTATGTATTTCTATTTTTTTTTAAACTACTTTTTTTTTTTTTCAAGTTCGAATCCCCATCCTATGCACCACTAGGTCAATCCTATCGAGATGATTTGTCTAAGACGGTTTATCTAGTTGATGTGGTTTGCAGTCTATTCTATCAAGACCGTGAGTTATGTACTTGATTCAATATTATGAAATGGATTATGTACATTTATATAAATAATTTCATCATTAGTCATTTTATTATCATTCTTATACCTCACTCTTTTTTTTTTTTGAGAATATATACCTCACTTTTCCATATCTATTGTAACTTATAAATCCAATATGCAATGTGTTAGGGCTGCCATGTATATAAGTGGTTGGCCTGTTGGCCATCGTTCCGTTTTCAATTTGATAAGTCCCTACACGCTCAAAATGAATGTGTGGATATGTGCAGATTTGTTGAAAGAAGATGTTTGGAAGCTAGCCAATAAAAACTAATAAATAAAAAAGGAATTTCGAAATACGAAAAATTAGGGTGTTTTTGTAATAAGCTCAAATTTATTTGGCCATGACAGCAATATTCAATCCCAAAGTTGGCATAAAGGGTGAAAGAGAATATGTGATGTGTGGTTTTCACAAGTTGATTCGAACAAATTACTTCTAATTTGAATAGAAATGAAAATAATAGTGAAAAAGAAAAATAAAATAAAAAGATCAATGAAAAGGACAGTTATTGATAGCATCAAACAAAAAAATCGAAATCAAGAAGAAAAAGAACCAAGTCGATGAGATATTGGATCCGTTCTCTCGCAACAAAATGATATTGAAGAAAATAACTATAATAATAGAAAAATGTTCCGATGTCCTTGCCTATTAAAAGTAACTATAATGAAATTAATTATTAAAATGTTGCCCCTATTTTTGCCATTGTCCGACCCATTGTCAATTGTCATCCCTATCACACGGACACGGATTACCACTTGTGGGGCACGTGCCTCCACAACCTTTTTGTTCTTAATACTACAAATTATTTATTTATAAATTATATATTAGTTAGGAATAAAAATGGAAGTCTGCCCCCTCTAATGACATCTCTTTGTAATTGCTAGATTGTTATAACATATTTTTTTGATGTACTTTTAATTATATCTATGGATAATTACAGAAAGCCCCTAAAGTTTAGACTAATTAAAAAAAAATCAGAGATATTTCAAAATTCCAAAAAAAAAGTCAGGTTTGATTATGTCTTAAATTAAAAGGTATAATTGTAAATATTTTTTATAAATATCATGAATTTTTTTGAAATATTTTTAGCTTATGAAGGAGGAAAATACAAGATATAATCAAACATTAATGGGTTTTTTTTTTTTTTTTCTTTTTTACAATCTTCTAAAACTTATGGATTTTTTTTTTAATTAGCCCGAACCTCATTCTTTTTTTTTTTTAATTTTGCCTTATATTTATTTTATTGTGTGCCCTATTCTAAAATCTTTTTGGATATGCCCCTGATCCCTACAAGTAATATTTAAAATGAAAACAAGTAAAAGTGTCATGTATCGTAAAAATTAACATAGAACTAGTGCAAAAACTATCCTAAACGGGTGTCAAAAAAAAAAAAAAAAAAGTCTATCCTAAACGGCAACAAAAACTGAGAAAGCATATACTGTGGGGTAAATGATATATATGGATGTACCCATTAATCTCTCACATCATAGTTTAGATTCAATTTTTAATTGCATTAATTTCTCATGGTATACTTTTTTGGTTAAATAATTCAAAAAAACATGAAATAATAATGCACAGTTTTAATAATAAAATAAAAGACAAATTCAAACGAGTACCATGATTTATGGTACAATACACATACATCTAAAGATACAAAAGGAGTTAGTTTCGAACATAGTTTTCTACATGGAAAAATTATAATACATAATGTACGTCACTACAGGAATATTATTTTTAGCGATAAATTTTTTCTCGCTAAACTTAAAAAATTCGTCACTAAAGTATGTTAGCGATGAGAAAAGTTAAATCGCCCATGTTCGTAGTTATAAGACCGTCACAAATTATTTTTAGTGACGTAAGTTATATTGAAAAAAATATCGCTAAAATTAATGCTTAGTGACGAGTATGAAAAGTCGTCACTAAACTTTAATAATGATAATAAAGGGAATAAAATAACTTTGTGGCAAAAGATTACAAGTTCATCACTAAAATACAAAGTGTATATTTTAGTGACAAACTACTTGTATCGTCACTAAAATATATTAATATACTGCTTCAATTTTGCAATTTTGCAATTTTGTTTTTATTTTTTTAGATCACAAACCTCTATATTTCACACATTGTATCATAACACGTGTTTTTCACAAAAAAAAAAAAAAAAAAAGAAAGAAAAATCACCATTCATCCTATTTTTGATTGTCACACATAAGCATAAACCGTAAAAACAAGCTCAAGTAAAAAGTAGTACTAAAAGTAAACATAGTCATGTGCCTTCTATTTTACCAAATGTACCGGCATTTAACAAATAACCAGAACATCTAAACTATCAAAATCAAGCCCCCAGTTCAATCAAAAATTAAAGTTTGATTTGTTTTAATTTCCTACCACAAGAAGTATAGCCCATATCTCATTAGTTTGACTAGTTTCCCGAAAAAAGGTTTTTTTCGTCCTCTAAGTAGGCCGACCGAGGAGAATTGGTCCCCAATTAACTTGATTTTGACATTTAGACCTTTATCTCTCCACTTTTCTGACATTTGGTCTCAGAATCGCTATAGCTATAATAAATAACTGGAATCTTTGAGTTAGCATTTTTAACAAAAAAAAAAGTTTTTATTATTAATAAATGCTGACATGTATTTGGTTGGACTTTTTGGAGGGAAAACTTGTTGTTTGTTGCAAAATGGAGGGAAACTTGTGGTTTTTTCCCTCTTTTATACTAAATGTAGCTTAAATTATTTTCGAAAATAATAAATTATTTATAGAAAAGCTATTTATCATAAATATTAAATATCTTTAATTTTAAAATTTTCTATTTTAATTTTAATCAATTTCAATATTATATTTAAAATTTAAACATTCAAAAACTAAATAAATTAAAAATAATCTAAAAAGATAAATAAAAATTTGGAAAAAAATTAGTTTGAGAAGAAAATAACTATATTTTCAAAAAAATATAAGTTATTGTTTTTGAAAAAATAATTTGGTTATGATTTAAAAATAATACCAAATTATTCTATAAAAAATTTAAATTATATTTAGTTATAAATATAATTTTTAACATTATTTTCTCCAACTTTTATAATAATTCAGTATTCCGAAATTATCAAGTTATTAAAAATTAGGAAAAACTGAACATAGTTTCGAAAAACTATATTAATAACTTGATAATGTCAAAAAAACTGAATTATTTATAAAAGTTGGAAAAATAATGTTAAAAAGTATATTTATAACTAAATATAATTTAAATTTTCTTTGAAAATAATAAATTATTTGTAGAATAATTCGGTATTATTTTTTTAAATCATAACCAAATTATTTTTTTGAAAAAAATAACTTATATTATTTTTTCGAAAATATAATTATTATTTTTTTCAAAATATAGTTTTTTCAAATTTTTATTTATATTTTTATATTATTTTTAATTTATTTATTTTTTGAATGTTTAAATTTTAAATATAATATTATATTGACGTTATTGAAATTGATTATAAGTAAAATATAATTTTTGAAAATTAAAGTTATTTAAAAATTTAATATTTATATTAACTAGCTTTTTCTATAAATAATTCAAGTTACGTTTAGTTAAAAATATATTTTTTAACATTATTTTTCAACTTTTATAAATAATTAAGTTTTTTTTTAAATTATCAAATTATTAAAATTTTAAATTGTTTTGTTTTATTTATGCATTAAATAATTTTTATATTTAAATATAATTTTAAATACTTATTTTCCTTAATTCTCACCCTCTACAATTATAATGCCACATATGATGTCTAGTCAACAAAAAAATGAACTAAATAATAAGTTTTTGTTTTTAAATTCCACATCAAGACAATAGGTAACATTTACCATTGTATCGTCAAATACATGACCAAATGTCCGAAAAAGTGGAGAGATAAAGGTCTAAATGTCAAAATCAAGATAATTGGGGACCAATTCTCTGAGTCGTCCATTTAGAGGGACGAAAAAAACTTTTTGCCCTAGTTTCCATACTACAAAGCAGAAAGTTCAAGAGACTATGGTTAGAATTCAGTCTCAACCTTGCTATCAAATTAATTGAGCTAATGCCTCCAGTTCCTCTAAATTTCCATTCTCCCATCTGCATAAAAAAAAAGAGCACAAATATTATCATCCAAAAATCAAAATAAATAGTCCATATCATACATTAGGTATATCGACCATATATTAAACATTTAAAAAATAAAATTAACAATTATGGTTATATACGTGTCATATACAAGCACATCATCATGCACAATCTCAAAGGACAATTGCCTTTTGAAATTGGAAACTGCACCAATTTGCTTGTTCTTGGCCTAGCTGAAACAAACCAGAAGATGGGATCTCATTTATAGGCCCACCAACTTCAACTTCATATTCATTATTTCATAGGCCCTAGTAGTTCCACATGCATCACCTTTTTATTTTTTTGAACCAGATAAAATTATTGCTTATATTAACTCATCGAAATGTTAGCAATTACAATTTCCTCCAACCAAATAGGAAAATCTCCATTCATCCACACAAATGGTGATGGAGTAAAAGATGCAAAATTAGCTAAATTATGAAAATGACACTATTGGCTATTCTTCGAACGCATGCAACACCTATTTATAATTGCTAACCAACCCTTTTATTCTCTCTTATGCCCCGTTATAAATGAAATTTCATCTACTAAATTCTTTATAAAAAGAGGGATGATTACAAAAACAACCCTTGATGTTTGGCCTATTGCAAAAAGCCCAATTATTTTCAAAATTACAAATACTTTCATTAAGGTATTACAAACCCCTTAACGTTTCCATTTTCTGAACAAATTGCCCCTGTTGAGGGTGCAATTATTCAAATAGAAACAAATCTGAAGGGGGTATTTGTGATTTTCAAAGATAGTTAAGTTTTCTTGTAATTAGGCCAAACTTCAAGTGTATTTTCTATAATTAACCCTGAAAAGAAAACACTAGTCCATCATCATCATCCACTTCTTATTGATTTCCCCTCTCTGCCCCAGTATAAATGAGATCCCATCTACTAAATATTTAATTAAATATTTAAGAATGTTAATTTTTGTTGAGCATAATAACTAAATAATTAAAACAAACCAGAAGATGTGCCATCCTCCATGGGGATATCAACAGTAGATGGTACATGAACTGGATCATATCTGCAGGCACAGGTTTAGGAGGCATACGTACAAAATGCAAACATGTTAGATATATTTGATTAAGATAGATAACAAGACTTCAATTGAGGAAAGGTGTTGTGGGTACAAATGAAAAAGCATTACACACACAGGATTTAGTTAAGTTTTATGTTAAAAAAAGGAAAGTTTAGTGCTTCAGATATTCAGTTCCACATACAGTCAGTCTATGGCATATTTGCAAAAGATCATAGTTAAATGGTTGTAAATCACATGAAACAGATTTCATATTTATCTTACCTTTTCCTTTCTGTAGTCTTGTGTATTTCATTTGTGGCTTTCAGCTTCAATGTAATTCTTGTGAGGTCAAAAAGATCTTTCATACGTACTTTTTTACTATACTTAGGACCAAGATGGGTTCGGGCACCTGCTTGAGGGGCTACGCCATTTATTGTGTCAATATCTGTGTATGAAGGTCGTTGTACAATCTGCAAAATCATATGAATACATTTTCAAGAATTCAATTTACATAAGGGCCCATTTGAATGGAGGGATTTGAAATTCCAAGGGATTTCAAATGAATGGATTTCAAAGTCATTGGATTTGAAATCCACCTATTGTTTGGATGATGTGGATTTGTGTAAGGATTTCAAATCCATTGTAAGTTTTGATAAAAAAATTTAGAAGCTCTATTGATTTTTTTAATTAATATTTAATAAATAAAAATAAAAGATATAATCTTATTATTTTGTAAATAATTATAATTTTATACATTAATAAAAATATGAAATATATAACTTTTATTATGTCCGAATATGTGTGATGATAATGCATGTGCATATGTGAGGAGAGTATGTGTAAGTGTAAGTGTGTGAGTGTAAATGTCAGTGTAGTGTGTGTGTGTGTAAATGTATGCAAGTGTGTGTAAATGTGTGCGGTGTGCATAAATGTATGTGTAGTGTGTGTAAATGTGTGTGCGATATGTGTGTGTGTGTGTAAATGTGTGAAGTGTGTGCGGTGTGTTTAAATGTGTCCGAGTGTGTGTAAATGTGTGTGTAGTATGTGTAAATGTGTGTAAATGTGTGCGGTGTGTGTAAATGTGTGTAGCGTGTGCGTGTGTGTAAATGTGTGTAGTGTGTGTAAATGTGTGCGTGTGCACTGTAGTGTGTGAATATGCAAGTAAGCGTAAAGGGAAAAAAAGAATGAATTTCAAAACGACTAGGTTTTGGGAGTAATTTGAAATCGGCTTTGAAAAAAACAACTAAAACTTAAAGAGGATTTGAAATCCATTGATTTGGATTTATATGTCAAACACATGGGTGTGGATTTAGATAAGGATTCCAAATCCCTCCTCCCAAATTCCCTCCCAAATCCCCCCCCATCCAAATGCACCATAAGAGTTTCTATTTCTGGAGGAAGCATGTTGAAATTATATGTGGAACCATTCCAGAAAGCTAATCGTAAACATAATAACATTGGAATTTCTGATTGAGGATATTTTTGCAGAATGAGATATAAAGTGAAAAAGGACTACGGACAAACGTCACATGGAATTGACAAGAAAGAATTGGCACAGACTCAGCTAGAAAAATCTGGTGCCTTAGCTATTTAAAGAAGTTCATCATCACTATTTACTCTTCAGGAAGATGCACACTAACCTGGAAAAAGAACAGTACACGATCCCCAAATTTGATATAAAAATGCGGCATATGAAAATTCAGAAATAGCATCTAGAATCATTAATATGAGCATGAACATTTGCACCTATTTGTTTGTATTTAACAAATTGCACCTATTTGTTGGGGGTATTTGAAAGACATACACAAACCTTATGGGGTCTTTGTAATTCTAAAAGATAAATAGATTTTTTGTAATTAGCAGACATTCTTGATTAAAGTGTAATAATATTGCCTTTTTTTTCCTCAAAAAAAAAAAAAAATTTTTTTGCCTTTTTTACTATGTATTATAGGAATTACATTAGTGCAGGGTCTCTTTCAAGTTGGCTTGGTACAACTTATACTTACATAGCCATGACAAATTCTCCAACTCCTACCAATTTCCTTAATCCCTTGCCTGCTTATCCTGTCAAGCATGTAACAACTATGAAAAATATAACATATATAAACAGTAAAAGAAACATTAAAAAATATAACAACTATCATTCAAAAGAAACTAATAAATATACACTTTTACTTCTTCCACTGTAAAACTGATTGGATCTCTATTTTATGAAAACACTGAGCCATTTACAGAGTCATTTTTCTTGTGTATTGCCATTTTTAACTGTATTGGAATTTTTGTTTACTTAAGTTTAGATTTTCTAGGATCAACTCATTTTTCTTGTGTTTCTCTTTTTTTGAACTTTATCAGTCTCTAAAGACAAAAAATGACATATAGAAAACGACCCTTTATTTACTATCATGTTAAGTAAACAGGATAAGTGTCCCTGCAGTAGAGGTGTTTACAAGTTGCAAAATTAATTCAAGTGATCGAAATGCCAAATAACAAGTGTTTATTTAAATTCAGGTTGACATTATGGTTATGCCTGCAAGTTTAGATGATAAAGGTAAAAAGAGCTTGCAACGAGCTATGGACGCAATCTCATGCATTATGACTGACTATGAATTTAACACTTTGCTACTCCGTTGGAGAGTTCAAAGCGGCGACGGCAAATGCACAAAAACGGTGGTCGATATGGCGGAAGAGGAGTAACAAGAAGAAGCTTTAAAGACAAAGATAGGTGACCCTCCAACACTCCGTTTGTCTTTTGCCTCATGTGATTCTTCTTTCGGAAGCTCAAGTCTATGACAATTGTGGCTCGAGGATCATGGGCCGACATTCAACAGCTACATTAGACCATCAAGAAGATACTCGAGCATGTGCTAAAAAAAAGCGATTAATTATGTCATTCAAGATCTTCTAGAAATAGACGTCATTCGTTTAAATTGCATTTTTAAGTATTTTTTTGTTGTTTCCTTTTCCTAAGTTTAACATTTTTTTCCTTTGCTACCGATCGGTGTGATCGGACTTTTCCTTTCTTTTACATATTTCTATATACTAGTAAGGTGCGTCGTTGCACGTGAACCCTACGACTTTTTCCAATTTTAATAAAAAATAGTTATTAATATGATATAATATAATTATATTATAAATATATTGTGCATATTGTATATTTGACTTGAAATGTGCCATATTAAATAAAGAGAAATCTGTTATATTGAAATAAATTGTCATATATTATATCCATTAAGTAAAGAACCCTCACATTGTGTAACATATAGTTCATTTTATTAGTCACGTGTACCTCTTGAAGAAATAAAAATAAGACATATACTCTTTCCAAAAATTCATCTTAATGGAATTGTCATAAAGCTTAATCAAACGGAGAAATTTTTATATAAGATGCATGTAAAGAACTCTCACAATGTGTAACCATAATCCATTTTATTAGTATCAATTGTACCTATTAATTAAGAAAAGCAAAACATGAGGGCATCTCAATGCCAAAATATTATGCCTTGCACTAATTTTAGAATTTCTTTTATTAAACAATCAAAAAGCTCATGATTGGCTTTGGAAATCACATGACAAATAACTTAAATATACTTCAGTATTAAAAATATATTCTTTCGGGCCCATTTGAATGGAGGGATTTGAAATTCAAGGGATTCCAAATGAATGTATTTCAAAGTCATTGGATTTGAAATCCACCTCTTGTTTGGATGATGTGAATTTGTGTAAGGATTTCAAATCCATCGTAAATTTTGATAAAAAAATTTAGAAGCTCTATTCATTTTCTTAATTGATATTTAATAAATAAAAATAAAAGATATAAACTTATTATTTTGTAAATAATTTTAGTGTGTGTGTGTGTGCGCGCGCAATGTGTGTAAATGTGTGCGTGTGTGTAAAAGTATGCGATTGTGTAGTGTGAGTGCATTGCGTGTAATGTGTGTAAATGTGTGTAGAGTGTGTAAATATGTGTAATGTGTATAGTGTGTGTAAATATATGTGTAGTGTGTGTAATGTGTGTAAATGTGTGCAATGTGTGTGAATATGCAAGTGAGCATAAAGGGGGAAAAAGAATGGATTTCAAATGACTAGATTTTGGGAGGGATTTGAAATCCTTTGAAAAATGAACTAAAACTTAAAGAGGGATTTGAAATCCATTGATTTGGATTTATATGCCAAACAGGGGTGTGGATTTAGCTAAGGATTTCAAATCCCTTCTCCTAAATCCCCTCCCAAATCCCTCCATCCAAATGCACCCTCAAGTTATTTGGCCTAGTGGTATCACTCCCTCCAATGTGTGGGAGGTCAGGGGTTCAATCCCCAGTGAAGTGTGTGTGCATAACTGAAAAAAAAGATTTGAATTGCGATGGGTCCATGTAACCATTAGAGAGTACACATAGTCCAAAAAAAAATGTTGCCTGCACGCTGGGGCGTTCCCTTGCGCCCCCTCCCCCTCAAATTTTGAAAAAAATCTAATTATATATTATAGGTATATTTTCTTTTTAAATATTAATTTTTTGCACTAAAAATGCATTTTTAGTAATTTAGCCCCCTCAAAATTAATTAGCTTCCCCCTCTCTTGTATTACATTCAACTTATTGAAGTTGCATTGTTTTTATTTCTGAAAAGTAAAAAACCACCTTTTTGCAAGAGTTATTCCACAAGGATGACTTGTTTTCAAATCTATCAACAACCCTTTTAAAATAATAATACATATCATGTAAGTAGAAATTTGTTAATATACTAAGTAAGTAAGGTTAATAAATATACACTCATTCTCCGTCATTTCCCTTTGTATACAATTCCATAAACATATGTATAACATGATCAAGCCTTACGGATGGGATTTTATAATTTTTTGTATTAAAACCCCACAATTTATGCTTAAAAATTATTATGGAAAGTTGTATACACATGACAATTATCCGTGCGGATGAAATAGCAGATAAAACACAATCTGAAATAGAAGATCTCATCCGCTAAACTTATCATTATGTTACAAAAGAAAATAATGATAGTTACCTAATAAGTAATAAAGTAAATGAACCTACTCCGCTTTTGTGTAATTGAAGATTTATATCTTTGAACTCCACAAAATTGTATTCAGTTTTGTCTTGAATATGCTCTAATGATAGTACTTCACAACTGTATATTTCTTTAACACCAATTCCCTTTTATTTTCAGACAAAATAATTGATGTCAATCATGAAAAATTATAACTCCAATCTGCACTAAATTGGTAATTAATTAGTTTTAAATCTTTAAAAAAAAAATAATTGCATAAACATATATGAATGGTGTTTTATCATTTATGTATTTTCTTCATCAATTGTCATATCATACTACAAATCTTTGAAGGAAGTTTTGTCCAGAATTGAAGATGTTTCAAACGCTATTTTAAAGCTTTTAAATGTATTGTAAATGACTTTAGATTTACTTTCAAAAGACTTGCTGGGATTGCAGAATCGATTGATATAGTTGATTGTTTTCATGCATTACAGT
Organism: Rehmannia glutinosa; assembly: GCA_016081115.2. Classification (NCBI taxonomy): domain Eukaryota; kingdom Viridiplantae; phylum Streptophyta; class Magnoliopsida; order Lamiales; family Orobanchaceae; genus Rehmannia; species Rehmannia glutinosa. The sequence continues at coordinate 2,169,654 of CM071929.1, read as the reverse complement.
AGAGTTAAAATATATTATTATCGCAAGTTATTGTAATGAATTATAACATTTAGAATATTTATCTTTGATATATAAATAACTGCAGACACTAAATAACTGGAGAATTTTTTTCCTTAAATTTAATAGCCAATACCCTATCACACACTATCGTACATGTAAAACAATTTCAACTCAAAGTTATACAAATTTTCTTGTAGACCAAAACTTCTTCCGAAAAATCATGAATGCATATAAAAAGAACTAAAAACAAAAATAGCTTAAATAGGCCAATACCCTATCACATATTATGGTACAGGTAAAACAAATTAATTCAACTAATAGTTATACAAATTTTCTTGTAGACCAAAACTTCTTCCCAAAAATCATGAATACATAGTAAGAGAACTAAAAATAAAAAGAACATAAGTGACTATCATTAACCAATCCAAAGAGGAATTCAAATCTCAAGAAGATTACAATCAAATCATATAATATATTTTTCAGCATTACAAGCTAGGCAACATCAGTTAACCAAAAAAACCACTTAACTTGAAATCATAAATATATTCATAGGCAAACAAATTTAACACCACGGCCAATAGATGAGAATATTAACTAATCGGCATAATTTGCCCATTTCCTTGACTTCCTTTTATTATCGACTGTTTAAATATCATTGGCTTTAGTTTGCTAAGCTTTTATTTTTCATTAAGATTTCAACGCTTTTTTGTTTCAAAACACTATAGAGGTTAAGTTTATAGAAAAAGTAAAATTACGGACATGATGAACCATTTGTTTAGAAAAATGCATATAATGACATTTGATTGACTTATTGATCATAGCTTTGTAGAAAACCACCAAAAGAACTATCACTATCCGCTAATAATATTTAGAAGATCGGCCAATTAATTTGCAACAACAGAACCCACTGACAGAATGAAAAGTCAATCAGGTAAAATGCTATAATTTAAGTTTTTTTAATCCCCTACATATACCTAAACTCACTTGGTATGCTTTCATCTATATATTAGAGCCTTAATGGTGCATTCATTCCATTATTTCCATGACCGGAGAAAATTAAGCAGGAGGCTAAGTGATATCACAAAACAGAAATAGGCAAATGATGCAACTCAAACACACAAAATAAATACATTAACATACAGAATAAATGCATTTTGGAGAATATAATCATCAACATACTAAAACAACAAACTCATTTGAAAGAGAAGTTGAAATTGTACCTGTAATGTAATTTTTTTAGCAGAAACATGATACCAATCCAAATAAATTGTTTCTGTGAAATACCAAAACGCCAGCAAAATGAAAAGAACCGTTTCATCAACTATTTCAAGTGTATTTATGTCCATTATTAATTTGGTGAAAAACTAAAGGAACCGTTTCAGTTTAACTTTCATGATGGGCACCAATTGAAAGGAATCATTTCTCATTTCGTCAACCATTTCAAGTGCATTTATGTCCATTATTAATTTGGTTTTTCAAGGAACCGTTTTCAGTTTAAGTTTCATGTTTCTTCCTAATTAGTAATTTAAAATTTCAAATTTAAAATTTATTGAAATACCACACCAGGGCATTTTAGGCCATCCACTTTTTAGCAGAAACATTCATGCTTTTAAGATAACATAGATAGATAAGATAACATAGATTAAAAAAATTAAATTCAGGCTGATTGACTACACACTATTTCCCCATGTGATGTACAAACAAAAACATTCTCAAGGCTGAGGGGTATAAAAAAACGAACTTTCTCACATTCTCAAGGCTGAGGGGTAATACAAGTCACAAAGAAAGAGCATCAGTGGAAGATTAAAATAATTAAAATGAACAAATGAGTAAAATGAGAAAAATGCATGCTAAGAAGATTAAAACATGCATAGCATGGCATACAACATGTCGAACTTAACCAAACTAAAATTCTCTAGCTGCTTGCAAATGTTTCTGCATCATTAACCATAACCATAACACCATAAATTCTTAAAATATATAAAATTAGCAAGCCTGGGCAGCCGCCATCATTTCATCATTGAAACAACACTTCAAACTTCAAATCCACATCTAAGAAACACCAAAATCTCTAATTTGTATCTATAGTTTGCTATCTAAAAATAAAAATTACTAATATTAGTGACGAAACTTTAAAACTTTTATTAGATTTTATTACTTTTTACAAATTGGTGACGAATATTTTGTGCATTATCGCTAAAATTAACGTTCAAAGACGGAAATTGTATTCGTCACTAAATATTTCGCTACTATTTTCAACTTTTTTGTAGTGTACGTATTTATTAATGATTTAAATTCTAGTCTAATAGTTTTTCTTTCATAATTACGCATTTTAAATTATAGTTTTTGTGTTCTTGGTATAGTAAATATATTTGAACCTATAATTTTGTTCTTTTACTTATTTCTAGGAAATTTTGCATTTCAGAAACTAAGTTAATTTTATTTTCAAACACATTTTAAAGACTAATTATTTTATAATGAAGGTTGTCTCAAAAATAAAATTTTAAGATTTCTTTTTTAAAGTATCTTCTATAGTTTTTTTATTCATTAAAAGAATAACTAATTTTTATGAACAATTGAAGAAAGTTTCTAAATTCAAATTTTGACTTATTTATTTTAATATTTTTAAATTTAACTCTTGAATATTACAATGATAAATAATTATCATATTAATTAATAAGGTTAGGTTTCTAATTTTTAATTGAATTTCTTTCGAATCTTTTAGATAGGACTAAAGTAATAATTTACTAAATTTTTGAACCTTAAAAATTGACCTAAGTAACTTTAAGTTCAAGTGTTATTTTTAAATATTCATGTGGTTGTTATTAAAAAAATGTAGAATAGCTAGAAAATATATATATATAAAATCATAATAATGCATTTAATGCAAAGAAAATCCATAAATCAACATAACTAAAAAAAAATGACCAGGCTCCGTATTATTTTGAAAGTTTAGTTGAGTTTCGTTAATAAAAGTGTATCATTTTGAAATGTTTTTTTGAAATATCGTTTTAATAAAAATGGAAAAGAGTTCGGTACCCCGACTTAAAGTTTTACATAAAAATTATCGCAGTGCTACAAGCCTACAATCTTGTTGCGTTACTTGCGTATATTTTTCAATGCAATTGGGATTTGAGAATTCCTTCGGAAAATGGCTCCAACATTAGCAATATCCACACTTGTTCCTCATTCGTCACTCTCCAAAAGCAAACCCTCTGTTGTAAACCCCAGAATCTGCTTTCTTGCGAACTCCCCAAACAAGCCACTATCACTGCTCAATTACAGCAACCAATTTATCGCCAATTTATCCGCATTTCCTTCTCATCGAGTGTGCATCAAGAGGAATGGTGGACATCACAACCTCCTCTCACCAAAAGCTGCTTCATCTTCGTCAGGTGAAGAATCAATCGCTTTAAGAAATGCTGGTGGAAATACTTTTAGATTATGAGATTTCCTTCCCTAATCAACATTTTTAACTTATTTCTAGCAGTAGTTTGTAGAGAATGTGGGTTTAATAGTTGCTGGGAATTCAAAATTTGCCTGTTTTCTCCTCCAGTAATTTGTCGGGATGAGTATTTGATGGATGAACACTGAGTATTTTTCTACCCCTTTTGGCTTCTTCTTGTTATGTAGTGGGTTTAATTGCGATTTTGGTTTTGTAATGGTCTTGGGAATTTGGTGCATGTATCCCATGTAGTAATTTTGGTGTCATAAGCTTTATTTTTGCGCAATTTTGGTCTTGTGAATTTACAGGGTTGTCATATTTGGTCAATGTAAGTATTCTATGTAGCATTTCAGTCCGTAAGTTTTTATTTTTGTGCAATTTTGGTCAGTTTGGTGTAATTTTGGTCACGAAGGGTACCTCAATATTCTACCATTTCAGGACCAAAATTCCACAAAATTAGAACTTATGGGACCAGATTGTACAACAATCAAAACTTAGGGATCAAAATTAAATACATAGGATACTTACCGGACTAGTATGCCACCCCTTTATACTTTCAGGACCAAAATTGCCACACATGATACTTATAGGGTTAAATATGCCACCCCATCATACTTACAGGACCAAAATTGCAACTAAGATTATGTAGTGGGATATCTGGCTTCGTGTAGATGAACTTATTCTGCAGTAGCCATCAGAATTTGGATGATTGACCAATTTAGTCCATTATTATTGAACTTAGGTATGCGAAAATAATCAAAAACTGTAGGTGTAGGCATTGAGGTCTTTTCTAAGTGGTAAAGACTGAGTCCCAAGACTCTATAATTATCGGTCTTTGGTTCCAAAAATTCGGACCAAATATGGTTTTTGATAACTCCCCTTTGCCTCTATATAGGCAACCATCCCACAAGCTAGTTGGAAGAAACGTGTTCAATAAAATCGGATAAAATCAGCCTATTTGAAAGGAATGGACTTCATTGATTTCAAAGCAGATGCTTCAAAACTGATTAGCTTCAACATAGGGGATAGTCAGAGGGATGACAATATTGAAGTTCAGTAGATATTGAAGGAACACATATTAAATCCACCATCCGGAGTCTGATCTTTTGGAACTGCAACTATCACTATTGTTGCCTTAGTGTAGAAATTAGAGATTGAAGTGAAAGGTAAAGATATAGCAAAGAGGTTGTGGAATTCATTGGTGTTGTTAATTTGTAAAATCATCCTTGAACGTTTCCCGAATGACCAAAATTTTATGTTTGGATACACTAAGATTTTTCCTTTGGTTGAGGCTATTGGCTACTGGAGTGATAGGAAGTCTAATTTCATTGGAGCTACTCCTCAGCTTCTTCAAATATGCAAAACAAAAATTTAACAAAGGATTAGTTTTATGAAGATATATATGGGTTACTGGTGTCTCAATGTCTAGCGGAACGCATATACTTATGCATATAAAGAATGTAGGAGAGTCCACTCTCTCTATATAGCATTAGAACACATATACTACCCTACAGTAACAGAGAATACTGAAGATTGTCTGTGAAACTGCATCTTCTCTTTGATTCTTTACCATCTTCTGTATAATGTTGTATATTATCTAATGGTATGCATTTAATGGCTTTTATTGCAAGTTCAGAATACACAGAAGAACCTGAAACCAAGGTGAAGTTTCAAAAATCACTGAGCCTTCCAGGTTGTTCGTCCTCGTTATCATTACTTGGAACTGGTCAGTTGCGGTATCATATTTTAAATATTTATGTTTTTGCTGATGTCATCTGAATTGTGATCATCTTTAATATAATGCTTCATGCGCTATAACCTTTGTCCTCTATAATATTATTAGGATACAGGGAAAAAGTCTTTGCGATAATTGGGGTTAAAGTCTACGCTGCTGGACTATATACGAATCCGTCCATCTTCAGTAAGTTAGATGCTTGGAAAGGACATTCATCTGCAGAGTTACAAAAGGATTCATCAATTTTTAATGCAATTTTTCAAGGTAATTATCTTAAGTTAGTGTCATCAAGAGGGACAGAAATTATTAGGTAATACTGATATTGAATTTATGAACTGCAGCTCCTGTAGAAAAATCACTACTTATTATTCTAGTACGAGACGTAGATGGTAAAACATTTTGGGATGCCTTGGATGAGGCCATCTCTCCAAGAATTACATCACCAACTCCGGTTGATGAATCTGCACTCTCGACATTCCGTAGCATCTTTCAAGGGCGGCCTCTTAAGAAAGGAACTTCCATATTTTTGACTTGGTTGGACACGGCAAAAATGCTTGTGAGTTACAATATTTTTTGTTTCTTTCCGTTCCTTCTATCTCTTCTCTAATAAATTGAACTGTCATTCTTGATTCCTCAGGTTTGTGTATCACCTGATGGGGCTCCTTCTTCTGTTGATGCTACAATCGAATCATCAAATGTTACATCTGCTCTCTTTGATGTTTTTCTTGGAGGTAATCCAGTTTCCCCTACACTGAAAGCTTCAGCTTCTAACGGATTGGCTGCGGCACTCAAGTAACTAAAGGCACGCAGATTTTCTGTTGTTCTTTGAGTTCTAAGATTAATTTTATTTCTACAAACAGAAACTTTTTCTCACTCAGTTTCTCGACTTTTTCATATGCATATTTTATGTGTTGCACGCATTGGGTATCAGTCAATCGGTGTGTGCTCACAACGCACATATTCCTATTTGTTAAGAAGTTTACAATTCAAGTTCTTGATCTGAATTCTTCTGGTCTTATCTGCTCTAGCATCTTCAGAACTTCTGCCATGGTAGGTCTTGTAGACGGCTCTGGTTCTAGGCACATCAGTGCTATACTAAATACAAGGTTAATTTCATCAGCAGGGCAATCCGTCAAACTGTTGTCGATTACATACTCTTCTCTCTTTTCTTGGACAACTGACTTCACCTGCAACGTTGTGATACCAAACTTAGTTAGTATCTGAAAAGAGATCAACAAAACTAGAAATGACTGTAAGCTAATAGTGAGAGATGATTACAAAAATCACCCTGAGGTTTTAGCTAATAACAAAAAAATCCAGCGATTTTAAAAATTACAAAAATCCCGTTGAAGTTTGATTTTGTATTACACTTTACACATTCATAAGCAAAAACATTTCAATCATCCCCTACATTTGTAAAAATATTACAGTTACCCCTTACATTGAAGACAGAATCAAACCTCGGGGTTTCTTTTGTAATTTTGAAACTTTTTTGGGTTTCTTTGTAATTAGGCCAAACCTCAGGGTAGTTTTTGTAATTATCCCTAATAGATAAGTCTATATAGGTGGACTATTCGAAGTAGTTAGAATCGAAAGTCAAATAGTGTTCTTAATTAGCTCTCGAAAGTTTCAGCATGAGCATCAAGACCAAAGTCATCACAAAATGACAAAATAAATGTCAATGTGCATCACAAATTTTTTATTAAAGAGTATAATAAAAAATTAGCACGCAAAAGAAACGTGCAGGACTATTTAATTGCTCACTAAGTTGAAAGTTTTACCCAGGTCACCAGCTTAGTTCCCTCCTCAACAAAAGCTTCATCTGTTGGTTTTTTCCCCGTTAGGAGCTCCAGTAATACAACACCAAAGCTGTAGACATCTCCTTTTGCTGTTGCTTTTCCTGTATCGAAATATTCTGCAGGAGATCAAAATATCATTAGATCATTTCTCAAACAAAAATCAGAGTTAAAAAACCATCTTATGTCTCCGAAAAGCATACCAGGAGCCAAGTATCCAAAAGTTCCAGCAACTAATGTCGACACATGAGTTTTATCTGGTTCCATCAAGGTAGCTAGTCCAAAGTCAGATACTCGAGCATCCAAGTTATGATCCAACAATATGTTGCTCGACTTAATATCTCTGTGTATAATATGAGGTATGCAATCATGATGGAGATAGGATATGCCTCTTGCAGTTCCCACTGCTATTTTGTATCTTGAAGGCCAGTCAAGAACCATCTTGTTCGTAGATTTTCCTGCATTATCATAGTGCAAGTCTCAGTCTTTAGTGAATCATCATGTCCTTCAAAATTAGGCTGTCATCTGTGAAAAACCTTTTAAAGGTTACTGAATATGATGTTGGGAATATTAGGGAGTATTTGCAAATAAACTTTTGCTTTTAGAAGAAGTGATTTATACATGACTAAGTCGTTGAGAATCGAAGTTGATAGTGTTTGCAAATAGAAGCTAAACGTTGAATAAGTTAAAAGAGTGTTTGGTGCAAAAGTTGTAAAAGTGCTTTTGTTTGTGTATACAAGAACTTTTAAATAATCTAAAATCGAAATAGAATCAGAAATCTAAATCTAAGGGAATGATTGTTTGACCTTTCGTTCCACTCATTTTTACTTTTAGAGAGAATAGTGTGAAACTTTTATTTTATAAAAATGAGAATGGATTTTGAGAGTGTGATTGGATATAAGATAAAAATGTGATGATGATAGTTGATGTGATAGTTTTTATAGTATAATAGTGATTAGATGTGATTGGTGATTTGAAAAATAAGAGAGAGTGAATAGTGTATTTGGGATATGATTGTATAATAATGATAGTTGATGTGATATTTTTTGTTTAAATTATAAGTGGATGTGATTGATGATTTGAAAAATGAGAAAAGTGAATAGGGTATTTTTGAAAATTTTCACAAGCAATCACATGTTCGTGCAAAATTTTGTCCAAAAAGTAGAAGAGGTGAAAATATTTTCATAAACAAGCACTCCCTCCTGCTTTTAGATTCTGATTGTTATCGGAAGCGAGAAGGTAGCACTTAAAAACACTAAAAACAATTTTTCATCCAAAAGGTGACAATCACTTTTTTAATGATTTTGTCAGCGAGTCCAAGTGAACTATTATCAAATTCTTAGGGAACTTAGCTTCAAGAGCATACCATGAAGAAGTGAGTCTAAACTGCCATTAGGCATTAGCTCATAGATGAGAAGATTATATTGAGGAGCAGTGTAGTATCCATGAAGGGTTACTATATTACGGTGCTTTATGTCCCCCATCGCCTCCAATTCTCTCTCAAAACCACGGTCTTGCTCTGCGCTTAATCTGATAAGTCTTTTAACCGCAAAGGATATGCAATCGTTGATTACCACTTTGTAAACTGTCCCATACCCTCCTGATCCAATAACGTCCTTGTTGCTTAGTTTCATCGTCTTCTTCAAGAATGTACTTGGCTTCAAAGATTTGATTCTTGGTGATTTAAACATTACTAGTTTCCCACCTGCTTTTAGGACATGATATGACATTGTTGTTCATAATTGAGTAGATAGTCGGAAAATCATGTTTGAATTAGACCCAAACGAGGAACGGCGAAGTACCTTTAAAAGTGTCTTGAACAACCGTTTGTTTTCTTTTCCATCGACGATAGCAGAGGACTGCCATGATAAGCTTTGAGATGACGAAAGCGACCACAGAAATGGTAATGTAGAATGGAATGTTTCCCATTTATTTCTGTGGCTAAACTGCAATTGATAGAACTAGAACATGTTATATGTAGTAAGTTATTACATGAAAAACAATACTAAAACACCCAGAGTGCTGTAAAAAGAAGGCAGAGTTCCCAATTTCCTGTCCTGCTTGCATTTGAATGTAAAGTTTGTGAGCTAAAATTGGCTACTTGAGGATCAATAATTTTAGGCATCAGAAGCTTTAGAAGAACATGAACTTAGAAAAGTTACATAGAGAGTAGTTGAAGTAGGTACTCACCTTGAAACCCTCCAGCAAAAAGAACATTAATTCTTCAGAAATGCAGATTTGTCAATGTGAACTTGTACTCTGTGCATTAGGATTTGTGCCAAGAAGGGACATCAACATAGCTCTTCTACAAAAGGTTTTTTCACATTTCTATGGAAAAATGAACTGAAGATCAGATCATATATAAGAACTTTTTTCAGATTGAAGAATTAGGAGTGGGTCCTTTTCCAGGTGAAAATGTGACTTTTGTGGGATGAATTCTCATTTCACAAGCAAAAAAAGTAAAAGGAAAAAACAGCTGCCAACATGTGGTGTCCAATTTTGTTGACATTATTAAAAACATTTTTGCATGTTTGGTCACATTTATATAGCCATGAGGCAATTTAGGACAATGATTAGGACCTTTGATTGTCTGATGTGTTTTAACAGAATCATAAACTCTGTGGGAAAGGTTGCATTTAGTTCCACACAATCAAATGTAAATGCGAAATCTCATCTTTGTCCCTCCAATTGTAAAAGAAAAAAAATTATTGCAAGAAAGATATTGTACAAATTAAAACAGAATTATGTATGATATATATTGCACACAATATGGCTTGAAATGAAATAATAAAGGTAATTCCTCAATGATACTGGACAATCACAATTCTTCATTGGTGAGATTTACATGACCATAATATAAAGGGATAATTACAAAGACAGCCCCAAGGTTTGGACTGATTACAAAAAAAATCCAGAGATGTATTAAAATTAAAAAAAGAGTCATGAGGTTTGATTTTGTCTTAAATTTTAGAGGTTAACTGTAATATTTCTAAAAGTATCAAGGGAGATTTTTTGAAATATTTTATGTTTAGGAAGGGGAAGATGTAAACAAAATCAAACCTTAAGGGGTTAACTGGGTTATTTTTTTTTTTTAAAAAAAAACAAAATCCAAGACTAAAAACCAGAACAAATGAATCATGTGATTTGTGAAGTTTTGCTGTCTCCACGGATTTTGTTAGTAGCTAGCTGTCCTACTTTTTTTAAATATTGGAAAAGTTGAAGAGAATTATCAATCCCGCGGGAGTTTCTCTTATCGGAAAGATAGAAATGATGGATAGATAAGATGAATATGATCGTGATTTCAAACCACCAAAGATTTGTGTTCCCATGCTAAAGTCTTGGAAGTGTACGTTGGCCTGAATCATGTGAAAATCATTAATTTCATATTTAATTATGCCTAATAATTAATATGTTGCATGATAGCAAGTCGGTTTTTGGACCTTTCCTGTACCAGAAATATCTTTTTTTAAAAAAATTAATAATTATTTTGTATTTAAGAAAAATTAAAAGAAAAATTACAAGAAGTACAAGAATGTTAGTGCTAGAGAGGCGAGTCATTTAATTACTCTAACATGCCTCCTCCAGTGCAGGCATAGACGGAGCAATGGCTCCAGCCAACAAGGACGGAGGAAGGAGGGTGCCACCCATTTGTGAGCTAAATTTCCTATCCTGCCACCCCAGTGGCGGACGCAGGATTCCGGCTTTGGGGGCGAAAAACGGACCAGGGTTCATATATTTAAACTATGAGAAAAAAAAAAATTTGGGGGCAATTGTAAAACACAACTATTTGAAGTTTTTATCAAAGTTTTGGGGGCAATTGTAAAAAAATTCCCTATTTTAGCTATAAAAAATAATTTAAAAAACTTTTGGGGTAAAAATATAATTTTGAAAAATTTTGGGGGCCAGCAGCCCCCTTTGTCCGCCACTGGCCACCCCCATTTTGTTTTTTTTTAAAAAAAATACACTACAATTTTTTTAAGAGAAAATTTAATTTTAAATTATATGATTTTTTTGTATAGGCCCCTCATTTTTATTCTTGCTCCGCCTCCTCCAGTGTGATGCATGTGTCCTCATCGTGACTTTTTTCTTTTACTATTTACTCCATCCTATTCAAAATAAATGATGTTCAAAGAAAAACACGTATATTAAGAATTGTATTCAAAAACCAATATACCCTTAATTAATCATAAATGTTGCTTTGGAACGAAACAAATATAGGCATTAATCATTTTTTTGAAGAATTTTTATGTGGCAAAATGTCACTTATTTTGAAAAGGAGGAAGTATTTTAAAATCTATATATTAATTAGGTTAAATAATTAAAATGTGCCCCCAATAGTTGTTTTTATGTAGTTTATAGTTGTGTTCATTTCGTGCCCCTTATAAAAGTTTATGTATCTGCCCTACATGTAGACGGTTGTTTATATATGAAGTCTTGCATGTAGAACATTTTTCATGTTTGATGGTAGGGTTTGAATTCAAATCTCTTATTTATCCGGATCGATATCATATTGAATTATGATGTCATCTAACACCAAGAGGTGCACGAAACTCAAATGGTTCATGCACTAGTCCACATCTGCTTGAGAAGTCATTCAATACTCAACTATAAGTACCTTTCACTAATGTCTTTTGTTGACAAATTTTACTCTAATTAATCTAACTTTTTTAAAAAAATTGGCCCTGCAAAGACTCGAACTGAGCCCTTTCATTGAGGCTCTTTCTTGAAGAATAATATCTCAGCTCTTTGGCTAACTAACTCCAGGTGGTTACTCTAATTAATCTAACTTGAACTTGAATAGTCACTCCTGGAACAACTCCGATATACCGAGACCCACAACTATTAGAAAAAGGTTCAAAGAGTTTCGTAATTACTTGAGATCCTGCGAAACTATCAGGAACTGTTATGCTCTTGGCTTGAAATCAATAGTTTGAGTTACTTTTTAGTTGTTCACTCTGTTCTTTTTAAAAAAAAATAAATAATAATAAGTCAAGTCATTATTTACCTCAAATTCAAACCATAGGCTAAGTATGTGTATTAAGTAAATTGTAGCGAAGCTTTATAATTTGTGAAGTCCTTCCGAGGTAAGGTTTTTCAAAATTGTGCATACAGAGTTTGGAGACTTTTATTATTAATTATTATTATTTCATCAAACTTTCTAACTTGCAGTCTTCCAGTTCGTTATTATCGCATTTTCGTATATTAAAAAAAGTACAAACCAGGTTTCTTGTTGGGCCTGGCCTGTATTTGGGGCTTGAAGAGTAAAACTTCTAATGCTATTGGGCCGCATATATTTATTCCTTGCCTTTTCTTCGGAGTTTGGTGTTGGATTATTCCTGTTAGGATTATCCTGGAATTGTCTCTGAAAAGCTTAAGTCATTAAAAGTACAGAGAAAATAAACTAGAAGTGCAGAGAATAAATGGTATAACTGGTAAATTAGATCGAGAGGATATTTATACATTGCTTATTGAGGAATGATGGCTTGGTCGCATGATTCTGAAATATGAAAATTTATGTCTCTTGGCTAATTGAATCTCTTTGTTGAATTGGGTCATCAAATTTAATTGATTTGCATCATAATAAATTATACATTGGGCTAAATTAATTAAATTAAAATAAAATATTCATACTCATTATGTATAATTGAAGAATTTCAAAGTTCAAATTTCAGTTTCTCAGATTTATTTGTTTAAAACTTGAAATTTGACTCTTCATTATCTATTTAGTTCTAATTAATTATGTTCATATGTAAGGCTATGAATTTTTTAATTATTCAATTTTTTTTAAATTTTAATAGAATAAGAGAGGATATTTTGGGGGGATCAAAATTTAAAGAGAAGTCTTATGTGAGACCGTCTCATGGACTTAAGTTCACTAGACGGATCCTACAAAACACAAAAAATGGGTTTTTTCATGGGTTTGGGTTTAGGTTTGGGTTTGGTTGAAATTTTATTTATATATAGGATTCGTCTCATGGATAATGCCCATGATACCATCTCATACAAGTTTTTGCCAAATTTAAATATCATGAAACGCGGATGTCAAAGCTCCAAATGAATTCAAGTAACTTGAGAAATGTGGAAAATGTGGAGAAGTATGGCTACTATATAGTAAGATTGTGTTAAACAATTTACTGCATGGACAAATGACGGAAATACAAAACTAATTATTTTTTCTATAATTTAGATTATTATTATTTTATGATGAACGATTTATTACATTATATATATAACACAAACGTATTATATCAAATGTAAAGTAAGTACAAATATAATTTGTATCAAATCATAATCTGTATGATGTCAAGAAACTCCTGTAGTAATAGATCATTTGTCACATCAACATATCATATGAAAGGTAAGATATTCAATGATTTTCTATCGTATCGTACTGTATTTGATGTTAAAAAATACTATAACAATAATCTACTTATTGCATCAGCATATCATGTCGAGCGTAAGTTAAAGTACAACTTATACTTTCTCATTTGGGCGCAACGGAGGTGTGTCGTGGTCCGAGATTTGATTTAACCGAATATCCGACAAATCACACCAACAAGATGATGGCAAAAATAAATGACACGCATGCGAGAAAATAAAATGCACACAATGATTTTACGTGGTTCGGCGAAACCCGTCTCGCCCACGAAAGTTTCCGTTCTTTACTAATAAAGAATTTACCGGTACAAGAAAAATACACCCCTTGAGTTTTATGGACCAAACCCAAGAATAAAAGACTCTCGTCATGCAACCACTTTATTAGCTATCAAAGAACACTCTCCCCAACACCTTTGTGTTAATGAGAGAAAAATACCCCACGTGTTTCCCTTTATCACAATTTGACTCACCCAAATTGATCTCCCCCATGTGTACACTCATTTTTCCTCTCCACCCTATTGGATGACCAAGCACTTCACTTGCTTGCCATGGTTTTAATTTGCACTCTTCCAAGCCTTTTATAGGCATCATATGGGAGAAATATCAACATCACCCAATTTTCTATTCGATGGGCGGCTTGAAATTTGATACTAAGTATCAAATTATCAACAAAGTTTGGCACCTCCCAATTTACATTATTTTGTGGTTGTCTACCTAACAATCTCCACCGCACCACAAAATACTATCACCCGCAAACCAAAACATCAAAACACCATTGGTCTTCAATCATCCGCACATGCCAAATCGGTAAAGTCCTAACTCCACCGATTGAATCAACCAAGCACACGTGCGATCCGATCCGGTCAACACCACCGGTTGATCGCCGAGAGGACGACCTCAATCCATCCTCTCGCCCGACAGATTTCCTCACACCCGTCTGTTTTCCCCTGGAAGCCTTCCGGCGCGCAACCACTTCCCAAAGTAATCCTTGAGGTCACCAGGCGATAAAAATTCGATACTTCTCTCTTACTCTTGGACCCTTCCGCCACGTGTGACTTTCGAGGACTCCACCTCTAGCCGAATATCGCACTGTTGGAATCCACTTGGCACCAGAAATTAGATTTATCCGCATCTCTCGGGACATAAGCCACACCATCCAAAGACGGTCCACTCCATCACCCATTTTGATTTTTACCACTCCAATCCAATGATTTCGTAAGTAGAACCATCACCCGAGAACAAAATTTATGCCCTCAATTGAAGTAAATCAAAATAATTCATTCTCGAATACACATGCATTACGCACCCGAATCTAAAATCCATCAATCTCGAGAAGAAGTATCAATCCTTGTGGAGACCGTGAGATATCTCCAACTTCCGCATCTATCACCGCATCACCACCGCCACCGTCACCGTCATCATCCTTCTTTCTCCGAGGACAATTTCTTTTGACGTGATCATTCTCGTGATAACAATAGCATACATCATCATTTCCCTGTCCTCAATCGACCTGCTGGTTACGAGATCCACCACGAAATTCCTCCCGTTTGATTCATTTCCTGAGCAACCAAAGCATATCCATGTCCCTCCTCCTGGTTTGCCCTTTTTTTTATGGGACAACAACGATGCTTTTATATATGCTCCAAGTCCAGTGTGTCTTTTCCCGTGCACAAAGAATATCGTCACCGGACTATCATATGAATCGGGATATAGGCGAAAAGTAAAGGGTTTTATCTTCTTCTCAACCTTTTCATCAACTTCCCCGATTGATCCGATTTTCCCACTATGCACTTTTTATATGTCAATTTTCCTCCTTTCCCTTCAACGCCATTGTCGTGCCCCGTTGAACTAGAGATCCTTCACCCTTTATTGTCAAAGAGTGAAATTCCCTTTCTTGTCAAATTGTTGCACCTTAAATGGATTTGTCAACGCCACAATGTCCATTTGGAAAAATCAAATCTCAATTTTCTACCTTGCCCGAGTTACCAAGTAGCTCGATACCACTTGTTGGGCGCAACGGAGGCGTGTCGTGTCCGAGATTTGATTTAACCTAATATCCGACAAATCACACCAACACGATGATGACAAAAATAAATGACATAGACAGAAAATAAAATGCACACAATGATTTTACGTGGTTTGGCAAAACCCGCCTCGTCCATGAGAGTTTCCATTCCTTACTAATAAAGAATTTACAGTACAAGAAAAATACACCGCTTGAGTTTTATGGACCAAACCCAAGAATAAAAGACTCTCGTACAACCACTTTAATAGCTATCAAAGAACACTCTCCCCAACCCCTTTGTGTTACCGAGAGAAAAATACCCCACGTGTTTCCCCGCACCTATCACAATTGACTCACCCAAATTGATCTCCCCAGGATGTGTACACTCATTTTTCCTCTCCACCCGTTGGATGACCAAACACTTCACTTGCTTTCCATGGTTTTAATTTGCACTCTTCCAAGCCTTTTTATAGGCATCATATGGGAGGAAATATCAACATCACCCAATTTTCTATTCCTTGATTTCGGCTTGAAATTTGATACTAAGTATCAAATTGTCAACAAAGTTTGGCACCTCCCATTTACATTATTTTATGGTTGTCTACCTAACACTTTCTAACAAATAATAGCATGCAAAAATAAACAACCATAACAATGATTAACATGTGATGAAATATGGACATATTATACACAAAGTGAAAGACAGTTGAGAAAAATCAAACTTGTACAAATTAGCATAGTATCCGGCGACATTTTGATTGAAAACGATGTTTTAGTTGAAAATTATAAAGATGCACAAGATTTTGCATAGTATTTTGATAATGACATGTAACCTATTATAAATAGGCGTCGTCGATTCATAAGAAACACACATCTTCTTCATTTCATCTTATTCTTATTCTTAAGGTTTATTTCACAAGATTAATTTCTAATTGTTTATAACACGTTATCAACACGAGTGCAGAGCCGATCTTTAAAGTTTTTGGTGAGTGTGGTAAGTTTTATTATTTTCTTAATTTAAAATTTCATTATGGCTAACCTTGCAAAACTCAATTTTGTTGCTCTTGATATCGTTGGAAAAAATTATATGTCATGGGCTTTAGATGCTGAAATTCATCTAGACGCTAAAGGTTGAGTGATACTATAAAAGAAGGAAACAGTGCATCTGCACAAGATAAAGCTAAGACTATGATTTTTCTCCATCATCATCTGGATGAAAATATAAAAATTGAATACCTTACTGTAAAAGATCCATCTATCATTTGGAAAAATTTGATGAAAAGGTATGACCACCTGAAGTTGGTTATACTTCCAAAGACCCGATATGATTGGATAAAATTACGGTTTCAAGTTTTCAAATCCATAAGTGAATATAACTCCAAGATTTTTAAAAAAAATTCAAAATTGAAATTATGTGGAGAAAGTAATACAGATAGAGATATGATTGAAAAGATACTTTCCACTTTTCATGCATCGGGTTTGCTCATGTGGCAGCAATACCGAGAAAAGGGTTTCATAAAGTATTCGACTTGATTTCGTGCCTTCTTTTGGCGAACAAAATAATGAATTATTGATAAGAAATCATGAATCACAACCTACTGGTTCTACTCCATTCCCTGAAGTGAATGCGACTAGAGCTCAAAATTTCAATAATTCAAGAGGTCGTGGGAGAGGCCGTGGTCGTGGTCGTGGCCGTGAAAGGTTTACTCCATATAATCGTGATAGTCAGAATAATTCAAATCACGAAAATACAAGTAACCATCTGAAGTGGAACCGAAATGATAAGAAAGGAAAAAAGAAAGTGATAAATCCAGATAATGGGGGAGAGAAGTGTTATCGATGCGAAATAAAAGGTCACTGGTCACGTACTTGTCATACGGCCAAACATTTAGTGGAGCTTTATCAAGCATCACTTTGCAAGAAAGATAAAAATGTTGAAACAAATTTCACTCTTGATCATCCTGAATATGATAATTTTGATGATGTAAATGTGGATATTACACATCTGGTTGTCGATGATTTCTTTGAACATCCAGAAGGAAGGATTGATCATTTGATTTGGGACGGAAATATATAAGCAATGATATCTATGCTTTAACTTAGTTTCTAAAATATTTCATGTAATTCTATTGGTATTGTTACTATTGTAAGAGTGATAATGTCTTTATTATGCTTACATGTATTTTCCCGGGAAGATATATTTCCGGGTTGAACTTTTATACGAATGATATTTTAATCACAATATTTGTGTTTATTACTTCAATCACAAAATATCATTATAATTTTCACATTCAAATTTTCTCCCCCCCAACTAGTTAAAGGCTATGAACAGTGATTTTTATTCTATAAATATACCAACATTTCATTAAATAAATTCACACATATTCTCTTATCTTTCTAAAACTTAATATTATTTCATTTCAAGAAAATGGTTAACTTAATTGTAGCATATCTCATTACATTGGTCTTCTTGAACATTATCCTACTTTTTGTTGGAGAATATCCTCCAGAGCACTTTTGACTTATGATTAATCTTTTTATCTTCATGGTTTTTCCTTTGTTAGTATGAGAAATTATTTTTAACATGTAATAGTTAGATGATTATGTATGCCTATGTTGTTGAATAAAATCTTTTATTACTTGAATTTTGTTGTGCCACAATGCTATTGTTTAATCGCTTCACAATGATATAATTTTCATAAAGATAATTGTATAATATTAATTCAATAATGTTATAGTAAGTGTATATGGGAACACGAAGAAGAAAGAATATTGTCTACTTAACGATTGCAACAATGCACTCAATATTAACGAATAAAGTATATTTCTCGAGTGTGAAACGCGTGCAAAGCACAAATTACAACTATATCCGTCGCGTTGAGATTATTGATGGCTCCGGGAATACAATATAATATTAGCTAATGGTACAATCCTGCAGATTGAAAATGCATTATTATCTAGTAGATCAAAAAGAAATCTACTAAGTTTTAAAGATGTGCGTGATAATGGATATCATTTAGAGACACTAAATGACCATGATAAAGAGTGTCTATGTATCACATCATATAAAATGGGCAAGAAGAATGTCCATGAAAAATTTGAAGCAACAATTTCTGGATTGTATTATATCTCAATTAAAGTCTTTGTATCCTACGCCACCATGCCTTGGAAGCTGGTAAATCCTGATATATTTGGGTTATGGCATAATCGCCTAGGACACCCAAGATCTACTTTGATGCGTAAGATTGTTGAGCATAACAATGGACATCCATTGAAAGGTACAACAATGTTGATTTCAAAAGATTATTTATGTGAGTCATATTCACAAGGAAAACTCATTACTAAACCTTCAATGGAAAAGGTTGGTTATAAATCACCATCATTTTTACAGCGTATTCATGGTAATATTTGTGGACCAATACATCCAGCAAGTGGACCATTTAGAAATTTTATGGTCTTAATAGATGCATCATGCAGATGGTCACACGTATGCTTATTATCTACTAGAAATGTTGCATTAGCTCGATTATTAGTGCAAATTATTAAACTCTGAGCACATTTCCCTAATTATCCTATTAAGAATATAAGAATGGATAATGCCGGAGAATTTACATCAAAAAGTTTTGATGAATATTGCGCAGCACTGAGAATTAATGTTGAACATATAGTAGCACATGTTTATACTTAGAATAGAATGGCAGAATCCGTTATTAAACGAGTTCAGATCATTGCTCGCACATTATTAATGAGATCAAAGCTCACTAGTATAACATGGGGTCATGCAATATTACATGCATCAACACTTATCAGATTACACCCTACTACTTATCATATGCATTCCCCTATGCAATTAACTCCTGGTTTTGAACCAGATATTTCACACCTACGCACTTTCGGGTGTGCTGTTTAGGTGTTGATTCCACCTCCTCAAAGTACAAAATGGGTCCACAACGTAGACTTGATATATACGTTGGATTTGATTCTCTGTCAATTATTCGATATTTAGAACCAATGACTGGAGATTTATTTACCGCTCGTTTTGCGGATTGTCATTTTGATGAAACAATATTTCCGTCAATGGAAAGGATAAAGATGTATTGCAAAATGATAAACAAAAGCCGATTGACAATCTCTCCGGAATGAACAAAGTTTATCCTATTTGGACTGCATACTCCTAAATGTGAAAGTGAGGTGAGTAGAATCATTCATTTATAGAATATTGCCAATAGACTTCCTGATGCATTTAATGATGCTAGTAAAGTTACAAAGTCTCATATTTCGGCTGTGAATGTTCCAGCCAGGATTATTGTTCCTGAAGAACATAATAAAATGAATGATAATATCCCACGACAAAAACGTGGTAGACATATTGGCTCAAAAAATATTGTTCCTCGAAAAAGAAAATTAAGAATTGATACTAATGAGCAAGCTCCGGATGAATCAGAGAGCCTAATATCTCGAAAAATATTGATTAAAAATTCGATGAGTGTCTGATTCCACCTTCGGGTGTGTTGTTTAGGTGTTGATTTCACCTCCTCAAAGGACAAAAATGGGTCCACAACGTAGACTTGATATATACGTTGGATTTGATTCTCTGTCAATTATTCGATATTTGGAACCAATGACGGGAGATTTATTTACCGCTCGTTTTGCGGATTGTCATTTTGATGAAACAATATTTCCGTCAATGGGAAAGGATAAAGATGTGTTGCAAAATGATAAACAAAAGCCAGTTGAGAATCTCTCCTGGAATGAACAAAGTTTATCTTATTTGGACCCGTGTACTCCTAAATGTAAAAGTGAGGTGAGTAGAATCATTCATTTACAGAATATTGCCAATAGACTTCCTGATGCATTTAATGATACTAGTAAAGTTACAAAGTCTCATATTTCGGCTGCGAATGTTCCAACCAGGATTATTGTTCCTGAAGAATATAATAAAATGAATGATAATATCCCATGACAAAAACGTGATAGACCTATTGGTTCAAAAGATATTGTTCCTCGAAAAAGAAAAGGAAAAATTGATACTAATGAGCAAGCTCCGGATGAATCAGAGAGCTTAATATCTCGAAAATATTCGATTAAAAATTCCGATAGACCGAGAACCCCTTGAACTATTGTAATGAGATATGGGATCGAAATGAAATAATCATTGATGATAAATTTGCATTCCCAAATTGCACAAGAAATCATTGATGATGATTATGATAGTGAACCACATTCTATAATAGAATGTCGTCAAAGGTCGATTGGCCATGTGGGAGGAAACAATAAAATGCGAGTTAGCTTCCCTGGAGAAACAAAATGTATTTAGGAAAATTACTCGAACTCAGGACAATGTAAAGCCCATATGATACAAATGGGTATTTGTTTGTTGGGATTTGGTCCAAAGATCCTACCGCAATGGGCTTTAAAAAGGCGTGAGGCACGACTGCGACTCGAACTCATGAGCGCTGGATTGCATTGTTAAAGGATAGCTTAAATGATATGATTTGGACTACGATACCAACAAATGCATCTTCTTTTCTCGGTGCCCTTACATAGAAACTCGAGGTTAAGCGTGATTGGCCTGAAGTAGACATGGGATGGGTGACCCCTTGGGAAGTTTTCCAGGGTGCGTGTGAGTGAGGACAAAGCGCGCTAGAAAAGACTCGTGTTGGTTTGTGGGGACAGACATCAATCCGAGTAGCCCTAGAGGTCCAACATTCTTCAAAAAAGAAATGAAAAAAACAAGGTCGTGAGATATAAAGCCCGACTTGTAGCTCAAGGATTCTCTCAGAGACCTGGGATAGATTATGAAGAGACATATTCACCTGTGATGGATACAATCACATTCCATTTTCTCATTGGTATGGTTGTCCATGAAAGTTTGGATATGCGTCTAATGGACGTAGTAACGGTATATCTATATGGTTCGCTGGATTCTGATATTTATATGAAAGCCCCTGATGGATATAAAATGCTAAAGTCAGACACTCCTCGTGAGATATACTCGATCAAACTGCAAAGATCGTTGTATGGATTAAAGCAATCTGGTCGCATGTGGTATCATAAATGAATGAATACCTTTCTAAATAAGGTTACAAAAACAATCATATTTGTCCATGCGTTTTTATTAAAAGATCGGAATCGGATTTGCTATCATAGTTGTATATGTTGATGACATGAATTTGATTGGCACTCTGAAAGAGTTATCTAATGTTCTTGAATATCTAAAGAAAGAGTTTGGGGTTAAATATCTTGGGAAAACCAAACTCTGCGCTTTGGTCTTGAGCTAGATCATAAAGATAATGGAATTCTTGTCCACCAATCTGCTTATACAAAAAGATTGCTCAAATGGTTTAATATGGACAATACTCATTCCTTGAGTACCCCTATGGTCGTGCGAAGTTTAGATCCAAATAAAGATCCATTTCGACCAAAGAAGTCCGATTAAGAGATTTTAGGTCCCGGTTACCTTATCTCAATGCTATTGGAGCATTAATGTATTGAAAGACAATGCACTGCACCGGATATCGCTTTTGCTTTCAATCTATTTGCGCGATACAATTAAACCAACTAGAAGACACTAGAATGGTATTAAACATATTTTTCGATACCTCGGTGGTACTATAGATTTGGGATTATTCTACTCGAAGGAATCCATTAACTCTAGATTAGTTGGTTATCTTTGATGCGGGATATAGATCGATCCGCATAAAGCTCGATCACAATCTGGTTATGTGTTTTGCTATAATGGTACATCTATATCATGGCGATGTACCAAACAAATATTAGTGGCTACTTCTTCTAACCACTCGAGATAATTGCTCTTCATGAAGCCGGAAAAGAATGTGGTTAGTTAAGATCTGTTATATCTCATATTCGAAATAGTTGTCAATTAAAGCCGATTCTGATCTTGCTACTATTATTTATGAGGATAATGCAATGTATAGCTCAAGTAAAAGAGGTTACATAAAAGGTGATAGAACCAAACATATTTCACCAAAGTTTTTCCATACACATGAACTCTAGAAAAATGGAGAGGTGGATATTCGGCGATCGCTCCTACCATAATCTTGCTGATTTACTTACAAAATCATTGCTCACGTCTACATTCGAGAAACTAGTTTACAGACATTGGAATGAGAAGAGTCCATACAAAGCAAGATTAATGAATCGATTATGCATCTAATATTCTTTGTTTTTGGGGAGCGAATATATTGTGTGATGTACACGTTTTCCCTTTTGTATGATTTTTATCCCATTGGGTTTTTCCAAATTAAGGTTTTTAATGAGGCAACTTATGCAAAAGTCGAATTTGAGAATGTACTCTTTTTCCCTTATGTCCGATTTTTCCCACAGGATTTTTTTGGCTTGAGGTTTTTAATGAGGGCATACTCATCCAATTATGATACGTCAAGGGGAGTGTGATGAAATATGAACATATCATACACAAATGAAAGACGGTGAGAAAAATCAAACTTGCACATTAATGCATAGTATCCCAAAGCGACATTTTGATTGAAAACGATGTTTTGGTTGAAAATTATAAAGATGCACAAGATTTGCATAAGATCTTACATAGTACTTTGATAATGACATGTAACCTATTATAAATAGGCCGTCTGATTCATAAAAAAATCACCTCTTCTTCATTTCATCTTATTATTCTTCTTAAGGCTTATTTTGCACTATTAATTTCTAATTATTTATAACATAACACACATTTTTTTTTTTGACTTTGATACCACGAATCACCCAAATATTTGTTGTACTTCAAGTCAAATGATTCATTCCATATGTGGCATTAATTCTCAACTTGGAGGTAATTCCAAGTAGTTGATCATCCATACTTGATACAAAGAATAATTTTCATCTCACCAATTTAAAAATTGAGTGTAATTTGTTTAGTAGGTTACTTCTACGACACAACGAGTCTATAGGATTTGTCGGGTTTGTCCAACGAAATCCATCCGACGCCGAATTAGATTTAAAGAGAAAAAGAATGTAAGAGAGAGCACATGTCTATAATGTAAAAGAATTGTGCACCTTTATAATGTGGTTGTAATGAGTATTTATAAATTTTTACGGTAAGTTATTATCGAGTACAAGGAGTGTATAAATCAACTAGGTCCATTAAACCTAATAAATTAGTTAGTGTATTGGACTTTCTTCGATCAATGTTATTATTTTTGGGTCATTACAATTGGATCACATCTCATCACTCCATACAAGTTTCGACCTGGTCAACGTAATTTCAAAGAGAAAAATTAATTAATAACCAATTATATTTTCTTTTCTACCATGAAATTATTCATCACTTGGTTTATGTTTCCTTCTCAATGTTAGATAATTAAAAAAAAGCAAAAACGAGTTATTGACACTAGCCACACATTAATTTGTGAAATCTATTAGAGTTAGAGCATCTCCAACGGTGTTTTTTCACCCGTTAATAATGCTTAAATAACGTTATTCACCATTGTGGGTGGGTGTTATCACACTTAACCCCCCACCCTAACTCCCTCAACGTTCAATCCTTTGAACGCGTTAAACCAAATGAAATGTGGGGTCCTACTCTACAAAAGTATCTTGGTTTCATTTTATTTTATTTTCTTTAATGTAAATATATTAATGTGAATGAGGGTACAATGGGGCCTATATACAATGAATGTTAACGTTAAAACTAATGTGGGGTTTGATATGTACCTATCATTAATTACTCTTCTACCCTCGCCTATTTGAGGGAATGACCTGAGGGGGCTAGGATCCACGTTTTACTTGGGGCATGGCACTGACCTAACCGAGGTCATGGATCGGGTCGCCTACCCGGCCTGGCCTAATAGAATGGGTTCGAGCCGCTATACACTATTTAAGAGCGAGGTCGCGACCTGAACCGAGGGTGGTCGTCAGGGTCGCCCAAGCGACCCGACCAAAATACGATAGATGGGTCTAGCCAGGTGGACCAATACGAAGTCGACACGTGGAGCAAGGTCGTGCGGATCCGTACACCTCGTGCGACACCGCACGAACCCGTCGGCTAGGAGATTCAGCGCTATAAATACGCAAATGTTCCATTGCTACGGGTATCACATTTATTGCTATTCACCTCGCTTTATATTTACTAATGCGACCCAACACCTGTCTTGACTTAAGCACCGGAGGGTCTTAGGCCGGGAACCCTCCTGATAGCCTAACGTTTATTCGTCTTACAGACCCGAACCAAAAGTACTGGCTCGAGACGAACCGACCCGACCCGAAGTACATCTAATTTGCTCACACCCAAATCGGTTGGTGCCGTCTGGGGAACAATACTTAGGTCAAAAGTGAATATGGGCGAGACCCCGGTGAAAGCAAAAGGAATACCACCTTGCGGATTAAACATGGAGAGACACCAAATAAGGGCGAAGGAAACAAAGACCTCGAGGAGGATCCCCCGTTGTTAATTCAAGAGCAACATCAAAAGGAGGCGGAGAGGATCCCATGATCAACATGCGAACCAAATGACTTTGAGAAAATGTTGGAAAGAATGCTAAACGATAGGAAAGAAAAGGCAAGGCTCCCATGGTTTCTCCCAGGGAGGTACCTAGGACAAGGAACCAACAGTGTTTGCGGCAGATAAAGAGCAATGAGATGTGGAGGAGGTGGCTAGTCACCAAGCGCCACGAGCGAGGGCGAGGCGAGGCTAGCGAGCTCCTAGGGTGGCGGATATAAATGAACTCGGCGAGCAAATCGAGCAAGCTACTCTTGAAAGTGGACCATTTGAAGAGAAGAGGGGCGATCACTACGCATTGCAAAAAGAGGGTCCCCATTCTCCCCAAAAATTTTGGCGAGTAAGTCGTTACTACGAGTTTCAAGCTCCCGATCTTCCTAAATAAGATGGGAATAAGGATCCTCAGAACACTTAACAGACTTTTGATCACGTAATGCGGCTTTATGGACAATGTCGGATGCCATGAATACCAGGATATTTATCACCACACTAAAGGGAAAAGCGCAGAATGGTTCACAAGGCTACCCATGGAACCGTAGTATCCTATGAGCAATTGGCAAGAAAGTTCTTATATCGGTTCGCTAGTCGGAAGCGAGCTCGAAGGTCGAAGAACCCACCTTTTCACCATCGCAAGCGGAATGCGAGCCACTTCGAGACTTCATTAATCGGTTTAATGACGAGGCGCTCGAGGTGCAAGATATGAGGATCGATATGATGACAAATATATTGGTGCATGGTTTGAAAAAGGGGGGCACTAGCTTCACCTTAGCTCGTAACCCCAGGAGGATAAGGAGGAGTTGATGGGGATGACCCAACAATATATTCGAGAAGAGGAGATGAATGAATTGAAGGGTCATGAATGGTCGATGGCGGTCGGGAGGTGATAGGTAAGAAAGGATCCGAGAGAGAGACCTCGTTTTAAGTCCGAAAAGACCATGAGCGAGGTCGAGATCGGGGATCGATCACGACCGGCATGATTTAGCGGATACACGCCGCTAAATGTTCCCAGAGTACATGCCTTAATGTCTATCGAGGAAAAAATATGTTAAAGTGGCCAAGAAAGATGAAGGCCATACCGGGTAAAAGAGATGAAAGAAAATATTGCCATTTTCATAAAGATCATGGCCATGATAAATAATGCTTCCAATTAAAAGATGAAATAGAGCGACTCATCCGGCAAAAGTACTTGAAAAATTTTGTAAGAGTAAGGGAAACGAGGATGAGGAGCGAGGCGGGGAAGATGAGCGAGGCGGGTTCGCCCCGAGGCATAAGTCGCGAGGAAGATCTCAAGCTCGTTTCCTATGAAGGAAAGAGTAAATCAAAGATCACGAGCGATCTAAAGCGGCGAGAGACCGCAAGATGAAAATTTGCCGAGGAGGGGGTGATACATATGATCGCTGGAGGCCCAGTGGAGGTGACTCGCAAAGTGCTAGGCGGAAGAATATGAGAATCTTGGCTCATACTCCCAAGAGGGTTAAGAATATTTTGAATATCCATGAAGCAAACCCAATTACCTTTGATAATCGTGACCTTGTGGGAGTAGAAACAGTCAAAACGATCCAATGGTGATAACAATGGATATTGCGAACTTCAGCAGACAAAAGACCTTGATAGATAATGGGAGCTCGGCGGATGTGATCTTTATGCAGTCTTAAGGAAGATGGAATTAGATGTAGCCATGCTTGCAACCGGTGGATACACCATTAACTGGGTTCGGGAAGCGAAGTGATCCCGCTAGGTACTATCGACCTCGCTAGAATGGCCCCATGCCGAAAAACAGATTATGATTAAATATTTAGTGGTCGACGCTCCATTTGCATACAACGTCATTCTCCGGTAGGCCAGGTTTAAATCGATTCAAGCTATTGTTTCCACATATCATTTGAAGATGAAATTCCCAAGCTATGAGCGGGATTGGTGAAGTATGCGGGGATCAAAAAAGTGCAAGGAGTGCTATAACTTGTCACTAAAGAAAAAAAAAGAAAGGGAGCGGGAGATTAGAACTATTAGGCAAATCGAGAGAGAGAAGGAGGCGGGAATGAGCAAGAAGGAGAAGGAGAAGCATAAAAAGGCTCGAGTGATGGAGTATAGAATCGAGCCTCTTGAGCAAAGACAAGGTAGTCGGGTGGATCAAGCGACCCGAGCAAGTCGACTAGAATTGGCTCCCAAATGGATCCGAGCCTCGAGCTCCTAACTATCCAATTTTTGAAGAAGAATACGGATATTTTCGCATGGAAGTCTACGGTTTCAAAGGTATCGACCAGGTCGTAGTGCATCGCTTAAATGTCGACCCGAGGTGAAACCTATTAAGCGAGAAAAAACGAAGTTTTGGAGGAGAAAGGAAATGAATCATAGAAAGCGAGGTGAATAAGGCTGCTCGAAAGGGCACGTCGTCGAGATCCAATTCATTGAATGGCTATCTAATGTGGTAATTGTTCCCAAAACAAATGAGAAGTGGATGATGTGCCTGATTTTCTTGATTTAAATAAAGCATGTCCAAAGATCCGTGCCCTTTACCTCGTATTGACCTCTGAAGTGGACTCTACGGGGGTGTGCTCTATTGAGTATGATGGACGCGTATCAAGGTTATCATCAAATTTTCATGGCGGAAGAGGATCGAGACAAGACATCATTTGTTCTTGAAAATGGGGTGTATTGCTATGTGGTAATGTTGTTCGGCCTTAAGAATGCGGGAGCAACATACCAACGCCTAGTCAACCTCATGTTTAAAAGCGAGATTGGGCGAACCATGGAGGTTTATGTAGATGATATCTTTGGTCAAGAGCGAAGCGGGGACCATTTGGAACATTTGAAGCGAGCTTTCGATATCATGCGAACTTATGGAATGAAGTTAAATCCAACAAAGTGCACTTTCGGGGTGCGAGGTGGAAAATTTCTCGGGTTCATGGTCAATGAAAGGGGGATTGAAGCAAACCCGGAGAAAATTAAAGCTATACTGGAGATGGCCTCCCCAAGGACCGTGAACGAGGTGCAACAGCTCACGGGGAAGCTAGCCTCGCTAAACAGGTTCATTTCGAGGTCAGCCGATCGTAACCTACCTTTCTTTGCTACTTTAAAAAATTTGAAAAAATTTCAATGGATGAGAAGAATGTGAAAAGGCTATTGATGCATTAAAAGCATATTTAAGCTCGCCACCATTATTGTCAAAGCCTGAAAAAGGAAAACCACTTTTCTTGTATTTGGTTGTTTCTAAGCGGTAATGAGCTCGGTTTTAGTCAAGGAGGAGGGTGGCTGCATATGCCGTTTTATTATGTGAGTAAGATGTTGCAAGGAAGCGAGAAGAGATATTTAGAAACGAAAAGTTGGCATTAGCCTTGGTGGTAGCGGCAAGGAAGCTACGACCTTATTTTCAATCTCACCAAATCATCGTCTTAACAAATCAACCTTTGAGGCAAATTTTAGGAAGACCGGGTTGTCGCCTCGGTTAGTTAAATGGGCGTGGAATTGGGAGAATTTGATATCAAAATATCAATGTAAATCGGCAATTAAAGCCCAAGTTCTAGCCGATTTAGTTAGCGAGGCAATCGTAGAAGAGCCGACGACCCAAGGCGAGGTCGCGTGGCTTTTACATGTGGATGGTTAAATCGCTGGCAATTGGAGGTGGAGCTGAATTTTGTTACAAGGACCTGACCTTTTGAAGTTGAAGTAGCTCTAAAGTTTGGATTTCGAGGTTACGAATAATGAGGCGAGTATGAAGCCCTAATTGCTTTGGGATGGAGTTAACACATAAATGCAATGTAAGAAGGCTCGTGGCATATACTTGACTCTCGATTAGTCGCGATGCGAGATGGAAGGCTCTTTCGAAGCCAGGATAAGTCTATGTCCAACTACTTGAGTAGGGCTAAGAAGTTAGTAGAAAATTTTGAAGATTTTCAAATTGAAACAAATTCCTAGAGAAGAAAATGAGATAGGCGATGCATTAGCACGTTTCGCTAGTGTCGTCTCGGGGTCGAGTTCGAGGAAGGTGATAGTGTTAGTAGCGAAGCAATCCGGAAGTGAACTCGGAAAGCGAACCTCTTGACCAATTCTCAAAAGAGACCTTAATTCTTCATATAGGAATTGAGTAAACTGGATCGAGGGGATTAAAGAGTTTCTTAAAACTGGAGCATTGCCAATGATCCGGGCGAGGCGAGGATGATCTGAGACTAGGGCACCTAGGTTCCAAATGATAGGAGATGACGTGTATAAGAGGTCCTCTGGAGGACTCCTTTTGAAGTGTTTGTTGCACAAAAACGCGAGATGTGATGAGAGAGATTCATGAGGGGAATCTGCGGAAATCATTCGGGAGGTCACTCACTAGCTCAAAAAAATCCTAAGGCAAGGATTCTTTTGGCCTCTTGTGATGAAGGATGTGGTTGAGTTCGCTAAGAAGTGTGACAAGTGTCGGTTCCATGCTAACTTAACTCATCACCAAAGATACCCTTTAGAAACAATTCCTATTGCATGCCCTTTCGACCGGTGGGGGATTGACATTAAGGTCCTTTCCCGTGGCAAAGCGCGAAGAAATTCGTGATAGTAGAAGTTGAATATTTTACAAAGTGGGTCGAGGCCAAAGCACTAGCTAAAATAGGTGAGCGGAGGTCATGGACTTTGCCTAGAAAAATATTTGTAGCCGGTTTGGGTTTCCTAGAACCTTAATTTCAGATAATGGAACGCAGTTCCAAGGAAGAAAAATACGAGCATGGTGCAAAAAGTGAAAATCCAAAGCAGAATTTCACGGCAGTAGGTAATCCGCAAGCTAATGGACAAACCGAGGTGGCCAACAGGATAATTCTGCAGCACTTAAAAGCGAGGCTAGGTGCAGTGAAGACATATTGGGTGGAGGAACTCCCAGGGGTCCTTTGGGCTTACAGGACTACCCCAAGAACTTCTACGGAGAAACCCGTTCGGTTTAATGTACGGATCGGGCGGTAATCCCGGTGGAAATTGGGGAAGCATCTCACAGGGTAGCTCACTACGACCCGGCACAGAACGAAGAGGCTCGAAGGTTAGAGCTAGAAACGATCGAGGAAAAGAGGGATAGGGCCTTGGTTCAAATTCAGGCAACTAAGGGAAGAATGCGAGCAACATATGATAAAAGGGTGAATGAGAGAAATTTTCAAGTAGGAGACCTGGTTACGAAAAAAGTTGAAGTATCTAAGCATGTGGGAAAACCGGAGGCTAATTGGGAAGGTCCTTTCAAGGTGATTAAGATCCTCAAAAGAGAACATATCGTTTGGAAAGCATGGATGGAAAAGAGCTTCCTAGGCCATGGAACATCCACAATTTACGCAAGTTTCATACTTAGGTGAACTACTTGTAATTATTGGCTTGTTTTGATTGAATATATATGAAATTATTGGGAGGAAATACCCCCTTATTTTGAGAGATAATTATCAGCTCAAGTAAAAAAGCGGCCCACGAGGTCGGCTTCAAGTAAAAGCGACCCAAGAGGTCGACTTCAGTAAGCGACCCACGAGGTCAGCTCCAAGTAAAAGCGACCCACGAGGTCAGCTCCAAGTAAAAGCGACCCATGAGGTCGGCTCAAAAGCGGCCCACGAGGTCGCCTTCAAGTAAAAGAACCCACGAGTCGGCTCAAAGTAAAAGCGATCCACGAGGTCGACCTTCATTAAAAGTGACCCATGAGGTCGGCTCAAGTAAAAGCGGCCCACGAGGTCGACTTCATAAAAGCGACCCAAGAGGTCACGATTAAAAATGACCCACGAGGTCGCTCAAGTAAAAGCGACCCAAGAGGTCGACCAATTAAAAACGACCCACGAGGTTAGTTCCAAGTAAAAGCGACCCACGAGGTCGACTTCACTAAAAGCGACCCATGAGGTCGGCTCAAGTAAAAGCGGCCCGAGGTCGGTTCAAGTAAAAGCGACCCAAGAGGTCGGCTTCAAGTAAAAGCGACCCACGAGGTCAGCTTCAAGTAAAAGCGACCCACGAGGTCAGCTTCAATTAAAAGCGACCCACGAGGTCAGCTCCAAGTCAAAGCGACCCACGAGGTCAACTTCATTAAAAGCGACCCACGAGGTCACTCAAGTCAGCGACCCACGAGGTCGACTTCAATTAAAAAGTGGTTCGCGAGGTTAACTCCAAGCAAGAGCCATAAAGTGACCTCTTGGGTCGGCCTAAATAAAGCGACTGTCGTTTTGAATTGAAAGATAGAGTGAAAATATTGACAAGCAAATATTGTTGTAATAATTAAAAATTATAAAGGTTAAACAACAGTGATAAAGCAAAGTCGGAGACTTTAGCTCGTTCATGTCAAATATCTTCATACAACATCGTAATGTCAAAAAGCGAAGCTACGAGACTTAGACAAAAATATCGTCATATAACATCATAATGCCAAAAACGAGGTCAGAGATTTGAGCTCATTTACAAAACGATTGTTTAAACTTGATAAAAACTTGGTATTCATGATGTGCTTCACATGGAGCATTAAGCTCATTTACAAAAGAAGGAAGTAAAAACTAAGGTTATTCTTCCTCATCATCATCATTAGCTTCAGTAGTAGCAGGGGGTGGAGGTTGTTCTGTAGCAGCAATGTGCGAATGCATAAGATTGGTCCAGTCATCCGTTTCCTCAGCCTCTTCCACATCGTTCATGACATCAAGTCTTTCCTCCTCCCTAGCTCCACCCTCACGCCTTTCTAGATCATCCTCATGCGGAGCCGATCGAGCTTATCTTGATCAAAGTCTTCTCTCGAAAGCATTCTCTTGAAGGGCTTGGTCCCGACATCGCTCGAAACCTTGAAAGAGATAGACAGCAGCACGACGTGCCACTAAGGTTTCGTGGGAATGGGAAGTGAGAAAGGACTTCACGCCCTCTTCACGAGCATACGGAGAGTGGAGGTATACTCTATCGAGTTCGTATAGTCTGATAGCCCTCCTTGCGACCCGTATCATAGGTCTCTTTAAGCTCGGATTCGTGATTTTCTTTCTACTCCTTGAGTTCGTCGCGAGCTGCATTAATCTCTTGTTCCGATCCCCAGACTCGGCTCACGAGCGCAGTATTATCCTGAGAGAATTTTTCCTTGGCAGCCTCGGCCTCGCGAAGAGCCTTCGAAAGCCTCTCCACTTCATTTTCCCGCGCATCGAGGGATTGTTTCGATTAAGCGGCACGAAGGGAAAGGTGGTGTAGGAGGGAATTATTCTAAATGAATAAAAAATGAGGTTAGAAAGAGAAAGAGAGAAAAATTGAAACATGTATTAAACGAGGTAATGGACTTTTACCGAAAAAGTATTGTGGGTTATGTATTCTTCCCGGTAGGAGTGAACTCAAAAGGTATCAAAGCAAATTGATCGGGACCGAGGAGAGTATGCTTGTATAGCTCAAAAGAGTCCTCTCGGCATGAGTATCGAGGCGAGCTTCGCCCCACTTAATTAGCCAATTGGGGACAAGACGGGCAAACGAGGCATTGAAAGTGGAGGATAGTTGAGGAGGAGACCTTTGCCTCTCCATCTCACGCATCTCGGCGAGTGTTTCTCACATAACTCGAGCCATTTAAGTTGAGCTTCCATCTCGGGGTTGCTACAAGTCTCCTCGTCGATCCGAGTTTGTCGCTTGCCGTTTAACGTCTAAAGACGACCCGGTGAAGCCTCTTACTAGAGGGCTCTTCGCGATCTTTACCCCGGAATCCCGACTCGCGAGATGTGTGGGGCTTGAGTTTTTCTTTGTGGGATTTTCCTTTCGAGGCGAAGCCTTCTCAACATTTTCACCCCGATGAAGTAGGGCGTTGAGGAGTTAAGCGGTGGGTAGTGCGGCGGCTCGAAAAGATATCGATATCGTCAAGAACCCGGTCGAAGCGGTGAGGTGAGGCCCTAAAGAGGCCGGAGGAACACCGCCCGAGCCCGAGGCGGCATGGGCGGTGGTGTGTTTCGGAGCGATTGGAGGTCGTTTTTCTTCGGAGAGTAAAGCGCCTTGTCTGTTTTTCAATTGTTTGGCTATTAATGAGCTATTGACAGACATCTCTCGAAAATAGAAAAATTGTTTAGAATAAAGTGAGTAAACTATACGAGCAAGCAATTAAGTAAAAGATTTGAAGATTACCCAAACTTAAAGAAGGCGGCTTCGGGCGGGGCTAAGGTCCGCGAGGAAAGAACCTCTTCGGTTAGAAGCTTCTCCAACAGATACCGGCTCGTGCATAGCACATCCTGACGAAGTCATCCTCCCAAGTGACCGGCGAGGTCACGAGGGTGAGGACGGGTAACTTTCCACTCGAAAGGAACCTCCCGAGGGGTCTCTACGGGGACACTAACGTAGAGAAATTTCTCTTTCAAGGCCAAACAGAGGTAGGGAGGTGATGAAGAAACTACGGTTAGGCCGAAGGAAGAGGTAGAAAAGCCTTTCTCACTTGTGGTCGAAGAGGAGTTAATGGAATAAAGGGCCCAAAAATGTGGAAATGAGGTGACACCCCAAAATGTTTCATTAGTATCGCAAAACTTAAAATATGGCGATAAGCGTTCGAACTAGAT
Organism: Rehmannia glutinosa; assembly: GCA_016081115.2. Classification (NCBI taxonomy): domain Eukaryota; kingdom Viridiplantae; phylum Streptophyta; class Magnoliopsida; order Lamiales; family Orobanchaceae; genus Rehmannia; species Rehmannia glutinosa. Next base: position 2,136,337 of record CM071929.1, on the reverse strand, counting down.
GGGCGGGACACACCCCTAGACCCTTTAAAATATTTACAATAGATAGGGGCGGGCTAAAGGAAAACGTAAGCCCGCCTCGAGGCTAGGCAAATGGAACGACATACAACGGGGAGGTGGTTTATCTATACGGTCATTCCTACCGGATAATTATTTGAAAATTACTAGGAATAAAAAATCGGTTTCTAATCTCGGCTATTTGGTTCCTATTTACAATAGAGCGAAAGGCCCAAGGAGTCAGAAATTCTAAATCGGGATCTATGGGGGCATCCTCCTCGGATTCATCGGTAGGGTCCAAGTCAAGGCGGGATTTCCTAGGGGAGGCACGGACCTGGTGGGCTAGCATCTAAAATATGAGCCTCAGTTAGATGGTTGATGTCGAACTAGACTCGAGGTGGAGCTCGAACTCGAACTCGAACCGCTCGAGCTCAAGTCATGAGAACCTAACGCGTGCGGTCGGAAGGCATAACAAGAAGAAGAAAGAAAAATAAATGAAATAAGAAAAAAATATTATTAAGCGAAGTGAAACTAAGGGCTACCTCGAGGTGGGATCCGACTACGTGAAGAAACCCGGAAGTGGGGTGGGAGCTCGCCGCGAACTCGAAATATTTTTCACCGCGATGTATGAAGAGTAAAAATGACAACTCCAAGACTTAGTATATATATAGGAATGGGCGGGAAGATCAAGCGGTTGGGATGAAAGAAACTTTTCAAATTCAACGGACCCATTCAAAGTTAACATAGTAATTAATTACTAAAGTAATCGGGGAGTAATGATATGTACCTATCATTAATTACTCTTCTACTCTCGCTTTTTGAGGAATCACCCGAGGGGCTAGGATCCACGGTTTACTTAGGGTCGGGCACGACCCTAACCGAGGTCATGGATCGGGTCGCCTACCCGACCCGGCCTAATAGAATGGGTTCGAGCCGCCTATACACTATTTAAGAGCGAGGTCGCGACTCAACCGAGGTGGTCGTCCGGGTCGCCCAAGCGACCCGACCCGAATACGATAGATGGGTCTAGCCAGGTGGACCAATACGAAGCCGACACGTGGAGCAAGGTAAATCGCGGATCCGCACACCTCAAATGCGGCACGTCTGGCCGCACGGCTAGGAGATTCAGCGCTTTATAAATACGAATCGTTCCATTGCTACGGTATCACATTTATTGCTATTCACCTCGCTTTATATTTACTAGCAACCCAACACCGTATTGACTTAAGCATCGGAGGGTCTTAGCCGGGAACCCTCCCGGCTAGCCTAACGTTCATTCGTCTTACAGACCCGAATCGAAAGCACCTAGACTCGAGACGAACCGACCCAACCCGAAGTACATCCGATTTGCTCACACCCAAATCAAGAACAAGCCCAATACATGTGTTAGCCCATCTGTTGAGTTCGGGTCATGAACTCGGATTGCGGGATCCGACTCCTTGTCCGCGGATCCTCTAGTTGTATCTTGGCCGTCCATTTTTCAGGTTTGATCTCAACCCTTGCTTAACCCTACTAAAACACCCCAACCCAAACCCTAATCTCATAACTGATATCTTACTTCTCTCTCTAACTCTCTCGATCCTTCTTCTCTCTGTGTGATAATTTCTCTCTCTAGAAATCTCACAAATCTCGTGATATTTCTTAGTGATTTTGGGTGTGAGTGTAAGATCCGAGTGTTTCTTCACTAGTTCACCATCTTTGTAGACATCCCTCCCATTCGGTGTGATCTAGGGTTTGGGGTTTGGTGAGTTGTTTTCTAGGGTTTCTTGTGGTTCGATTGAGCGACTTTGTGTTGGTTACGAGGGCTTTTCGTGGAAGGTCAAAGGGTTTCCTTCTTGGCTCTTTGGTGATTCTCTGTGACCACTTTGTGTGTGGTTTGGGTTTACTGGTCCTGAGCCGAAATTCACAATATTTCGGTTTTAGGGTTTTGTCCCATATACTCCTTTTACTTCTATTTTTGTACTGTAATTTTTCTTTCTTGAGTCCTAGAGTAACACTATTCGTATAATAGGATTCTTTATTGAGTCAGTATTTGTGCCTGGTTCGTATTATCCGAGGCGGATAGATACCTAACATGGTATCGAGCACATATCCGCCTCGTGTGGGTTGGTCTTACAGTTCTTGGTCGTTCTTGGTGATTCTTGGCCTGTGGTGACCGTTCGGGAGTTGGTAATTCCCAACTAGCTTACAGTGGTAAAAATTCTTATCTCTTTCTCTCTTTGTTTCTTTCTCTTGGCTTGGTTGAGAAACCCTAAGCATCAAGCCCCTTGACCCTACATCATACGAGTGTAGTGGAATCCTGGGGTGCGAGGGGGATCTTTACTAAGTCCTTAGTGATCCTGTTCTATTTTTTGTTGCTATACTCTGATCTTGATTCTATCACCTGTGTGTGATATTGTGTTTCTGTGGTCCTCTTTTATACTGCTTCTGCTGATCCTGTGTGATCACTGTGTGGTCTCCTGCTGATATCTGTGATCTTGTGATATTCTGTGTTATATCCTGTTTCTTGCATTGCCTGTGTGTTCTGTGTTTGTGTTTGTTGCACTACTTGAACTATGGTTGTTGCTTCTGGATATCATATGGAGCCTTTCAATGGTAAAACTGATTTTTCTATTTGGCAACAAAAAATGAAAGGTATCTTGATTCAACAAAAATGTTTTAAGGCTGTTGAAGGCAAGTATGGTGAGAAAGATTCTGAAGAACTTAAAACTGAACTTGATGAATATGCTTATTCTTCAATTATATTGAATCTCTCTGACTCTGTCTTTGAGAAAGGTTGGTAAATTGTCAAGTGCCAAAGATTTATGGAAAAAACTTGAAGAGCTTTACATCGATACTACCCTTCAAGATTCTGAAGAACTTAAAACTGAACTTGATGAATATGCTTATTCTTCAATTATATTGAATCTCTCTGACTCTGTGCTGAGAAAGGTTGGAAAATTGTCAAGTGCCAAAGATTTATGGAAAAAACTTGAAGAGCTTTACACTGATACTACCTTCCTTCAAAACTTTTCCTTCTTGAAAAATTTTTCGATTCAAATTGGACTTGACAAAAGACATGGATGAGAATCTAGATATTTTTACAAAACTCATCCAAGATATAATCTTGATGGAGATAAGAACATTGATGATTACTCCCCTATTATTCGTTGAATGATATCCCGATTCTTACAAATGATGTGAAATCGCTATCAAATATGGTAGGGATCAAATTTCTTTAGAAAGCTGTTGTGAATGGTTTGAAGAGTAAGGAATTAGACCTTAAGTCTTCTAAAGGAACAAACACGGAATGGGAAGTGATGCATGTAAGGGTAGATCCCGAACAAATCTAATAACCAGAAAAATGATAGGAAGAGAGGGAAGAGCAAGAACAAGTCTAAGTCTAGGCCTAAAAACAATAGAAAATCTTTGCAATTGTGGGGAACATGGTCACTATATTAAGGAGTGTACTAAGCCTTAAAAGGGAACCAAAATCGAAACCTCGGAACATGAACAAGCCAATCTTGCTTCTACTAGTGATAATCTTGGTGATGTGTTTATGATTGTGGAGTCTTGTGATGATTCTGTGAATTCTGAATAATCTTGCTAAATCAACTTGAGTGGTTAATTGATTCAAGATGCACCTTTCACATGACACCATATAGGCACATGTTTACGATTATACTAAACCGATGCATGGCTCGTGTCTATGGCAAATGAAAAGAAATGCAAGGTTTTGGTATTAGAAATGTATGTCTCAAGTTTGATAATGGCTATACTTTAACTTTAAAAAATGTGAGACATGTTCACGATCTTAGTAACAACTTGATTTCTTGTCTTTCTTGAAATCGATGGGCTTGAAGGGAAATGGGGAATGGTGTTATGAAAATTCTTAAAAGTTCTATGATTGTTGCTAAGACAACCAAAACAAGAAATTTGTATGTCTTGCATGCTAAACATGAATCTTATGTGCCCGTTTACGCTAATAAAGTTGTGAACTCTGCTTTGTGAATGATATGACCGACTTATGGCATAAAAAGGTCAGGTCACATTAGTGCTTAAGGGTCTTGAATTATTACGAGAATAAAGGTGTTCGCCTATATTTTTAGCTTCACCGCAAGTGTACGGTGTTCGTTATCGAATAGGGTAGCAAGGTCGTATCCACAGAGACTAATAAATCAATAGGCTAAGTATTGAGCCAAGATAGTTTTACTTTTATTTAGACGATCAATATTTGATGGTTGTTGTTTTGAGATTAAGACAATTTCAATCACTAAAACACAAGAATACAATAACACAAATGAAAGAAGTATCAAGATGATGAAATGGATTTCGAGTTAAGGTTTCGATTAATAATCCTCTTGTTGTCCGATTTAATCAAAGCCAAGGTTATTATCAATATTCCTATAAGACGATCACAAAGCTATTTTATCCTCCCTCTCGAGATGTATATAAAATGTAGATTGAAATATCTATGCTAGCATCTCTACTCAACATAAGATACACAACTCCCAAATGCACAATAGATCAAATGTCCTCACAATATTCACAAACCTCTCGATTCATGCAAATATTCGTGTCAAGTACTTAAGATCTAATATTGAAACTCATCTCTCGAATTATGAATCAATATATCAAACATGTTAAATCATTGGCCAAGTGATAAAACAAGAATAAGCTCAAAGTACTCAAATAGGCTTCAAGATAATAACTTCAACCAAGATTAAAACATTCAACAAGAGTTCATTAATCTACTTCCAAAACCCGGAAATCACAAGAGTTTAGCTACACATGATTAAACAACTTACACACAAAGTGTTCAAAGTCATTACAAATGAAACTAAAAGATAGAAACTAAAAGAGAAGCAAGAAAACTTAGAAACGTTGACAATCTCTCGATATATCTCCGTTCTTCAAGCTCCGATGCAACCCGATTATCCCCTTGATGTCTCCTTCCAAGAGTTGACTCTTGTCTTGTGTTGTAGATCCCAAAAATGCCGAGAATGTCCTTGTGTGCGCCCCCAAAAGCCTTTTTATACCTCATCATGTTTAGGGCTTAATCTTTGCAGATTATGGGATTCAGTAGCAGACGCACGGTGGTGCGCCCACGCACGGGTACCGTGCGTCACCCTGCTGAGTACCCCAACTCTCTGTAGGGCGCACGGGTGGTGCGTCGAGCACGCCTACCGTGCGCCACTCCGGTGAGATACTCGACTCTGTAGGGCGCACGGGTGGTGCGCCCATGCATGGGCTACCCGTGCGCCATCTTTGCAGCTTCAATCAACCTTATACGAGGTGCACGGTGGTGTCTTGAGGCACGCCCAACCCGTGTGCCCCCTGTCTCTTCCGTGAACGCTCAACTTTCGCTCTTTTAGGCTTCACGTTTCGTATATCCACTCAATTCTCGGCGTTTCTACTTTGCTTTCCTCATATTCTTATTCAATTAGCTTCAATTATCATGAAATTCCTACAAAATAAGCAAAGTGTAATATCTTTTCCACAAGGAGTGAATATGTAATGTTTAACGCGAGTATATGCATGTTTACTTATCATTATAGCTCGAAATACGCATCAAAACACATGCAAAATTCACGCTTATCAAAATCCCCAAGCTTAAACTGTTGACCGTCTCCGATCAACAATATTTAGAACACGATAAAGTACAACAGGAGATAAAGATAACAGCGCACACCGAGAATCTACAAGAAAATCCAATTTGTTCGTCATGAATGCCGAGTACAACTCAATCAAGCCTCAAATATCTAATCAAAGAACACGCCAAATAAAACAAAGTGAAATGCTCAATCCAACTCTCGAAGTTAAGTGTATACTCTCATCTCACGAGGTTATAGGACGTGTTTACACTCAAATCAATTCGATGTCGCAAAATTACCATAGGCTTGCAATTTGTCTCATATCTCCGCCACGAGAGTGTATGCAATTTGTGAATCATAAAGGACTTTCTCATTTGGTTGTAATGAAGGCTCTTTGGTTTAGGTAGGAAATTTTCGGATAAGGTGACTCAAACTCGAGTGTATAGACCGATGAGCATATCAATCATTTTCATTACAATCCCATATGCTACTCCAATCATCCCTCATTTTTATCAACTTCATTTATCTCCATTTCCTTCTTTTCTTTTGAGAATCAACTCCATTCACAATCCTTCGCCCCCCAAGTTTATCCACTTTTCAATCTTTTTTTTTTTTTCATTTGTGCATTTTCAACATCTTTCCTTCCTCTTTTTATTCCATTTAACCAAGTATGCCCAATTATCCTATTTTTCAATTCCCACCCATTCAACCTCGTTCATTCCCCTTTTCTCAACATTATACATTCGAGTTTAAGGTGATGGAAATATAGTAAGATCAAGGGTTAAATTTGTGGTTATCAAAGAAATAGGCTATAGGCTCAACTTGGCTAACTAGGAGTTTTCACATTTTTAGGTAGGCAAAAGGCATGAAAGGCTAACAAAGATGGCATTTAATCACATTCACAATTCACATACACATGTGGCCTTGACAGAGATACGAGCAAGTTCTAGAATTTTAATCAACATGAATGATACACTCAAATTACAACAAGACTGCATAAGATATAAGCGATAAAGGCTCAAAGCTCACAGGCTTGTCAAAATGTAATTCAAAGCATCACACCAAGTTTTCATATCAACATGCTCAAAGTTATCTATTCGAGGCTCAATCAATCCATAAACAAACATCTAATCCCAACAATATGAATTTTCCACCAACACACAAACAACAAGTTGCACCATGCTCTCACACACACTCTTTAACCACTACTAAAGCAATAGACGTGCTAAAGCTATAAACGTACTCTAATGCAAATGCAACCTAAAATGCTCTAATGCAACTATTTGAAAACAAACAAATGCATGAAAATGTTTTTTTTTTTTTTTTATGTATCCACACTTTTCATTTATTAAAAAGCTATCTCTCCCCCCAAACTTGAATGAAATTATAGTGTCCTAAGGGGAAAAATAGAATTTCAATAACAAAAAGTGGGGATATACCTGACTCACTGCGGCGGCGGTGGTGGAAAGTGGCCTTGAGAAATATGCCACATTTGTAGCTGTTGGAGCACTTGCCACGTCTCCTCGGAACGCCGCTCCGATCGCTCGCTGAACGCGAGAAAATCAGCCCTATGTTGCCTCAAATCCTCTCCTTGCCGCCTCAACTCTTCTTCTTGCCGCTTCAAGTTCTCCCCAAACGCATAAAACATGTCTTGAAAATCGGCATCGCGATGGGGTCCTCCACTGTGAGAAGGACCGGGACGATCCCCACTTTGAGAATGTCGGGGGTAATCGCCTCCGTGTGAGGACTCGGGTATATCATACCCAATTTGGGGGTGATGAGGTTCCATCCCCATGTCTCGACCATGAAACGCATCCTCCTCCGCCACCATATCCTCCTCATCCAAGAAACCTTCGACTCTGCGACGCTTTCTTGTCTCTATAGCCTCGGTAATTCGGTTGTGTGCGTCGGAGTTCATGAGGAAGTTGGTGGTGTCCGTCAATGTCTCAACCGTGGTGTATGGCGGGTTAGGCAATGGAAATGAAGCACCTTTCTTTTGTAGAAGCACCAATATGTTGTCTTCATTCGCGATGAATTTCATATGCTGCAACGATGCCAAATTAACCCGAGTGCTGCCCGGGATAGGCTCCAAGCCTCGGAAATCAACATTGAAATGCCGGGCAATAGGGGTAATGAGGCCCCTATAGAAATCGTACCCCCTTCCCGCCTAGCTAGCTGTTCGATTTGTTCGGCAAAATTGACAGCGGTGTTGTAGGGGGTGTTTGTAACCATACACCAAAGGAGATAAAGTTCCTTAGTCGTCATACCTCCAATGTTTTCTCGGGTGAACACGGAGGATGTAGTCACGCGTTGAATATACCGGAAAACGGGATTCCGGATCCACGAGGCTTTGGCGGTTCGCGCGGCATACAACATCGGCCCCGTTTGTGGTGTTTCCACAAGCATTCTCCAGAAGTCGTATTGATCATAATGAGGCATCGGGCGAGTACGAGCGTTTGTTGGGACCTCGAAAATGGTGTTCAATTGGGTCATGAAGCAGTTGTCTACGGACATTCCCCAATTGAAACTTTATCATATACGGTTCAAAGGTCCCGCCTTGTTTGAGTACTTCCACGGTACTCAAGAACTCCAATGTATGCTTTTTAAATGTCGGCCACCTTCGGCTCATGAAGTTCGTCCATCCTACCTTGGCAAAAAGACGCCACACGTCCTCATGTATCCCCAAAGTTTGGGTACAATCATCATCGGCGATCGAGATGGAGCTATTTGGCGACCGATTAAGCGATTCCATCGCTCAAGATCATCGGCATTTGTCAAGTTGACCCCATATGCTTCGGACTGTTTTGGTCGACCTCCGGTGGTGCCACTTCACGTTGTCTTTGCCGCCCCGCGTGCACGCTCTTTTCCACCCTGGGGTTTTCTTCGCTCGGCCATGAAGAGTTTGTACACAAACGCATTTCATTAGCATCCCAATATCATCAATGGCCACAACAAAATAGGGAATTAAAGCTAACATATTGGGTGATGTAAATTCACATGCCCACGTCACTTTGATCGATCAACTACCCCAAGCAAACAAAAATTATGGCCATGCTAGACAATTATTAGCTTAAACAATCATTGGCCATGCCCTACTCACCAACAATTCATCCTAAATCTCCTCAATTACACAAGCCCACAAGGTGTTTGATAATTTGTCTCAAAGAATAATTCACATAATTCATAGCAAAAATATCAAAATAACACCTACCATGCTCCCTAATACATAATTGACAACGAATTGACAAAGAGAAACGGTGTTCTTACCGGAATTCTCTAAATTAAACTCGAAGTGGAAGGTTTGAACCCTAGGTGCTTGTGCTCACAATTCTTCAAGTAAATTTGAATTCAACGTAAGGTGAAGTTGAATTGTGATGGGGAAGGGATTAAAAGGACGAATTTAAGTAGAATTTGCAAGAAATTTTGATGGCAATGAAGTTTGGGGGTAGTGGCGCGCGATTTGTGGGATTTTTGAAGAAGAAGACAGTTTAAAAACTGTCATATTTAAGCCTCTTCTGCAGGGCGCACGGGTGGTGCGTCGAAGCACGGGTTACCCGTGCGCCACCCCGGCAAATTCCTCTCCTCTCTGCAGGGCGCACGGGTGGGGTGCCAACGCACGGGCTACCCGTGCGCACCTGTACAACAAATTTCTCTCTGTTTTTTTTTTTTTTTTGATAAAAACACACAAAAATTCAACAAAAACACACTAATCACACTTATTAATAAAAACTCGCATATCAAAGCACTCAAATCACACAAATTTTTGAAACTAAACACACACGAAAAACCGTTGGGTTGCCTCCCAACAAGCGCTATATTTAACGTCGTTAGCTTGACGCCTTTTGATTCCGATTATGATCTTTGCGAAATGAGGCTTGTCACCTCATCGTGCAGTTTTCCATGCCAATCCCGCTCACTTGGATTTACACCTCCCTTGATCATTACTAAAGGAGGTTTTTCCTGTTTGTCAACTATCCATGTGTTCTCCTTTTCATCGTGCGAATGGTACGTGCACGCTCTTGGTTCAACATCAGGCTTTTTGTGCCTTTCCTTCTTCTTCATTGATAATCCCTGCATATTATCTTTAGAATGCATACAATTATTCAAGCTAATAGCTTGAGTACAGGAATTAGCAATTGTTGTTGTTTTACAACCATTAAGATCATCATGTCCTTTCACATTCCGAAAAATGGAAAATGAAATACGCTCATCATCAACTTGTAATGTAAGCTCCCCTTTCTTCACATCTATTAGTGCTTCCGCGGTTGCCAAAAATGGACGCCCAAGTATAAGAGGGGTGTCACAATCCTCATTCACATCCAAAGACTAGAAAATCCACGGGAATATGAATTTATCGACTTTTATGAGCACATCTTCTAGTATCCCCGTTGGATGTCACGAGTGATCTATCCGCGAGTTGTAGGGTGACAAGAGATGGTCTCACTTCTATGAGTCCAAGCTTTCTGAGAACGGACAGCGGCATCAAATTGATACTAGATCCTAGATCACAAAGTACATTGTCAAAGGAAATATCGCCTATTGTACAAGGAATAGTGAAACTCCCCGGATCTTTCAGCTTTTGCGGTATTTTCCTTTGTATGAGTGCGCTACATTCTTCCGTCAGTTGACAATCCCATTCTTTGTCCATTTGTTCTTGTTGGACATCGCTTCCCTAAAAACTTTGCATAATTTGGCATATGTTTCATTGCTTCCAAAAAAAGGAACATTAATGTGCAATTTTTTAAACATGCTCACAAATTTAGCAAATTGTTTACTCGGTTAGTCTTATGAAACAATCGGGAAAGGGAAGAGGAATATTATATTTCAAAAATTAGAGTTAGGATACGATTCACGTTTCTTGGCTCTTTTTTGTTTATCTAATTGTTGCTCGATTCCTCCTTTAACTTTCATATTGCCTTGAGCGTCGTTTACGTCATCTTCCGAATTTGGATGGTAGGCTCGGCAACACACACGATTTGGTCGTGCATTGATACACGAGACGTGCGTGATTCTCGACATCACACCAATATCGCATTTTCGACTCTTCATTCTCTTTTCCACCCCACACATGGATAGCATTGCAATGTTCCCTCGGGTTGACCTCCGTGTTGCTTGAAATTGACCCTTTGATGTTGACTCCCCACAATTGCGGCCAATTGACCCATTTGAGTTTCAGATTCTTTATTGAGCTCGTCACCGTTGTTCTAACTTATCCATCCTAAGGTCTTGCTTATCGGCGCTCGCTCCTCGTGTCATTCATGAAAGCATTAGATTGATTTATGAAAGAGGTGAGTACATCTTCCAACGACGATTTACCTCCTCCCATTACCACCTCCACTTGAAGCATTGAATCCCTGGAGGTTGTAACACATTCTTTGTATTTGCATAGGAAAATTTTTCATGATTTCTCAACCCTGGATGGTAGTGCGTTGGGTTTGAATTATTCCTAAAATTGCTGAAATTCCTTATTCACATAATTTACCTCTTCCATCGGATATAGAAGAGCTTCACTACCCGTGCTCGTGCACCGCTTCCGCCCCTTCGTAAATACATTCAATTGAGTTGTCAAAGCCGCTACTTGTGCCGACAATGTTTTGATAGGTCCGAATCGAGATTTCGGCTACTCATTGTACATTGGATCTTTCGGATGGCCATTGGTAATGTTCATGGCCATTTCCTCAAGAAGATTTAAGGCATCTTGTGGAAACCTTGCCAACAATGCTCCTCCCATTGCGGCATCAACAAAGGCCCTCGTTTGCCCCATTAAACCATTGTAAAAGAAACATAATCTGTTGATCCTCCTAAAGCCGTGTTGTGGACATCTTCTTAACAATTCCCTAAATCTTTCCCAAGCCTCGTACAAAGGCTCGGAATCAAATTGTCGGAATTGAGTGATCTCACTTTTGAGCCGCAAAGTTTTGCTTGGTGGAAAGAATTAAACAAAAACTTTTGGCTCAACTCATCCCATGTGCTCACACTTCCTTGAGTCAAAGTACCCAACCAATTTCTCGCCTTATCCCGTAAAGAGAATGGGAATAGGCGCAATCTTATGGCGTCATCGATACCCTGTTCATTTTGATCGTATTGCATATTTGGATGAAATGCGCAAGGTGAGAGTTAGGATCTTCGATTGCAAACCCCCAAACGATTTTGTTGCACCATATTGATTAGTGCGGTTTGAGTTCGAAGTTGTTGGCATTGATGGGAATATGGGCAATACCACCGTAATTACGATTCGTTTGTGGTCGAAAGTAATCACGAATGGCTTCTCATGTTGAACCGTATCGGTAACTCGTTTCCACCATTGTTTGGCGGTATTGGTAACTCATTCAAATCCCCCATTATCGGATTGTGTTGTCTTTCATCTCATCTAGTGGTAGATCGATTCTCCTCGCGAAAGCCTCAACTTCCCTGTATGAGCGGTATTAAGTCTCCCCGCTTAAAGCGCGTGTTCATGCACTACCTAGATCAAACTAGAATAAACAAGTCAAATAATGTGGAATTCAAGTCACACAAAAACAAAATAAATAAAAAAATGTCTAAATTAAGAATAATTCTATCTATCGCAATATTAGCACCAAAAATTGTATTAGTCCCAAACATCGGCGCCAAAAACTTGTTCGCCTATATTTTTAGCTTCACCGCAAGTGTACGGTGTTCGTTATCGAATAGGGTAGCAAGGTCGTATCCACAGAGACTAATAAATCAATAGGCTAAGTATTAGGCCAATAGTTTTACTTTTATTTAGACGATCAATATTTGATGGTTGTTGTTTTGAGATTAAGACAATTTCAATCACTAAAACACAAGAATACAATAACACAAATGAAAGAAGTATCAAGATGATGAAATGGATTTCCGAGTTAAGGTTTCGATTAATAATCCTCTTGTTGTCCGATTTAATCAAAGCCAGTTATTATCAATATTCCTATAAGACGATCACAAAGCTATTTTATCCTCCCTCTCGAGATGTATATAAAATGTAGATTGAAATATCTATGCTAGCATCTCTACTCAACATAAGATACACAACTCCCAAATGCACAATAGATCAAATGTCCTCACAATATTCACAAACCTCTCGATTCATGCAAATATTCGTGTCAAGTACTTAAGATCTAATATTGAAACTCATCTCTCGAATTATGAATCAATATATCAAACATGTTAAATCATTGGCCAAGTGATAAAACAAGAATAAGCTCAAAGTACTCAAATAGGCTTCAAGATAATAACTTCAACCAAGATTAAAACATTCAACAAGAGTTCATTAATCTACTTCCAAAACCCGAAATCACAAGAGTTTAGCTACACATGATTAAACAACTTACACACAAAGTGTTCAAAGTCATTACAAATGAAACTAAAAGATAGAAACTAAAAGAGAAGCAAGAAAACTTAGGAACGTTGACAATCTCTCGATATATCTCCGTTCTTCAAGCTCCGATGCAACCCGATTATCCCCTTGATGTCTCCTTCCAAGAGTTGACTCTTGTCTTGTGTTGTAGATCCCAAAAATGCCGAATGTCCTTGTGTGCGCCCCAAAAGCCTTTTTATACCTCACATCATGTTTAGGGCTTAATGTTGCAGACATGGGATTCAGCGTGACGCACGGGTGGTGCGCCCACGCACGGGTTACCCGTGCGCCACCTCTTTGGAGTACCCCAACTCTCTGTGGGACGCACGGGTGGTGCGTCGGAGCACGGCCTACCCGTGCGCCACTCCTGTGAGATACTCGACTCTCTGTAGGGCGCACGGGTGGTGCACCCATGCATGGGCTACCCGTGCGCCATGTTGCGGCTTCAATCAACCTTATACGGGTGCACGGGGTGGTGTCTTGAGGCACGCCCAACCCGTGTGCCCCTGTCTCTTCCGTGAACGCTCAACTTTCGCTCTTTTAGGCTTCACGTTTCGTATATCCACTCATTCTCCGCGTTTCTACTTTGCTTTCCTCATATTCTTATTCAGATTAGCTTCAATTATCATGAAATTCCTACAAAATAAGCAAAGTGTAATATCCTTTCCACAAGGAGTGAATATGTAACGTTTAACGCGAGCATATGCATGTTTACTTATCATTATAGCTCGAAATACGCATCAAAACACATGCAAAATTCACGCTTATCAAAAGGTCGTTTGGAAATGATAAGTTGAACACTTTATCTTTCTCGTGATTCATGTGTGTATAGTAAACAACAAAAGGTGAAATTCCTTCCCCTGTTCAACCTAAACAATCGGCCCGTTGTGATGTGCTTGAATACTTGCATGCTTTGATGTTTGGGGTCCTTCCTCCGTGCCTACACATGGTGGTAACAAATATTTTACTCATCCATCATTGATGACTTTTCCAGAAAAGTGTTTGTGTTTTTAATGAAAAACAAGTCGATGTTTTTGATAAGTTCAAAACCTGGAAAACCTCATTGAAAACCAAACTGGTAAAAAGATAAAGGTTTTGAGAACTGATAATGGCCTGGAATTTTGTAATCAAATGATGGACAATCTTTGTGAGGAATTTGGTATTAAGAGGCACAAATCATGCTTATTCCCCTCAAAGAAAAATGGGGTTCTTTGAGAGGATGAAATGAACTCTCCTGGAAAGGGTGAGGAGCATGTTGGCTACCTCGGGTCTTTCTAAGAAGTTACGGGGTGAAGTCTGTTATTCTGAACCTATTTGATAAATAGGTCACCTTGATCCCATTGAATGGGAAATATCCGAAGAAGTTTGAATGGAAAACAAATTGATTTTTCAAACCTCAAAGTTTTTGGATGCTCGGCCTTTGTACACCAAAAACATGATAAATTGGAACTTAGATCTGTGAAATGTGTTTTCTAGGATATCCTGAAGGTGTCAAAGGTTTGATTATGGTATAAGGGGAACCTGGGTTTAAAACCTGTGATTAGTAGGGATGTGGTGTTTAATGAACATGAGTTTCCGTGCTTTAATCTTTCTCCTCCTCAAACTACTTAAAAAATACTTTGGTACTCCAAGTGAGGTGGAGCCTTCTAACATGTCTCATGTTATTACTTTGCCTGCTAATACTATTATTGATGATGCTATGCATGATAATGTGAACAATGATGATATGCATGTTGATAATAATACTCGGATGATGATTTGCATGATAATCATGATGATTTTCCGATGTTAATACTTTGAAAATGCTCCTGCTAATGATATGCAAGATGAACTTGGTGATTATGTATTAACTAGGGACGAAACTAGAAGAAATGTTAGAGTTCCAAACAGATTTCTTGATTTTCACATGTCCTCTTATGTGTTTTTACGTGTGTTTGATGCTATTGATAATCCCGAGCCTAAAACCTTTCTTTGAAGCTATTAAGTCTGCACGATTACATTAAATGGATGAATGCTATGCAAGATGAAATGACTTCTTTGCATGTGAATAATACCTGGTGCTTGTTCCTAAACCTATTAAGCTGTTCTATTGTGGATAGTAAATGGTTGTTTAAGGTTAAAAATGAAACCGAAGGTGTTAGGTTTAAAGCTAAATTTGGTAGCTAAAGGTTTTACTCGAAGGAATGGATTGATTACACGAAAATCTTTGCTCTGTTGTTAAATTTGTAACTTGTGAGAATCATGCTTGCTTTGTGTGCTCGTTCAATTGGGAATCGAAACAATTAGATGTAAAAACTACTTTTTTACATGGGGACTTGGATGAAAAAATTTATATGAAACAGCCTGAGGGCTTTGAGGACAAATCCAAGCCTAATTGTGTTTGCTTACTCAAAAAATCTTTGTATGATCTCAAGCAATCTCTAGGCAATGGAATAAAAAATTTGATCGAGTGCATGCTTGATTTAAAGTTTGTTAGAAGTCAATTTGACCATTATGCGTACTTTAAAACTTGATGCTAACATTCCTATATTCCTGCTATATATGTTGATGATATGTTGATTGCTAGTCCTTGCACGAAGTCCGTGGATCATGTCGGACGTTGTTTGAGTGCTAAATTTGATATGAAATACTTAGGTGATGCAAAGAAAATATTGGGTATGAACATTGAAAGAGAGAAATAAATCATCATTTACTTAAACTTGATCTCTTACATAGAAAAGATTTTACAAAAGTTTTCTATGGCAAGTGCTAAATCTGTGAATGTTCCTTTAGCTTCTCACTTTGTGTTAAGTAGGGATCGATCCCTAAAACCGATTCTTGAAATCTGCTATGAAAAACATTCCTTATGCAAATGCAATTGGATCTGTAATGTATCTTATGGTAAGTCTTAGGCACGATATTGCTTATGTTGTGTCTTGTTTGAGTAGATACATGTCTAATCCTGGTATGGTGCACCGGAATGCTTTAAAATGGTGTTGAGATATTTAAGGCATTCTACGATTATAGCTTGTGTTTTTCAAAAAATGAAAATGGCATAATTTTGAAAGGTTTTGTTGATTCAAATTATGCATATGATAGAGATAGCGAAAATCTACAACATCATATGTTTTTACACTTTGTGGTTCCCCGCATTAGCCGGAAATCTCGATTACAACATATTGTGGCTCTATCAACAACAAAATCGAAATATGTTGCGAATCGAAGCTTTAAAAGAAGCCTTGTGGCTCAAAGGACTTGTTTACGAGATTGGTTTTCTAAAACAAAAAGTTGAAGTATTTTCGATTCTCAATCTGGTATTGACTTTGTAAGAATCCGATTTTCATGACGAACAAAACATATTGATGTAAGGTTTCATTTTATAAGGGATATTGTTTCAAAAGGCATAATCTGTCTTGAAAAAGTGGCATCTCAATACAATTCAAATGATATGGGTACTAAGTGTCCGCCTATCAAAGTTCAAAACATGTTTAAAAATTTTAAATTTTGACACTGGTGACTAGGTTGTCCCTTGGTGATTTCCCGGGGCTTGTTGGCTTACTTGTGTGTTTGCTAATAAGTCCTAAACCCGTGGACCAAAAGCTTGCTTAGTCCGACTTGTATAAATCCGACTTACTTTAGTGTTTGTTGGTCTTGTAATCAACTTAGTGTTGGTTATGGTGCAAGTCTCTTTATCTTAGTGTATAGTAGGTACTTAAAGGCAATGATGATGACCAATTTTTAACCCAAAGTATGTCTAATGAATCTAATGAGCCAAAGTGGAGATTGTTGTATTATTGGCCCTTATATTCATTTGGCCCAATTACAATGAGCTTAGCCCACACAGGCAACCCAATCAATCGAAACGGGCCCAATACATGTGTTAGCCCATCCGTGAGTTCGGGTCATGAACTCGGGATGCGGGATCCGACTTCTTGTCCGCGGATCCTCTAGTTGTATCTTGGCCGTCCATTTTTCGTGGTTTGATCTCAACCCTTGCTTAACCATACTAAAACACCCCAACCCAAACCCTAATCTCATAATCGATATCTTACTTCTCTCTCTAACTCTCTCGATCCTTCTTCTCTCTCTGTGTGATAATTTCTCTCTCTAGAAATCTCACAAATCTCGTGATATTTCTTAATGATTTTGGGTGTGAGTGTAAGATTTGAGTGTTTCTTCACTTGTTCACCATCTTTGTGGACATCTCCTCCAGATTCAGTGTGATCTAGGGTTTGGGGTTTGGTGAGTTGTTTTCAGGGTTTCTTGTGGTTCGATTGAGCGACTTTGTGTTAGTTAAAGGGCTTTTCGTGGAAGGTTGTGTGGGTTTCCTTCTTGGCTCTTTGGTGATTCTCTGTGATTCTTTGTGTGGTTTGGGTTTCTTGGTCTTGGCCAAAATTCACAATATTTCGGTTTTAGAGTTTTATCCCATATACTCAAGCATTTCTATTTTTGTCTTTGTAATTTTTCTTTCTTGAGTCCTAGAGTAATATTCGTATAATAGGATTCTTTATTGAGTTTGTATTTGTGTGCTGTTCGTATTATCCGAGACGGATAGATATCTAACAATTTGTGGACCCCATAAATAATGTTAAAACCAATGCGATTACTCTTATATATATGCGATTGTTCTTATACAAGTGGAGTTTTTGTTCACATTCTTAATATAGTTGGCCAAGGCGGTCCGGCCTCAGTCGGCGGCAAGAAGGTTAAATTAAATGCGTTTTTCGAAAGCGTTGTTAGGTAAGTTATAGTTGCTTGTATGAATAAATATTACCCCTAGAAATAGCCCTAAAGAAACTTTACATACGTAATTAAAATTAACGGTTGCTAGCTAACTAGATCCTCTGTTTTCAATTGGTGTTTCGTGTTTTATTTCACGCCATAAATAGTTATTTAAGTATATAAAATGTGGATCTCATTTCCGTTCTTTATTCCATTTTATATTCTAATATAATTAATTGATATCATGTGTAGAGGTAGGGACGGTGCCTGAAAATGAGAATTAGCAAGGGGAGATTTACTTTTCCTATAAAATGGTAGACAGCGTATTTTTATTTATTTTCTTGGGGGCAATATTTTAAAATCAAATAATTA
The DNA here is from genome assembly GCA_016081115.2 of Rehmannia glutinosa. Taxonomy (NCBI): domain Eukaryota; kingdom Viridiplantae; phylum Streptophyta; class Magnoliopsida; order Lamiales; family Orobanchaceae; genus Rehmannia; species Rehmannia glutinosa. The sequence continues at coordinate 2,118,340 of CM071929.1, read as the reverse complement.
TATATATAGTTTATATTGATTTTAAAAAAGTATGGAATTGAGGGGCGGACGGTGCGACTTGCGAGTGCGACGACACCTGCCCCGAGATCCGTCCCCTGTGCACAAGACAATGACATTATTATATATGCATCATTTCACTACCAAAAAAAAAACTTCTACTTAACCAATAGAATGTCTGTCAAAAAATAATTTTGTCATTAAATTTTTATAATTCTTTACGAATAATACCGATAAAATCAAAAGTATTATTTTTTCCCAAATTACACCGATCAATTATCAATGGATCGCCAATAATTTTTAAATTTACCGACATAAATATTGTATGTATCTACCAACAAGAAATATTTTTTGATTTTGTCAGTAAATATTTACCTACAATGATTTTACATGCGCTTTTGGTTTGTCGGAATTATGTAGCATCTTTAGTTCCGACAAAAAAATTTAATACTTACCTACAATTTTTTTCATAGGTAAATTTATTTTGTTTTGGTAGTGTTCTATGCTATGGGTATTGAAACACCAAAATAAAACACAAGGGAAATCAACTAAAGGAATAATTACAAAAAGTACCCTTGAGGTTTGACCTAATTACAAGAAACCCAACTGACTTTTAAAACTACAAAAAGACTGGAGGTTTGATTCGATGTTAAAATCGAAAATCAAGTCTAACTGTAATATTTCATAAATATTAGGGGGGGTTTTAAAATATTTTTGGGCTTATGAAGGGGTATATGTTAGACAGAATAAAACCTCATGGGTATTTTTTGTAATTTTAAAAGTTAGCTTGGTTTGTTTGTAATTAGGTCAAACCTTAAGGACACTTTTTTTAATTAACCCTAAATTAAATTATACAAGCTATTTGAATGTTAGATTTGGTGAGAAGACCACCTACATACCATAGTCTAAGAAGTTTGGAGGAACAGTGCATCTACCTAACCTCATTGAATTAAAAGTAAATAGTCCCAACTATTATTTAGTATTTCCAATAGAAACTAGAAACTTGTGGGAATTATTTTGTGGGATATTCATATACTGACTCCAAAAACCAAAATATGCCATTTGATTGTAATTCAGTATGTGGAACTGAAATCATTTCAGAGTTTGTGATTTTGGTGCATTGCATAATGGGCAAGTCATGTGAATTGCAAGTTGCAACTGTGTAAAGACAAGTTGTTGTCCCATTCACACCTTCCAATCCACATGTATTCTAAACATTTTTGTGTCCACATTAAGGAAATAAATGGGTCACCAAAATTTTGATTGGATACCCTACCCAAGTGGGACATCAAAACCATACAAAGCATATTATATATACTTGAATTTTATCCATTAATTATATCGTCTGATAAAATACAATTTAATTTTTTTATACAATATGTATGTACGTATTTACATATTAATTTTCTTACGAGTTCTTTAATTATAGATTCGAATCGCCTAAAAGGCAATCAAGGATCATCCAAATCATCTTTTGATCATATGATAGGGAACAAAAAATAGTTATAAATATGAAATGTGGTTTGTTATGATGTAGGTGTAAGATATTTTATGTGCAATATGCCTCATTAATGAAAATATCTTTAAATTAGCTAAGAGATAATTGGTCTGTCAAATCTTATTAATCATTAGGAGATTACTCTAATTATGGCATATTGATGGACCATATATCTAAACATAAAGCCAGTTAGGAGCATAAAGGAGCTAGACCCGTAATTTTGAAATTTAAATCAATAAAAAATAAATATTTAATACTAAAAATTAATATTTTAAAATATAATATACATATAAATAATTAAGTTTTCAAAAAATTGGGGGGCTAAAGCCTCCCCATAGCAATGATAGGAAACACCCCTGGTTAGGAGTTGATACTCTCTCAACCCATAAATCAATATTTTTTTCTCCATCAAGCACAGTATATATGTGATCAAGAGAGACAAACAAGTTTTCTCAAAATCTTCTTGGAGGTGCATTTAAATAAACATGGAGCATCAAGAACCAGATAGTCGTTGAGTGATTAAAATTCTCAAGCTCAAATAAAAAATTGTGGTTCGATTTCCTATCACCACTCCCATCTCAAGATATATATGTACGAATAAAAACCATGAAGTAAATCACGAGATTCCAAATTTTTGGGCATTATTGTTTATTGCACAATTATATTTGGATATGCATAACTTAAATTTCTAACAGTAGTACATGTGTAAGTAGTATGAGGCTATATACTTAATGATATCTCTAGATAATGCCTAATGGGTAAATTATCTAGAGAAGTAATGATTGACTCCCTTGGATGATTATGAATGGCTTTTGGGATAGAAATGGATTAACTTCATTTAATATACCAGCCTTTGAATGTGATTGCTTTTCATTTATTTTTAAATACATTATTTTAGAGATATTAGTGAAAAAGTAATTATAAAAAAAAGAAACATGAATTTAAAAATATACTTGAAAACAATTATAATAATAAAAATAATCGATGTGATATAAATATTTTTTCAATACATCAAGACGTGGATGTAATAGATTATTAAATTAACTTTACATCAGGTGATGTTTTGTTTTATCCTAAAATGAGAAAGGGAACTGGTTCAGAATTTTTGTCAAAAGGAACTGGTTCATCATTAAAATTGATGAAATGACATTTTTTTAAGCTAGTCAATGACAAAATAAATAAAATAAATCTGAAGCGTGATTCTACTTATAAATTATAATACATACAAGACATTGTAATACTTATCTTGCAATCAAATTAACTGAGACTATATGCACCGACAAAACCGACCAAAAGGTGCAATTTGTAAAGGGTAGTGTGTATATTTATCTTTTATAACAAATTTTATTTTTATTATCAACGACTAAGGCTTATTATTTTTTCTCTGTAATTTGAAAATTTTAATTTATTTAATTTTTAAGTGAATAAACTGCTTTAACTAAAAAAAGGAAGAAAATTTAATAAGGTTAAAATATAGCATTATTATTTTACTATAATGGCTGATCAATTAATTAAAACCTTCAACTCTGTTTTTTTTTATATATATATTTTCTGGATTTGTTGGACAAATTATTATAAAAACGATGACTTTAGCTTGACGAAGCAACTTTAGTTTTTCCCACTTCCCCGAGTACGAAAGTATCAAATGCCCCTTCAATTGCAAGCGTCGTAATAAAATAATTAATATTTTTTATTTCCTAAGAATACCTTTTTCTTCCATTGAATTTGCATATATTAATTTACACCGAGCATTTTTTTTTTATTTAATGGTTCGTCCTATTAAATTTCTCTTGCTAGTTTTTCCCATCATTAGATAAAACCTTCTGAATTTTCCTATCATTTGGTCAAATTTGAAATCGACACGAGTGTGTAATATAAGACCGAAAATATTAAAAATCTCAAATAAAATAGATTAAATCTCGCAACACTTCAAAAATTATGAATTCTCATTAATGATTATTTATTTCATAATTTGCTTTTAAGAATAATAATCTACTTTTGACCCCATCCATTTTAATATATACTCTTAATAATCTGAAATTTTTTATCTTCGGACTTACAAAACTATTAGAGTAATAATTGCCTTTTTTAAGATCTCAATATCCCTAAAAAATTAAATCGAGTGAGGTAATGGTAACAAATATATTTATGAAATTATAAACACCAAATAATATTTATATTTTTGGTGGGGTTGGGGTTTGAATAGGTGTAGGGATGGCAATCGATCAGGTAAGACTCGGACCAAATGAAACCGCCTCATTTAATTTGGGCGGGTATGAGACATATAAACGGGTGTGGGGTGGGTAAAAACTAACAAGTATTGATTTTTAGACCGAACATACCGAGTCGGTCGTAATGTGTACATTTAGACCCGACCCAAACCCAACCCACATAATTAGTTTATAATATAGTGTATATATTGATGTTCAAGAGCTCTTAGGTTATATATATTGTAGGTGTTTATTTCACATTTCATATAACATGTTCAAAATTATATAAGTATCAAATTTGTCATAATTTTTTATAACACTATTCTAAGTAAAAAACATACAAATTTGGCCAAAAATATGGAATTGGCTGGTCTAATAAGTCTAACAGATCTTGCCCGCTAGATAGAGTATGGGCCAGGGGGTGTTGGATCTAAGGCGGAGAGGTTTTGGGTCTTATGTTTTCTTAATGGGTCCGCTCAGACTCGACCCATTGATAATTTGACTTCCATAGTCAGAGATGTTAAAAGGGTCGCAGCCTTAGAGTCAACCCTTTTAAACTGGAAAAAAAATAGAGTTTGAGCCAATTTATTTGGCTCATTTATAAAATCATGATCTTTTTGGCGAACCCTTTAGCCTGAAGCTTATTAGGGCTAGCTCGCAGGTTAACTGGGCCAACAGCCATTTTTGAGTGTATATATATAAATATAATTATAATATTCTATTTTTTTTACTGTCTGTTGCTAGTAAATATTTTTCAAATTCACATGATGATTTTTAGTTTGTATGGCATGAATAATTATTATTTAAGAAAATAATTTTTTATTTACTCAATTTAATTATACAATTCATTTGTAATAATTTTTATTTTTTTTTACTAATTTGATTTCAATAAGATATACATAAAGATAAACTTTTTACTAACAATTAGTTTTTGTTTTTTTTATATATTTTAGATGAAGAATAATTGAAGATAATATTTTGTCATGGAACATATAAAATATGACTGAAGATGATTATTGATTAGTAGTTACTTAGTTGTGTACATGAGTTATATTTGTATGATTTTATTTATGAAGTTTAAGACTTGATTGTTTGAACTTTAAATTTTTTTATTTTGAATGTTAATGTTATGCATGTTTAATTTTAAATTGTTTAGTTAAAATTTATTTTTGTTGGCTCATAGCCGAATAGTGGCCCGTTTAGCCCGAAACGGTTAGGATTAGGTTCGTCATATTGCCGCCGCATTAGATAGTGATCCGTTTAACCGAGCCCATTTAGCCTTAGTATGTCTTACCCTAAACTGTTAGGACCAACTCATTTAACATTTATATCCCTAGTAGAGCTGTCAAACCAGCCCAACCCGGTGATAGGATTGGACTGTGATTTCATAAGCCCAAAAAGAGTCGAACTTGCTTTGCCCGACCTACTAGACCCGAAATGTTGGCTCGACCCGATTGACCCAATTTCTTTCACCCGTCCTCCAAACAAAAAGATCTAAAAAGCAAATCCAGCCGACAGAAAGGACAACTGGCCTCCACTGTCCAATCAGGGCCGTCCGTATAGTTACGTTGGTACGTAACCCTTCACCCACCAAACGGTCGCCAGAGGCACAGTAATTGGATAAATAAATTATTCCAAAGAAAACAAAATATTTTAAAAATAATAGCTCAAAAAATTTATTTAAAAAGAAATTCCAAAACCACATAAAATGACTTTGTATAAAATCGACTCACGTTCACAAGTTCATCTCTCTTTTCTCTCCTCTCGCTCACCGTCAGATCTCCAAACCCCTAAACATTACTTTTTCTTTTCTTCTCAAATTTCTGTGTTGAATTTGAACACGAATTAGGGGAGAGGCCGAAGGTTGAGCGGTGGTGGTGGAGATTACAGTGGAATTGTAGCCTTCGGTGGATGCAAAAAAGTGCAGTTTTCGTGAACATATTATCGGTTGATTTTGTTTGGGAGTTATTAGTTTGTATTTTCATTTTTTCTTTCTAGAGAGAAAGATTGTTGATTCGATCTGATTGGATCGAGGAACATAGACTACTGATTTTTTGAAATTGAAAAGGAAGGATGCAGCAGCAAGATAAGGGAAAGAAGGTTTGATGCGTTTCTTGTTGCGCCTCTTTCGTTGTTAATTTGTATTATTTCAGTAGTTAATTTGTTCGTCTATGATTGTATCTTTTTGTTTACCCCTACAAAAGAGAGTTTATTTGTTGTATGAAGCATTTTTTTTTTTATGTGTTTTCAATTATTTCTGTTGATTATATTACTAAATAAATTTAATGGTTGCGCATGGGTCAGTATTCTTTATTGTGAAGTTTAACCACAGAGCTGAGAAGAGTGAACTCCAGGAGTTACCTTCATGAATTGGTTGTTTTCAAACTTTGCGTTTGCATCCTCTCCAAGAACATGAGAAAAATGCTTTTGAAAGATGCATTTATATTTTTCTTTTTGGATTATAGCGTTAAAAATAGGAATTCTGGTCCTACCTTTAGATTCTTTTTTCTTGGTAGTGCCCATGCTATACAGGATTAAGTTTGAATTTTCGTGGCTTATTTTATTCTCAAGACTTTCAAAAATGTTTTTCTTAAGTTTTATGGTGTAAAAGTCCTGGATTTTGAGATTCATTTTAGATCTTACCTTTTCCATGTTTTCAATGAGTGCTGTGAAAGAAAAAAGAGTGTTCTGAATGAGTTCTGGTGTCTTGATATTCTCAACCTTATGCTCAGTCTGTGCTTTTTAATTCTATGTTTACTTTCAAATTCCTGCATTTTTAGACAATGATATAATTATTTTGCAGATCCCGAAAGAGGTAGAATTTTTTACGGAGTATGGAGATGCCAATAGATACAAAATTCTGGAAATTATTGGAAAGGGTAGCTATGGAGTTGTTTGTGCTGCCATTGATACGCATACTGGGGAAAAAGTAGCAATAAAGAAGATAACAGACATTTTTGAGCATAACTCTGATGCTATTCGAATTTTGCGCGAGATTAAATTGCTTCGTCTTTTGAGGCATCCTGATATTGTTGAAATTAAGCGGATCATGATGCCACCCTCTAGGCGAGACTTCAGAGACATTTATGTCGTTTTCGAGCTTATGGAGTCTGACCTTCATCAAGTCATAAAAGCTAATGACGACTTGACACATGAGCATCACCGGTTTTTTCTCTATCAAATGCTACGGGCGCTGAAATACATGCATACAGGTAACTAGAAAGGATGATAGCATAAGTGGCTTGAAAGTACAAAGTATTTGATGCACTACATACTGTTGCTATTTAGATTAGATGTACAGATAAGATTTTTTTCAGCACTGTCTTCCTGCATATTTTTTTTTGATTCCTGCCACATGTTGATCTTGTAAATCTTCAGTTTGAATGTGGTTCACCCAGTCCTTTGTTTTTATTCGTTGCTATTTGATTTCAGCTAATGTCTTTCATCGGGATCTTAAACCCAAGAATATATTGGCAAATGCGAACTGCAAACTTAAAATATGTGATTTTGGACTAGCAAGAGTGGCGTTTAATGACACCCCAACAACAATATTTTGGACGGTACATTCTACACCTTGTAATTTCTTATATTGCCATTGGTGGAGGATATAAAGGTGTGTTTGGACAGCTAATCATTTTTTTCCGGATGATTTGTCCTACCTGTAGGATTATGTTGCTACAAGATGGTATAGGGCTCCCGAGTTGTGTGGATCTTTCTTCTCCAAGGTAATAAAATTTTGGCCAATTTGCCCCTTTGTGTTCTTTTGTCAATTTAGATTCGACTGCAAGGCACTAGGATCATGGTCATTTACTGAATTTACATTTTGGTTTATTGTTGATGTTGAGTTGACATGGATAGATTCCGTGAATCTGCACATTATACCTTAAAGTGATTGGTCCCATGAAACCTATTGGAAATATCATAGGAACTGGGAATGTTTTTAGCTCTTGTCCACCTGTCATTGTTTCTTAGTTTCTCACCTTGTCAGTAGGTAAACTGATAATATGTCAAGAAAAAATGGTGTATATGAACTTGTTGTTCCTGTGTATCATTCAGCGAAGCTTGGGGCTTATTCTCACTGCGGTGTTATAATGGTTTTTGTTGTTTAATACAAAATGCAAGTCTTTAGAGTCATCAAATGAGTAGTAATTGTAGATTAAAACAATTCTTGTTCAGGGAGGACTATTGAACTCTCCTGGAAGTTGATATTTCTGTTCTTCAGAGGTAATTTGTGTCAGGTTGCATCATTTCCTGGAGGGTTTTATTGCGTTGTTTGTAAATCCATCTCATGTCATGTATCTTACGTATTTTCTTGCAGTATACACCTGCTATCGATATTTGGAGCATAGGATGCATCTTTGCAGAAGTCTTGGTAGGAAAGCCATTGTTTCCGGGTAAAAGTGTCGTGCATCAACTAGACTTGATTACTGATCTTCTGGGAACACCATCAACAGATACAATTTCCGGAGTAAGAAACATCACCCGTGCTAGAAAGTACCTTTTTCCGTAATATTTGTCCAGATGTGTGTAACTGTTGTGTCCTGGATGCAGGTGCGGAACGAGAAGGCAAGGAAGTATTTAATGGATATGCGGAAAAAGCGTCCAGTGCCTTTTGCTGAGAAATTTCCAAATGCAGATCCTTCAGCCCTCAAATTACTGCAAAAGTTGTTGGCATTTGATCCAAAGGATCGTCCAAGTGCTGAAGAGGTGCTATATGCCTGCATAAATATCCATACTCCGCAAAATTCTCCATATTTGATCCAATACCTATTGTCATTTGATTCAAGTGCTGGTTAGTTTTATTAATTTCTTCTACTTATGTTGGTCTATATGGTTATTAGGCATTGGCTGATCCATACTTCAAGGGGCTGTCTAAAATTGAGAGGGAGCCTTCTTGTCAGGCAATCTCAAAGTTGGAATTTGAGTTTGAGCGACGAAGAGTGACAAAAGAAGATATCAGGGAATTAATATTCCGGGAAATATTGGAGTACCATCCTCAATTATTGAAGGACTACATGGCGAGAAATGGTGGCACAAGTTTTCTCTATCCTAGGTTTTCAGCTACTCTATTCAAGCCTATTCATTTGATAATTTAGCTCTATATTTGCTTCTCATTTCTCACAATATAATGATTCTCTTTGTGTACAGTGCCCTTGGACATTTTAAGAAGCAATTTGCCTATCTCGAGGAAAATGCTGGAAAAAGTGGGCCGGTGATTCCTCCTGAGAGAAAGCATGTTTCTCTTCCAAGGTTAGTTTTACACTTGATGTTCATTTCTTTGGATTAAGAAACGTTTTTCTCATGATTTCGATGCTTAATTCTTGATTTGAACATAGTGTTTCACATTACGCTTGTACTTAAAGCAACTCAATGCCTGTGGTGGTGGGGCATGATTTCCATCTTGGTTTGAATTGAGGATATATAATTCCTTTATGGGAATGAATATAAATAATCCCTTTATTGAGGATTTTAATATAATCCTGAAAGCAACAGGAGGAATCATACCATTCTACATCCATCAATGTATTTGTTAAAGCAACTGGGTGCTGAGGTGATGGGAAAGATACAGTCCCCTGTGCAAAGAGCAGCTATTATTTACTGGTCTTGAGAATTGAGATGATCTAGTGCGCGTGTTAGCATTTTAGGCACTAAATTAGACAGTGCTTGCTCTATAAACTTCTTTCTGCTAACAAAAACCATGTGAAACTCTCTTGGAATTTTTCCTCTAATCCGTAAAATAACAGTCTTAACTTTTCTTCTCCTATGCAGATCTACAGTAAACTCCAGTACCATTCCTCCCAAAGCACAACCTTACGTTTCTGCATTTGATATCCGGAAAACTGCTGAAGAAGCGCCAACAGTACTCGGAGTTCCAGATGCAGTTTCTGGGATTGCTTCAAAGGTTTCACGGCCACCACCGCGGTGCCAAGTGGTATACAGAATTCCTCCTTCAGTCCTATTTCTGTTCTCATTAGTCCATATCTTTTCGTGTTTTGCATAACCTTCTCTTTCTCCGTTGCAGCCAAGCCAGGAAGAGTAGTGGGCCCAGTTTTACCGTACGAGAATGTGAGACACGTGAACGATTCCTATGACGGAGGGGTATACGTTCAAAATGCTGTTCTTCCTCCACAATCTATCTCTCCTCATTGTTACTTTAGGACTAGTAAAGAAACATCGCAAGTCGAACAACAACCTCACCAACAACATTACATGCCAGTTAAATCAATGAACGGCATGAGTATTGGAATCGACTATAAAGGACAAGCTCAGCAGTATGCAGGTCCTAAAATGAACCCCGTGATGAGTGCTGACAGGAATAGTAACCCGTATTACCAGTCACAATCAAAAGCATCAGGCATAATGAATAGTCAAATTGCAATCGATGCGAAATTGTTGCAAGCCCAGTCTCAGTTTGTTGTCTCTGGGCCTGCTGCTGCTGCGCATGGAACTGTGCAGCTTGGACTAACTTAGTGGGGAGTGTATCCGACGTGGTATTTCTAGTGAAGTCTCCATCCTTTTGAAGATGACTCGAACAATGTACAGCGTTGTGAGTGAATGGTGTTATCGCCTATCGGATCATCAGGTGCTGCATGAGTCAAATGATTCGCACACTCCGAGAGGAGCGAGTGGGTTGTCCTACTCAGTGCACCTTATAGTTTAGTTCCATGTACAGTAGCAATTGTTACATATTATTTTAGACAGTAAAAGTTCATTCGAGCATATCCTGATTCGAAATGTTTTCGTCGTTCTAGTGGTGTATCTTGTTCTAATTTACTTGGGGCTGACTGCTTAAAAATATATGGGATAATGTACACCTCTTAAAATTTAACCAAAAAAAATCAAGTTACCTTTTAAAATTACAAATTACAAATACCCCATTTATGTATGGTTATATTTTACAAGTTGCACTACTTGCAAAGGGGTATTTGTTAAAGAAACACAGACGTTCTTGATAACCAACTGATTTTGGTAATTAGGATGAACTTTAGGGGTAGTTTTTGTAGTTTTCCCAAAGATATATACACGATTCGCTTCTTGCATTAAGAATCATCGTCGTTTTAGAGGTAGTTGTACCGCTGATCCATCTTCCAGGTTTAGGTTTGATGTTCTGCTACGGCATTCCCGTGCTTCTGCAAATTAACATCTTCAGTGTTAGGAATGTTTTTGTTGGAATTACATATTGTGCAGGTTAAAATTTAACCTTATGAACGAAAGAAATATATGTGGTGGTAATACATTTTTGCCATATTTTAAAATAGTGAGGCACTTAACTTTGAACTTGACTTAATTTACACTCTCGTAGCCTCTTCTGGAATAGTGATGTCAAAATCCCTAACAGTCCATTCAGCAATTTGATTCTCACTCATGTAAATCTCAGTTCCTAAATCAATGGACGACCAGTATCTCTCTGCTGGTGGACTACCTGGATCCTGCAATTTCTTTTATCAGCATGCCCACAACCTGTTTGATATAATGCCACTCATGCATAATACAACTACCTGATAGAAGTAAAGAGTTTGTGAAAGTCTACCAACATCAAGCTCCCAAGTTCTTGGATCTCCAATCCAACCTTCACCCTTCTTCGTCGGATATCCGTATTCTCCCCAAACCGGATGAGGCAAAATTTGCAGTATCTCTTGAGGTTGAGGGTTGCTATAGGGATCACAGAAGTTATAAGGCTCTTCTGGATACTCTGCATTGCCAGGTGTGCAATAGAGATGGTAAGCTCCGTATGGGAAGTTTTCTCTGTCCGTGCGAGGAATACGGGTCCCATTGGGTAGGGTGTGGTACGGTGGGCATGACCCGAGGCTATTTGGGTTGCACCATGAGTTTATGGTTGGATTTATGATCATTTCACTGTATCGTGTTACGTCTGTTGTGACGTCGCCGTTACAAGGCTCCCCATTGTTCTTCCAGCAGCTGCCGATGTCTATAAGGTAAAACTGGCTTCTTGGACCTCCTCCTTGCTTGATGTCTAATGTGAATCTCACTGTAAAATCTGGAGACTTGGGAATCTTCGAGGAAAGTGTATTAGAGGACAGAGTATTAGTAGTATGTGAAAATGTGACTAAGTGAAACTGCAATAGCTAAGGTAGACAAGAGGGGTGGCAATTCAGAACGGGTTTGAGTTCGCGGGTCGGGTTGAGACAATATTCACAACAAACCTATAAACCCAAACCGATGTGTATTCATGTGTGACCTGAGATGACCTGTATATTTTAAAAACCTGAATAACCCATCAATTTATATGGGCTATGTGGGTTGATTTTCGACCTGAAAATGCTTTTATCATACACTGGAAAGTTTTCAAAAATTCAGTAACCATGCTAATAATATATTTAATCGATCAAAACTATAATTAAGCAACACAATAACAGTACAACTATCAGACCTCGGTTTTCATTTGTGCGGCTGATAGCATAGTTTGATAGATTAGGTTATGTAAATGTAAGGCATTTTACTATTTTGGGTTTAAAACTTTCAATAACTACAAATGGGTGAAATGGATAAATTGGGTCATTTCAGGTTGACGTGAGAGCTCGACATGTTTATTAATTTGATTGAAATCAATTTTTACTCGATCCCGCCAATCCTAAATTCCATCACGCTTATACCGTGTTAGGTTCAAACTGTGATGCAGGAAAGCGAAGAAAAGGAAAAGTAAACAGATCATACCATTTTGAGCATCCCTCTTGTTTGATAATGATATCCACCAGAGTAACCTGTTGTGGCGTCTGATCTTAGGTACAGCATCAGCCACGGATACTTAGACGATGTCTTCAAAATATGACGGAAAATCCAGCTTCCTTTTCCAACTTCCTTCTCCCAAATCACTCCGTAATCTGATGTCATTCTCTATAAGTGCTTTTTTAACATCAGAGTTCAAATCCCATGTTCCAAAGAAACCACCCTTCAGTATGTTTCTCCCATCATATTCTTGTCGGCTTGTATAGTTGTGGTACATGAGTGGCATGTTCATGCACCCTGGACCGAAACACGGGAAGCCAGATTGATCAGGTGGGAATGGTATCGTTTTCTTTTCCATTTTGAGGGCATACAGCGGCCAGTGTGTCCATGTTTCCACTCTTTAGCATTATCATCCAAAACTGCCATGGTTTCGGATGGTCTTGCACTTCACATTTTCGCCCCAGATATATCTCTTTCCAGGACGCGTACTGATTGGCATTCATGGTCCTTGATTCTTCGATTGAGGCGTTTAGTATGCCGAGCTTGTTGTCTTTCTCATCTATCCTGTGAACTAGCCTGACTTCTCTTTGAAAAAAGATGTAAAATGAGAACCAAAATATGGAATCCAAGATGAATTCTAATGTCCTTTTTCTTTTACAAAAACAACTCAGAGAAGTTTCAAAATCACCTAGGGTGCATTTGAATGGGGGGATTTGGGAGGAAGGATTTGAAATCCTTAGCTAAATCCACACCCATGTTTGACATATAAATCTAATTCAATGGATTTCAAATTCCTCAAGTTTCAGTTCATTTCAAAGGATTTTAAATCCCTCCCAAAACATAGTCATTTGAAATCCATTCTTTTTTTTTCCCTTTACGCTCACTTGCATATTCGCACACATTTACACACGTTGCATACATTTATACACACTACATCTATACACATTACATACACACACAAAGGTGGATCCATGATTTTAAAAATGGGGGTACGATAGATATAAAAAAAAAAAAGTGCATATAAATATTGTTTAATATTTAAAGTCCGACAACAAAACACTGTTTAATATTTTGTAAAAGTTGTCTTGTAACCGTACATGAAAAATTAATACATATATATAAAATAAATAATTAGAGTAATTAAGAAAATAAGAGACAACAAAACATAGTTTTGGTAACATTATTGATATTATTAGATTTTTTTATTTCTAGTTTTGTAGGTTTTGACTTTTGCCATGATTTATTTATTCAAGTTGTTAAGTCAATATTTTAATTTTTGAAATTTTATTGTGGGGATTTGTATTTTTATTTGGATGTTCTAATCTTTTTTTGTAAAAATGGGGGTACAAATTTATTAATATTTTTTTTTTACTAATATATATTGTTGGGTTTTTTAATTTGGGGGTACAAGTGTACCCCAAGGTTGCACATAGATCCGCCAGTGGACACACACACACACATTTACATACACAATACACATGTACAATGCACACATTTATACACATTTACACACACACACACACACACACACTCACACATACTCTCTCTCACATATTCACATACACTATCCTCACACACATTCACACATTATAAAAGTTATATATTTCATATTTTTATTAGTGTATAAAATTATAATTATTTATAAAATAATAAGATTGTATCTTTTATTTTTATTTAGTAAATGTCAATTAAGAAAATGAATAGAGCTTTTAATTTTTTTATCAAAATTTACAATGGATTTGGAGTCCCTACTTAAATCCACATTATCCAAATAAAAGGTGGATTTCAAATCCAAAGAGTTTGGAATCCATTCATTTAAATCCCTTGGAATTTCAAATTCTTCCATCCAAATGGACCCCTAAAGTCTTTGAGGTTGATTCTGTCTTATATTTTTACATCAATTGTTAGTTGAACTCACGGAATTTGCTTATCTCATCAAATATTTCACAATTACATCCCTCAACTTTTCTAAATATTATAAATAATCCCAACTTTCCGTCTTACATTAATTACATCGCTTAACTTCTCTAAATATTATAAATACCCCGACGAAAAATTGAGGCTATTTGTAATATTTAGAAAAGTTGATGATATAATCGTAAAGTATTTAGTTACTCAGAAATTCCGTCCAGTCAGTCAACTAACACTTAGGCAAAATGCGGTGTTCTAAAAAGTGCTTTATTGGCTAGGCAACTAGGCGATTAGGGGCTTTAGCGCCTGCGGGGGCTTGGACGGGGTTAGGCGTGGTATAAATATGATTAGTTTTTGTATTTAAAGCAAGTTGAAATGTAATCCAAATGATGAGAATGAGAACTTACTGGGATTTGTAGAATTGGTGATATCAAAGCAATCAGCCATCCTTGGACTTCCCATATTTGGAGCTTCTTGGCCAACCTCATTGCATTGATTCCAAGCCTCAATGGCCACTCTTAGTCCATCTCTTCTCATCCCCGGGTCACCAACCGCCGACACCCGCCCTTGGGCGTAGAAATCATACATTCAAATAATAGAATTGACACCAAAACTAGGCCAAACAATTGTTGCTGCACCAACATATTTACTTCTGATATGCTATATATGGAGAGTGCCCTTTAGGCCTTTATGCTAGCTTCTTAACAAGTATACCCATCAGTCATCAAGATTTGGATTTAAACAAGGCATTTATAGGAACAAGTAGTGTTGAGACAGTGTTTTAAGTTATTAGAACTAGAAGTAACTGTTCTTGAGGGTTAACATTTTGTCCACAAGTATCCCCTGTTACCTGTGCATTTCCACACAAGTACAAGAAAGTGTTTGGTAAGAAACTTGTGGCATTTTTCCCTTTATCTGTGTCTTTCATTTCCTCAACTTGATCAAAGATTGGCAGATAATGAGGTTTTGTTGTCAAAGAAAATAAATTGATGTTAAAATAGAATTATGACAAGTGAGTTTTCCAAAGTAATTTTGAAAGGGTTAATTACAAAAAGTACATCAGGGTTTGAGGTAATTATAGAAAAACCCAACTAAGTTTCTAAATTACAAATAAGTATATCAGAAGTTTGAGGGATTGCAGTAAAACATTTATGTAAAGTCGATAATGCCCTGACAGAGTTCCAAAGAAAAATTGAAGATAAAGGACAAAATTACCCGCAGAGTTCGTTGACCTTTTCTGTAGTTTATGGAAAACCAGATGAGTGTAAACTATTTACTGTAGGAGGTATTTGTAAGATTTTGGGGAGGATTCTTGATGTTATGTAATTTGGTGTAAAATTTGTGAACAATACTACATGGGGCATTTTTGGATTTTTAAGTCAATTTTTTGATGATGTAAGCAAATAGCAAATTCTGATAGCTCAATTGACGGCTAGCGTAAAATGTTAACCATAATCAAACCTCAAAGGATACTTTTTGTAACTATGAAACTTTAGTTGGGTTTTTTTGCAATTACCCAAAACCTCAGGGCACTTTTGATAATTAACCCTTTTCTGAATGCTATACCACTTTCTTCATCTTCACTTTTCTGTGTGTATGAAAATGTAATTCCAGGTCCCTTAGCTATCTTGAGGAGCAAAGAAATCAGGTCACACGTTATTGGAATATGTATGAACACTTAAAATCGTACCCTCCACACGAAATTTCCATCAATCTTGACTTTTAATTCATTGCAAATTCAATAATGAAATAAATTCATGGTGCATGAAAAACTGAAGTCATAAAAATCATCATCTACACTATTTCTTTACAATAACATTAAAGTTGCTAACACTCCACTCTGCTATTTCATTACCACTAACATAAATTTCAGATCCAATATCAATAGATGGCCAATGCCTCTGCACAGGTTTAGTCCCTGTATCCTGCCAAAAACCTAAACACAAAAATTTTCAAAATCCACTCACTTTCTTACACAGCCAAAAACTTGAACAATAAATATAAGGGTTGACTATAAAAAAATACCCTTGAGGTTTAGTTTAATTACAAAAAAATCCAGCAATCATTTAAAATTACTAATACCCATTAATATTTGTTTCTATTATATAAATTAAACCGTATTTATATAATAGGAAAAGTGAAATGTGGTCATGTTAGGACAGGAAAAAAATACAACATTGGATTTTGGTGCTTATGTTAGGAATGGGATGAAAGGTATCACTAACATTGAAATGAGACTTAAGCATTGGAGGAGGAAGAATAAGATGTATAAATTATATTTTTGTATTCATTCATTATATCAAGAGTGAACCTTGCTATAGGTATATATAGATCATTACATAGCCGAGATTGTTACACTTGTAAGCATCTAGCGGCTACACTAAATCAGGAATATTTGTTAGAGATTTTTCTAACCGCAAGTCTACGGTGTCAAGTTTTAATATAGTGATATGAGTAGGGTTGTCGTATCCACGAGGAATGCGTGTATAAGTACCAAGTATAAATTACCTACGTTATATTTGTGACGGATCAATAATAGGTGGATGTCTCAATTTATAAATAAAAATAACTAGATATAACTAATCAAAATATAAACATCTAAATCTATGGGAGAATGAATTCTAGAGGTGTGATGAATCTAGTTATCCCTTATGTTGTCAATATGGTTTATCAATCATCAATTATCAATTTATAAGTCAAGATTTCTACAATAATCATTCCCTTTCTCAAGTGTCAATGATTTTAGATTCAATTGGGAAATCAATATCTCTATAAAAATCACCAATCAAAATCTCAATAAAAGCTATGAATCTTGATAAATGACTTCAAAGGATTCACAAATCTCTCAATTCTATGAAATCCTAGGTTATGCTATTCCAAGGTCATGTATTCAATTACCTCTCTCAAGTGTCAAATCAAATATACCAAACAATCTAAATTATTGATCAAGTAATTTAGAAGCGATAGATCCAAATAGCACAAATAAATTGATAGATCTAGATTGACAAACCACAATCTCAAAACATAAGTTCAAACATAGATTACATCAATCCTCTAGAATTATAGTGTTTAGCTCATGATTGAAGAAAATGAATCCATAAGAATACAACAATACATCTTACAAAATATGGAGAAAGTAACAAAATAAGAGCAAGAGTTGAGGATCTTCTCTATTTCTAGATGATAAGAGCCTTCAATCTTCTTCTCCAAGCTTGTACCAAGATGTTTCCATTCTTCTCCTTGTCTTCTTGTTGTTTTGTTGTCTTCCAAATGGTCCCAAGATGCCTGAAATCACGCCCAAGTGTCTATATTTATAACCCCACCAAGATCCAAGAAAAAGGTAGGCAAACATAGGAAAATCCGCCCCGGGCCATGGCTGCCACAAGCATGGCAGCGCTGCGGCGCCGGCAATTTCAAGAAAAATCCCGCCGGGCGCTGCGGCTGCCGGGATGGCGCTGCTGCGCCCACCTGAAAAAAAATAACGCCGCCTTACTGTCTTTGGCGCTGCAGCTTCCAGTGGGCCGAGCGCTGCAGCGCCCGCCCGAGTTTTTCACCCACCAAATGTTGGAATTTGCTTTTGAGCCCTTCTTCAAAGTTGTAGCTCTATCTCTTAGCTTTCCATAGCCACTTGAATCATCTCAATATCAATTTTGTAGAGAGAGTTATGGCCAAAATACCAAACGCTGCCAGTGATGGAAATTTCGGACGCGTTTGGACGTTTCTTCAAATCAATCTCTCTTTGTTTGTTCGTTTGTACTTCTTTTGATACACGATTCATTACTATGACTATAAACTCAATATAATTGGCTCTCAACATGTCTTGGCTACTCAAATGACTCAAAATACTCAAAAACAACACAAAACTCAAATTGGAAGCCCAAATCAATGGTATAAAACCAAGTGAACAAATACCCCCAAACTTAGAATATTGCTTGTCCTCAAGCAATTACAACTCTAAAATGAAAAATACGAGACAGAACAATACAAACAAACTCGCAAAACTTCACAACCAAACTCATTCGTCAAATTTCGTTTCACTATCAATCAAGCGCGTATTTTCACAATGTGATCATGACGATGGAATGTTCATGCCAACCCCGTTTTCATTATCCGAGATAGATTCACGCAATCAAGTGTTTTCAAGATGATCCACTTTTTGAATATAGAGATGAGATGCTTACCGGACTCCATAGGCTTGTCTTTCACACTAATCTCCACTAATGTAGGCTAATGTAACACAAGGATCAATAGGACTTTTAAAGCTTGTAATGTGGGCTTAGGGTAAGGTAGGAAAATATAGGAATAAGTGGCTCAAATCACCCAAACACACAATTAACACTTCAATTATCAATAGGCACTACCCTTCACTTTTTTTTTTTTTTTTTTTTTTTGACACCCCAATGTTTATGAACTTTCAATCCCGTTGATTTGTTTTTTTCACATTTTTTTTTTTTCTAACCCCAAACTTATTCTTTTGCGTACATGGGGTTTCATCTTTTCTTTTCTCGGGCAACTTCATTCAATTAACCACATACCCTTCTCATCATCCCCTCCTCAACCTTTAATATTTTTCTATATTATGTGTGTACGTATGAGTGATGGGTAATTAGAATTTTCACATTTAGGCTGCGGGTATTCGATTGGTTGCCAAAGAAACGGGTTTATAAGGCTCAAAGGGGGACACTAGGAAAAATATAATGCAAAGGTAGGCATTTTAGGCTCTAGCTTGTTCAAAGATGGCCTAAATCACTTCCTCATGGTTACTTCGCCAGATTTCGCCTCGACTAGTGATCAGACAAGTTCTAGCATCCGGTGGGATCATAAAGGAACCACTCAATTGCATAGATCATCCCCAAATAAATCATCAGAGTTAAGCATATAGATGGAATTAATGGAAAGAAGATTAAATCACAGTTCAAACACATGCTCTTTTGGCCTGCTTCAACTCATATTCAACAAATTCACTTAGTCATGCGATTTCACGCTTTAACAAACGCCTCGACTCAACTCTAGACTTTTTTTTTTTTTTTTTTTTTTTTTCACTCAAGACCCGACTCGATGAAAATAAAAACAGACTGCACCCCCCCAAACTTAAAACGACATTGTCCCAATGGAGAGGTGGGAAAAAGGACTTTCCTGGTAGCCGAGGAGCGAAGGCTCATTAAGTCATGTGATACCACTACGTGTATGAGGTGTCTCGTATAAGCTCAAAATGCATCCGACCCTTTTTGGCTTCATCTTTGCAACCTAGCAAGGTAGACAAGAAAACAAAACTCGTGGAACCAGGAACTTGGTTATGGGTGAGAAATCAAAAATCACAACACATACAAAATGCACCCAAGTAGAAAATATAGTGCCATGTCAAAAAGATAAGCATGGAGATGCAAAATAGCACTAAACAATGTGAAACTGTCATTGGGGCATTTCATCAAACACCTCATATGCATGAATTTGGGCAAAGATAGTAAATGCAATGGATAACTCAATTCAATCCCAAATTTCAACACCAAACCTAAGTCTAGCATGATCAACCAATCCACAATCCATACATCAACACAATTATCCTAGCACTTCTACAATCCAATCACACCAAAAATCACAAGATGGGAAAACCATGGGGTGGGTTTTGGAAGTTGCAAACTTACCAAATAATGAGTGAATGAGATGAAGAATGTGTGTGTGGTGTTAAAGTGTTCCATTGTGACGATGGAGTGAGATATGTGGGATTTGCACAAATAAGAGGGGTGAAATGTGATGCAACTTACTACTAATAATGCAAAAACTTAGAAAAAACAAAAACAACTACTAAACTAAATAAAACTAAGAAAGCGATAAAAGGGGATTGGGTTGCCTCCCAAGAAGCGCTAAGTTTACTGATCTTGACCCGGACTTTGTCGATTCTCAACCAGGATCCAAAAATAAGTGTCGGTCATGCCACGCCTTTGTATTTTCAATAATATAAAGCGATCCTTCAAAGGTATGAAAGACGTGGATGATTAAGGATCACAATATTGATGGTCTTTCGAAATCAAATGTGTTCCTAATGATGATAAATGGTTTATCAATCATAGTAAAGATATTTCTATCTTTACTCACATTAAATATCATGAAATCAGTAGAACATGTTAATTGATCACTATTTTCAAACATTGTTCCTTCAAGTGTATGCTTCTTAAAATTTGATACATTTGTATTGAAGCTTACATCTAGAGTGCACATATTTTTGTCAATATGAGGATTTTCAATTGAGTGAGAGATAGAGATACTCCCGAGTTAATTTGATGTGGCTCCTCCTCTTGTAAGATCGGATTGCACTCTTCAAAAGTCTCCTCCAAATTTTGAAGGGACGTCCACCTTTTCATAATGGGCAATTCATGTTCATGATTTTCTATTTCACCGTGTCCTAAGAATGATGACGACTCTTCATTATTAAGTTGGTCAATCATTTGTTGGAGTAACTTTGACATAGTTTGACATGTAATCTCAATTTGTTGAATGCTTGCCTCGGTTTGTAGTAATCTATCATCACTTTCTCGATTTCTTATCTTACACTCTTCGATAAACTCAAAGAAGATTTTTTCCAACTCGGACCGACGCGTTTTATCTCATCTTGTCGTCTTCTTACTTCACAATCATCCAGAAATTGATAAAGTATTTCTTCCAAGCTAGACAATTGTTCTTGTGGCTGATGAAAGGTTTCATGAATTGCCATATTTTGGGTCCATACATTTTCTTGAGGTGGATAATAAGGAACAAAATGGTTCACACTTTGACTTCCAAAATCACGAGAGCATCATCGGTTGGCCACGTATATGCATACATTAGAATTCCATCCAACGATGTGCCTAAAAAATTACACAAAATTAAAACAAGAAAAGAAAAAAAAAACAAAAAAAAAAAAAAAATAGTCAAATTACAACTAGGCAATCAACCTTGATATCATACAAAACACATTCCCCGGCAACGGCGCCAAAAACTTGTTAGAGATTTTTCTAACCGCAAGTCTACGGTGTCAAGTTTTAATATAGTGATATGAGTAGGGTTGTCGTATCCACAGGGGAATGCGTGTATAAGTACCAAGTATAAATTACCTACGTTATATTTGTGAGATCAATAATAGGTGGATGTCTCAATTTATAAATAAAAATAACTAGATATAACTAATCAAAATATAAACATCTAAATCTATGGGAGAATGAATTCTAGAGGTGTGATGAATCTAGTTATCCCTTATGTTGTCAATATGGTTTATCAATCATCAATTATCAATTTATAAGTCAAGATTTCTACAATAATCATTCCCTTTCTCAAGTGTCAATGATTTTAGATTCAATTGGGAAATCAATATCTCTATAAAAATCACCAATCAAAATCTCAATAAAAGCTATGAATCTTGATAAATGACTTCAAAGGATTCACAAATCTCTCAATTCTATGAAATCCTAGGTTATGCTATTCCAAGGTCATGTATTCAATTACCTCTCTCAAGTGTCAAATCAAATATACCAAACAATCTAAATTATTGATCAAGTAATTTAGAAGCGAATAGATCCAAATAGCACAAATAAATTGATAGATCTAGATTGACAAACCACAATCTCAAAACATAAGTTCAAACATAGATTACATCAATCCTCTAGAATTATAGTGTTTAGCTCATGATTGAAGAAAATGAATCCATAAGAATACAACAATACATCTTACAAAATATGGAGAAAGTAACAAAATAAGAGCGAGAGTTGAGGATCTTCTCTTTTCTAGATGATAAGAGCCTTCAATCTTCTTCTCCAAGCTTGTACCAAGATGTTTCCATTCTTCTCCTTGTCTTCTTGTTGTTTTGTTGTCTTCCAAATGGTCCCAAGATGCCCGAAATCACGCCCAAGTGTCTATATTTATAACCCCACCAAGATCCAAGAAAAAGGTAGGCAAACATAGGAAAATCCGCCCGGGCGCTGCAGCCACGCATATTTAGCTGCGCGCCAGCAATTTCAAGAAAAATCCCGCCCGGGCGCTGCGGCTGGGGATGGGCTGCTGCGGCGCCCACCGAAAAAAAAAAACGCCTGCTTGTCTTGGGCGCTGCAGCGCGTGGACGAGCCGCAGCGCCCGCCCGAGTTTTTCACCCACCAAATGTTGGAATTTGCTTTTGAGCCCTTCTTCAAAGTTGTAGCTCTATCTCTTAGCTTTCCATAGCCACTTGAATCATCTCAATATCAATTTTGTAGAGAGAGTTATGGCCAAAATACCAAACGCTGCCAGTGATGGAAATTTCAGACGCGTTTGGACGTTTCTTCAAATCAATCTCTCTTTGTTTGTTCGTTTGTACTTCTTTTGATACACGATTCATTACTATGACTATAAACTCAATATAATTGGCTCTCAACATGTCTTGGCTACTCAAATGACTCAAAATACTCAAAAACAACACAAAACTCAAGTCTTGGAAGCCCAAATCAATGGTATAAAACCAAGTGAACAAATACCCCCAAACTTAGAATATTGCTTGTCCTCAAGCAATTACAACTCTAAAATGAAAAATACGAGACAGAACAATACAAACAAACTGCAAAACTTCACAACCAAACTCATTCGTCAAATTTCGTTTCACTATCAATCAAGCGCGTATTTTCACAATGTGATCATGACGATGGAATGTTCATGCCAACCCCGTTTTCATTATCCAGATAGATTCACGCAATCAAGTGTTTTCAAGATGATCCACTTTTTGAATATAGAGATGAGATGCTTACCAGACTCCATAGGCTTGTCTTTCACACTAATCTCCACTAATGTAGGCTAATGTAACACAAGGATCAATAGGACTTTTAAAGCTTGTAATGTGGGCTTAGGGTAAGGTAGGAAAATATAGGAATAAGTGGCTCAAATCACCCAAACACACAATTAACACTTCGAATTATCAATAGGCACTACCCTTCACTTTTTTTTTTTTTTTTTTTTTTTTTTTGACACCCCCAATGTTTATGAACTTTCAATCCCGTTGATTTGTTTTTTTCACATTTTTTTTTTTTCGGAACCCCCAAACTTATTCTTTTGCGTACATGGGGTTTCATCTTTTCTTTTCTCGGGCAACTTCATTCAATTAACCACATACCCTTCTCATCATCCCCTCCTCAACCTTTAATATTTTTCTATATTATGTGTGTACGTATGAGTGATGGGTAATTAGAATTTTCACATTTAGGCTCGGGTATTCGATTGGTTGCCAAAGAAACGGGTTTATAAGGCTCGAAAGGGGGGACACTAGGAAAAATATAATGCAAAGGTAGGCATTTTAGGCTCTAGCTTGTTCAAAGATGGCCTAAATCACTTCCTCATGGTTACTTCGCCTAGATTTCGCCTCGACTAGTGATCGACAAGTTCTAGCATCCGGTGGGATCATAAAGGAACCACTCAATTGCATAGATCATCCCCAAATAAATCATCGAGTTAAGCATATAGATGGAATTAATGGAAAGAAGATTAAATCACGTTCAAACACATGCTCTTTTGACCGCTCAACTCATATTCAACAAATTCACTTAGTCATGCGGTTTCACGCTTTAACAAACGCCTCGACTCAACTCTAGACTTTTTTTTTTTTTTTTTTTTTTTTTCACTCAAGACCCGACTCGATGAAAATAAAAAGATCGCACCCCCCCCCAAACTTAAAACGACATTGTCCCAATGGAGAGGTGGGAAAAAGGACTTTCCTGGTAGCCGAGGAGCGAAGGCTCATTAAGTCATGTGATACCACTACGTGTATGAGGTGTCTCGTATAAGCTCAAAATGCATCCGACCCCTTTTTGGCTTCGCATCTTTGCAACCTAGCAAGGTAAGGTAGACAAGAAAACAAAACTCGTGGAACCAAGGAACTTGGTTATGGGTGAGAAATCAAAAATCACAACACATACAAAATGCACCCAAGTAGAAAATATAGTGCCATGTCAAAAAGATAAGCATGGAGATGCAAAATAGCACTAAACAATGTGAAACTCATTGGGGCATTTCATCAAACACCTCATATGCATGAATTTGGGCAAAGATAGTAAATGCAATGGATAACTCAATTCAATCCCAAATTTCAACACCAAACCTAAGTCTAGCATGATCAACCAATCCACAATCCATACATCAACACAATTATCCTAGCACTTCTACAATCCAATCACACCAAAAATCACAAGATGGGGAAAACCATGGGGTGGGTTTTGGAAGTTGCAAACTTACCAAATAATGAGTGAATGAGATGAAGAATGTGTGTGTGGTGTTAAAGTGTTCCATTGTGACGATGGAGTGAGATATGTGGGATTTGCACAAATAAGAGGGGTGAAATGTGATGCAACTTACTACTAATAATGCAAAAACTTAGAAAAAACAAAAACAACTACTAAACTAAATAAAACTAAGAAAGATAAAAGGGGATTGGGTTGCCTCCCAAGAAGCGCTAAGTTTACAGTCTTCAGCCAGACTTTGTCAGATTCTCAACCAGGATCCAAAAATAAGTGTCGGTCATGCCACGCCTTTGTATTTTCCAATAATATAGGCGATCCTTCAGTGTATGAAAGACGTGGATGATTAAGGATCACAATATTGATGGTCTTTCGGAAATCAAATGTGTTCCTAATGATGATAAATGGTTTATCAATCATAGTAAAGATATTTCTATCTTTACTCACATTAAATATCATGAAATCGTAGAACATGTTAATTGATCACTATTTTCAAACATTGTTCCTTCAAGTGTATCTTCTTAAAATTTGATACATTTGTATTGAAGCTTACATCTAGAGTGCACATATTTTTGTCAATATGAGGATTTTCAATTGAGTGAGAGATAGAGATACTCCCTGAGTTAATTTGATGTGGCTCCTCCTCTTGTAAGATCGGATTGCACTCTTCAAAAGTCTCCTCCAAATTTTGAAGGACGTCCACCTTTTTCATAATGGGCAATTCATGTTCATGATTTTCTATTTCACCAGGTCCTAAGAATGATGACGACTCTTCATTATTAAGTTGGTCAATCATTTGTTGGAGTAACTTTGACATAGTTTGACATGTAATCTCAATTTGTTGAATGCTTGCCTCGGTTTGTAGTAATCTATCATCACTTTCTCGATTTCTTATCTTACACTCTTCGATAAACTCAGCAAGATTTTTTTCCAACTCGGACCGACGTTTTATCTCATCTTGTCGTCTTCTTACTTCACAATCATCCAGAAATTGATAAAGTATTTCTTCCAAGCTAGACAATTGTTCTTGTGGCTGATGAAAGGTTTCATGAATTGCCATATTTTGGGTCCATACATTTTCTTGAGGTGGATAATAAGGAACAAAATGGTTCACACTTTGACTTCCAAAAATCACAGTAGCATCATCGGTTGGCCACGTATATGCATACATTAGAATTCCATCCAACGATGTGCCTAAAAAAATTACACAAAATTAAAACAAGAAAAGAAAAAAAAAAAAAAAAAAAATAGTCAAATTACAACTAGGCAATCAACCTTGATATCATACAAAACACATTCCCCGGCAACGGCGCCAAAAACTTGTTAGAGATTTTTCTAACCGCAAGTCTACGGTGTCAAGTTTTAATATAGTGATATGAGTAGGGTTGTCGTATCCACAGGGAATGCCGTGTATAAGTACCAGTATAAAATTACCTCGTTATATTTGACAGATCAATAATAGGTGGATGTCTCAATTTATAAATAAAAATAACTAGATATAACTAATCAAAATATAAACATCTAAATCTATGGGAGAATGAATTCTAGAGGTGTGATGAATCTAGTTATCCCTTATGTTGTCAATATGGTTTATCAATCATCAATTATCAATTTATAAGTCAAGATTTCTACAATAATCATTCCCTTTCTCAAGTGTCAATGATTTTAGATTCAATTGGGAAATCAATATCTCTATAAAAATCACCAATCAAAATCTCAATAAAAGCTATGAATCTTGATAAATGACTTCAAAGGATTCACAAATCTCTCAATTCTATGAAATCCTGGTTATGCTATTCCAAGGTCATGTATTCAATTACCTCTCTCAAGTGTCAAATCAAATATACCAAACAATCTAAATTATTGATCAAGTAATTTAGAAATAGATCCAAATAGCACAAATAAATTGATAGATCTAGATTGACAAACCACAATCTCAAAACATAAGTTCAAACATAGATTACATCAATCCTCTAGAATTATAGTGTTTAGCTCATGATTGAAGAAAATGAATCCATAAGAATACAACAATACATCTTACAAAATATGGAGAAAGTAACAAAATAAGAGCAAGAGTTGAGGGATCTTCTCTATTTCTAGATGATAAGAGCCTTCAATCTTCTTCTCCAAGCTTGTACCAAGATGTTTCCATTCTTCTCCCTTGTCTTCTTGTTGTTTTGTTGTCTTCCAAATGGTCCCAAGATGCCCAAATCACGCCCAAGTGTCTATATTTATAACCCCACCAAGATCCAAGAAAAAGGTAGGCAAACATAGGAAAATCCGCCCGGGGGCTGCCAAGCATGGTGCTGCGGCGCCCAGCAATTTCAAGAAAAATCCCGCCCGGGCGCTGCGGCGCTGGGATGGCGCACTGCGGCGCCCACCGGAAAAAAAATAAAAAAAAATAACGCCTGCCCTGTCTTGGGCGCTGCAGCGCCAGTGGGCCCAGGGACGCTGCTGCAGCGCCCGCCCCGAGTTTTTCACCCACCAAATGTTGGAATTTGCTTTTGAGCCCTTCTTCAAAGTTGTAGCTCTATCTCTTAGCTTTCCATAGCCACTTGAATCATCTCAATATCAATTTTGTAGAGAGAGTTATGGCCAAAATACCAAACGCTGCCAGTGATGGAAATTTCAGACGCGTTTGGACGTTTCTTCAAATCAATCTCTCTTTGTTTGTTCGTTTGTACTTCTTTTGATACACGATTCATTACTATGACTATAAACTCAATATAATTGGCTCTCAACATGTCTTGGCTACTCAAATGACTCAAAATACTCAAAAACAACACAAAACTCAAGTCTTGGAAGCCCAAATCAATGGTATAAAACCAAGTGAACAATATTCAAGGACAATTGCACCAATCATTGCAGGTACAATGTGGTACAAAATGATAACGGCATTATTGAGAATATTATGATGGATTCAGGTGCACCAAGGAGAGACAACTGGACTGATTATTGGTGATTGATCTTAACATCCCCCCTCAATCTGAACGTGGGGAAGAGACAACCTTGAGCTTGGTCCGGAGCCTCGTGAAAGATTGTCCTATTAGTGGCTTAGTGAGAATATCAGCCTTTTGATCAATGGATGGAACATGTTGCACACGAAGGAGCTGTTGGCTGACTTTTTCTCGAACAAAGTAGATGTCGATTCAATGTGTTTTGCCTTAGAATGAAGAACCGGATTGGCGGAAGAGCTTCAAAGACCTATATTGTCTGTCCAAATAATAGGGATATGTTGAAGAGAAACATCTATTTCACGAAGAAATGAAGTGAGCCGAGGAGGATATCGGTGGTACAATGAGCAAGGCTGCGAAATTCGGCTTGATCTTTGGAATGAGAGATAGAGTGTTGTTTCTTAGAGCACCAAGCAACAAGATTGTCTCCGAGGTATATACAAAAACCTATAACAGATTTTCGATCATCAATATATGTAGCCCAGTCCGAGTCCGAATACCCGATTATATTTAGTGTAGGTGACTTGGTGATGTGCAACCCAAAACCGGAGGTGCCAAAGAAGATATCGATTAGTCTTTTTTGTCGCTTCTCTCAATGTGAATCCAAGGAGCCTGCATATATTGGCTCAATTTATTCACACTAAAGCTGATTTAAGGCCGAGTAATGGTGATGTATTGAAGTGTCCCACCACACTCCTATAGAGAGTACTATTCGGAAATTCGAGCCAAGATATTTGGAGAGCCGAGGTTGACGAGACCATTGGAGTGGGTGCCCTTCGCTTGAACCATGTTCGATTTTGAAGTAATTGTTTCACATATTGTGCCCGACATAAATGTAAATCCCGGAGGAAGAATGAGTGACTTGTATGCCCGAAAATGATGAAGATCTCCCAAATCTTTAAGAGCAAACAAACGATGATTGAGTCCTTGTATTAATTCAACTATCTAACTGTGCTATTACCAATTACCAATATATCATCAACATACGAAGGACAAACAAACAAGACTTTGTTGTGTGCTTGTAAAATAAAGAGTTATCTGCCTTTGAAAAATTGAACTGCGACTAAGAAGTTCATTTTTCACTGGTGTACCAAGTTCTTGGGGCCTGTTTGAGACCATAAATAGTTTTGGACAACTTGCACACATAGTTAAGATCCTTTTTTATTTCAAACCCTGGTGGTTGTTGCATGTATATTTCTTGCTCTAATTCCCCATGAAGAAAAGAATTGTTGACATCTAAGCTGCTTTATGTGCCAACCAAAAGTAACAATAAGAGAAAGAATTACTCGATTATAACAGATTTAACAACCGGACTAAAAGTATCTTGATAATCAATTCTAGGACTTTGAGTATAGCCTTTTGCAACTAAACGAGCTTTATATCTAGCTAGACCGCCATCGAATTTCATACTTTGAAGATCCATTTGCACCCCATGCAATTAGCTTATTAGCGGACAAGGAAAGAGAGTCCAAGTATTATTGTTCACAAGAGCATCATACTCTTGCTTGCATTGCCTTCTTCTAGTGATTAATCAAAGAGCCTTAGAAACAGAGGAAGGCTCAGTGTCAGGAGACAGATCACAACTGAGAGCTTTTGGTCTAAAAATACCTCTTTTTGACCGAGTAACCATAGGATGTAGGTTCACAGGATTAGGTGGAGCGGATTATGTAGGCTCCTCAATAGGCAAATCAACAACTAATGGAATAGTTTGATAGGATGAGGGGGGGTTGAGGAAGAGGGGGCTAGAGATGGGGAGAATGCACTGACTGAGGACTTAGAGGAATGTGTGGTGTACTAGGATGAGTGGGTGAGGAGCTGTGTTCGAGGTTAAGATGGGAGGCATGGACATAGTGGTATAAGAAGGACTAGACAAGAAGAAGAGCTGAGATTTTTGGACAAGTAGGGAAATAGGGACTCCTCAAAAAGAACATTGCAACTAATAAATAGCTTTTCGGAGGGGAAAAGCACCTTGAAGCCCTTACAACCCTCACTATAACCAAGAAAAGTGGAAGGAATGGATCTAAATTGAAGTTTATTTTTATTAAGAGGTCTAATATATGGATAGCATAGGCATCCAAACACTCTTAATCGAGAGTAGTTTGGAGAAGGCTATAAAGTAGCTCAAAGGAGATTTGCCTTTGAGAGTTTTAGAAAAACCTTTGTTGATAATAAAAACTGCAGTGGAAAAGGCATCGACCAATAGTAATGAAGGACTCCAGTTGAGCTAGTAATGATAAAGCTACCTCAACAATGTGTCTATGCTTTCGTCTCTACCAAGTCATTTTGTTAAGGGTATATGGACAAGACTTTCTATGAATTATGCCACTTTGTTGGAGGATTGTATTGAACTTAGTGAATTCCCTCCACCACCACTTTGAAAAAAATTATTTTGGATTGGAATTGGTTTTCAACAAGTGTTTTAAAGGATATGAAAGTTGAGATGGCATCACTCTTGTTTTTAAGAAAGTATATCAAGCGGGCGGAACCGGGATTCGGCGGTGAGGGGGCCAAAAAATGGAAGATCGAATATTTATTTTTATATAATAAAATTCAAAATATATTATATATTTGCATTAAGTACAACATCAATACTCATCATTAAGCATCCTAAAATACATAAATGACAATCTAAAATTGACATAAATTTTCTTTTTTAAAAAAAAATAAGGGAGGCCAAATGGAAATCTACTATCTACTACTATTCTAAAAGGGCGAATGTTTTCTATCAAAATTTCTTTTGACTAAAATATCCCTGTCATCTACAAATTTGAATGGTAAAAGTGGAATTATACACAATGAAACTGATTGCCGTCTCTTTCAACTCTCATTAGCGTCTCTTGAAAAAAAAAACTAAACTTTATGTCTCTTGAATTGATACACATAAATTTCTCTTCTTCCCCTCTATTCTTCCTTCCTTTGAAAAAAGGATTTAAGCGGTTTGTATTTCTGTTGGGATTCCATAAGTTTATTGGAATTTTAGGATTGAATTTCTTTTCTTAATTCTTAACTTTGTTTGGATTTTGGTACCTTTACTTAATTCTTACATATCTCGGTTTCTTCCGCTTAAATAAGCTAGGGATTTAAGCGATTTGTATTTTTGTTAGGATTCATATGTTTATTCGAATTTTAGGATTGGATTTCTTTTCTTAATTCTTAACTTTGTTTGGATTTTGGTACCTTTACTTAATTCTTACCTTTGTTTGGATTTTTATAATATTGATAATCTCAAGCTAATACAAATAATCCGGATGTATACAGATGAGTTACGAAGGGAATACGGGAAAACATGACTTCTCAAAAGATCGCCGCCAAGAGACCTAACAACTTCAAGGGGATTATGAAAATACATACGGCCATAGGGAATAACCTCTTTTCATATTTGCCACGAATTGAGTCAACAACTCTTGGGATTACCAATGACTCGGATAAAGGGAGATTAAGGAAGAAACTATTTCATCTTTCCAATGAATTGAGTTATACAACAAATGGTAAGCAAAATGTTATTTTTGAATATTGTCTAGTATTCGATCATTCCATTCCGAAATATAAAACAAAAATTCAAAGGCATTCATACGATATCATTGGTAAATATATATACAAAGTTTATCTGCTATTGTTAAGTCAAAATGTCAAATACAAAAATTCAACTTTTATTGCCCGTGATTACTATTTTGTAAGAATAATGGAGAAAAAGAGTTGTATTGGAAATTTGTAGTTTACAAATTAACCATTTTTTCCCCCTTTTCTCTCCCATTATATTAAGAATATATCATATATGTTCTCTACAGGAGATTTATACCATGCTAATAGTCATCCTATATCTCATGCTACCTTATAGTAGGTGGGAATATGGAATCAAAAGACTAATGGACTAAATACGTTTAGTCATTCACATTATTATTAATATTACAATAGGGAAGTTTATGTTGCAGGCTACAAAAAGTAACTAGTGTGTGATGAGGTATCTCTGGTCTTTTTGTTGCAATTTTTATTAGTCTCATTAACTCAACACCAGTTTAGCATGATGTTTATATTTATATAAATTAAATTAAATAATAAATGGATTTTTAATCTCGGTGTCTTTGAGATAGCTTCATATAATTGGTTTCTTTGATTTACTTTACCAACACAAATGAGACATGAAGAGTAAATTAAGATTACAAGAAACAAATTTTTTATTGTCACATGGCACATTAATTTACTCTGTCATCATCTATTGTAGTAATTTTTACGCATTGAAGTTTTGAATATTGTATCTCTTTTTGTTTCAAATGAGGACGTTTTGATTTACCATGTCAAACTAAATAAAGTACCTTGAGTCTTGGGATTTTGTAAAGTTTTCTTAACATAACAGATTCTCGTCCCAATCATGTGAATCTCTTCTTTTGATTTGTGTAAGTGGATCATGTTATTTGGACAAAAATAATGATTAATATGGATCTTGGGAAGTGTGACTACATTCTTTTATGCATGCATTCACTGTTCTTTCAAACACTAACCCCATAGATGAAAATGTTGGAGTGATTAGTGTCGAAGTGCTTGAGAAAACATTATGCTCTAGAATAATTTCTAATACTCATCAAATCTAAATAACATTGGAAACATTAATTGCAAGTTGCTTACCATACTCCACCTTTATTCCCTAAGATGTAACTAGAAACATTCTTCAAGGAGTTTGTTTATTATTTGAACAACTTGGCCCACGTGATTTTGCTAGAATTGATGGTTGGTTTTTACCACCTTATGCTCATCTTTGCTTAGCTTACAAGCAATAAGTTCAAACGGTCTGTCAGGGCACAATAGTATCACGATATTAAAATGGTGAGGTTATTAAGCAATGTTTATTAACTTTTATTTTATTTGTTAATTCTCCTTGTATGTAACAGGATATTATCTTCTTTTCCTCTCTAGATTAGTGGAATGGAACAAACAAGTTTGTTATTTCAACAAGCTTCAAAGGTATTTTTGTTATGGTTAATACTTTTTACGATTTTTCTTTCTTTTGTTTGCTTAAAATCACGAAACAATTTTTTTTTAATATGTCAACATGCAAATGTTGAATCTTTTACAAAATGCCAAAAGGATCTATTGTTATATCTTCCACTTGTATTTTAATGTATTAAATGATTTGTTTGATAGTTTGAAAATGCAGCAGAAACCGAGTCAAATTTTGATTTATAATTTTCCTTTATGTCCTTATACTACCACAAGTTTATACTTTGTTTCTCATTGGTTTTTCATTTGAAGGGAGTTAGAAGTAGTGCATTTGAAACAGATCCATAATGAACAGTTTATTTGAAATGGAAATGAAAGTTGTACCATTTATTCCGAAGTACTTCATCTCTATCTCTATCTCTACCCTCTATCTCTCCTCTATCTTCTATCTATCTATCTATCTATCTATCTTCTATCTATCTATCTATTTTTTATCTTAAAAAGGCGAATGTTTACGCAAAAATTTGAATTGACTAAACCTTATAACCAAAAACTCTAAAATGGTAAACTTGGAATTACACTTAACGGATCGATTTGTGTGTCTCTTCAATTGTCTCTCTTACGTCTCTTGAGGAAACAGAACTCTCTTTGCGCCTCTTCAATTTACACACGGAAAATTTCGCTCTTCTAACGCCTCTATTTCTCTCGACGGGAGGAGGGATTGACCTTCTCTACTAAGCGTATTGTGGCTCTTTGCAAAGGAATTTCGACATCACTTAATTTGGGCTGATTTTTAATCGAGGGATTTATGCGACTTGGATTTCTATTGGGATTTCATCAAACAAACAAAGGTTCGAATTTTGAATTCCAACTCGAAAGATAAGAAAATTTAGGAATTTACAAATTGCATTAATTTTTTCATCAATTCTATTCGAATTTCGTTGTTATTCAATTTCGGGTTTGTAATTTATTCGATCTTTAGGATTGTAATTAAAATTGAATTCTGTAATTTTTCATAATTCTTAATACATTTGTGGGCATTCTGTTTTAACATTGGTTGTTTTTGTCCTGCGATTCAACTTAGCCCACATAGTTTCAGAATCCATCAATCTTATTCATCAATTCTCTTCAGGCTTGAAGTTTATTCAATTTCTTAATCTGGAATTTGAGATTGGAAACTTATCAGTTCATAACTAAAGTTGAAAATCTTGTAATTTTACTTAATTAGTATCTTTGTTTTTAAATGAAAACATTAACATACACTTTATATTTCATGTTTTTGTGTTTTTGGTTGCTAGGTTGCAGAAAAAAATTGACACCCCATATAACACAAATGCGCAGATGCAACAGATAACTTCTTAGAAACTGCAAGAAAATAGCCATCAATAATTTGCACGGGAAGCTTGATTCTTTTCCTGCAGTGCCATGGAATATTCCTTATAACTCTTCTCAATGGAATAAATTAAGAAGCAACTGAAGTACAAATTCCAAATCAGATGTTGGCTCAACTATACCTTGATGCAAGTATTTTCTTAGTCTCCTCTTCTCCTCTATTTTCTCATGCTTATTAATTTAATCGTGATTTTACCCAAAAATGTTGACTATGACATCATTAAGATTAATATTTTTGTCGCATTGCAACCCTGGACTCGATTAGTTATATACCGTCTAAAGTTAATAACATGTGCTCATGTATCTTGGACATGTAATGGATCAATTGTGGATTAGAATTCCTTGATTTAATTTGAAGGGACTTGGCTATGGCAAAGGTGGAAAATTCGATGTGCAAGACTTGTGATAGACTTTGAGAAAGTAGTAGTTCAATATCCTTTTCTTCTCTTGCAAACCAAATATGAAATAGAGCAAGACTATATATGTCTCTAAATTCCATTTATATATGATGCTGCGATACGAAATGGTGGGATGTGCTTTCCCGCATTTTACTTGAGAAATGGGTGTCCTACAAGAAATTATTTGCTTTGCCGATTTTTAGTGTTTGGGAGAAAATATTTTGAGAGAATGTATTTTCGCGTGAGATTAGAGAACATATTGAGAATGACAATGAAAATGCATTAGATGGCTCATTGAAAACTAAACATGTTCGTGTATTTTGGGAAACATATTCAATCAGATGTGTTTTCAACAATATTTTGTTATGGATAGCGGGTTATAATAGATTTTAAGATTATCTAAAAGAAGTAATGATGGATACTATTTTGAGGAGTGAAAATCTTGTTGCGTAAAAACGCTATCACCAAAAATGTTTTTTTTAGGAGAAAAAATGGAATTTTCAATAGAACCAAACAATGTTAGAGTTTCCCATTTTTTTTTCATTCATGAAATCTGGGTTCCAGTTAAGCTAGATGACTTGGGGAAGTGGGAGAAGCATAGTTGGCTGGAAAAACATGTGAATACAATAGCAAGTGTAAAAATCGAATAGTTGTAGTAGAAACTCGGATTATGCAGGACTGAGGATACCCGTTTTGTATCACCAAGGTCAGGATATATAAATTGAAGTCACCTAGGTTGTGGAAAAATTTGGTCTATGCTTTTGACAGCAACAATAAAATCATTTGCAGGCAATGAAAATAATAAATGAAAAAGAAAAAGTAATGAACATTGATTACTAATCTCACCAAGTTAATATTAGTGAATACTATTGTGGCTGACTTAGACAGTTGAGACTTATTATTGCTTGCAAGGTAAGCGATGAGCACAAGATGGCAAGAACCAACCATCAATTCTACCAAAATCATGTAAGCGAGTTGTTGAAATAATAAAGCTCCTTTTGGTTTATTGATTTCTTTTTCAATTTTGTTTAATTTGTTTGTCAATTTCTTTATGTATTCATTGTTTTCTTCTTCTTGTTTTCTAATATTAGGATTTCCCAAATTATTCTATGTTTTACAAAACTCAACTCATAAATACTACTTGATCAATGTTTATAATTGATTGTATTTGTGAATTTCTTTCTTTAACCAACTTGATTTATTTGGCTCTATTTGTCTCGGGGACTTGGCTTATGACTTGGACAATTTATTGGATGAGATCATTACTTGAGCTTTGATTCAAGATTCAAAGTGGATCCAACACAATCGAACCATCATGTATGGGAATTCATCCTTTTTCCTTCCCTTTCCTTTCCTTTCCTCCCCCCCAAAAAAAAAAAAAAAAAAAAAAATAAATAAATAAAAGGAATTTGTTGTTGTCGATCTTATATAGTGTATGGAGTGCATAAATTTTAATCATTGTGAATTGATATTCTACCCTACAATGAATTTGTTGCAACATACCTTTGGTTTGAAAATATATGCTCAAAGCAACTTGATGTTTATTTGAACATCATTTGTGATGATCTTACTTATATCCGGGATATTTCTATCTTTGTTTTCCCTCTTTCGCGTTATAGATATTAACACCTCTCTGTTTTTTCCATGTTCATGTAGTCATGTGTAGTGCATAGTGTAGAGTATGGTCCACAAAGATAATTTTCCTAAAGTTTGTTTATGCAAGTTGCGAAGACATGCCGACACTCTCATATCTATAAACCTTATATAGAGCCGACTTTCACGAGGTAGCTTCACTTCTATGTGGCCTTTCCCATCTTAGTTTGCGCTTTATCTTCGGATGATGAACCCATCACCGATGTCGTTAGAGGGCTTTAAAGACTGCGTCTCTACCCTTTCAAGTATATATGAGGCCGATCTTAGTGTTTCTTTATCGATCTCTATTCAGGAAGAAAATTCTTTCTTTTTTTTTTCCTTGAGACTTTTGCTCAATTATTTTTGCACGGCAAACTTAGAAACAAAAGAAACTAAAAAAACCTCTTTTTTTTGCATATCAAGTTTATAATGTATCTAAGAAACCTAATTGTGTGTGTCTGCCGCAACAAATGCAATGAATAACAACCAACATAAATTTAAGAGTCCGAATTTCATCGGCAAAAGAAACTCACCACAAGTTTATTCCAAGGTTTTGAATTGTATTATTGTTTTCTATTACATTTTTACTTCACAATTTTCTACATTAGTTTATACTTTATACGGGTTATATGTGAAATACTAGGATTATCTCGAAACAATGTCTTTCTTTGATAATATTTTTTATATGTGACGAAATTAAAGATGGTGAAAAAAATCTTTTGTATACTTGCTAACAACTTTCTACCCTTATAATACATGTCGCTAATAGATATATATGTAGCACAAAAGACATTAGGCAAGCGGTGGACTTCGATTGAAGAATCATAACTCGATCAAAATCGTGATGGCATTGTTAGTTCAATCTTATTATCTGTTTTTTGGCCTTTCTTTATTACATTGGCCTTTTCTTATAATAGCACATTAATTTCTTTAACCACTCTTGAAGAAATGTTGCTTTCCCTATTTTATTTGGGCATTCCCCGATCTCATTTGATTTCTTATTTTTGATTGAAAAAATGTTATAAATAATAAAGTAGTTTTAAATTTATTAGATGAATTACAGTCCAACATAAATTCTGCAAATAGACCCAACTTGTGAAGAAAAGTGAAAATTTAAGAAATTGGTACCCAAAAATTGATGTGAACTATGTCGATCAAAATTAAAAATAACTCGGATGTTTTACTGAATTTGCACATTATTAACAATTGGTAATTCGGTGAAAGGAGGAGAATTATTATTAATTCAAAAATGAGGGGCAAATAACTTGTAGTCCTATAAGGGGTTGGTAAATGACGGCCATTCAAAAATCACGATTAACAACGAGTCTCATAATTTTTAAGAAATTCTTGATTTTAGGCCTTTGATCGTTGGAAATTGAAAATTTCCTTAAAATTCATATGTCGACAATGCCAACCAAACTCGATGATATGAAAATCAAGTTCGCTTTCATGGACATCCTACGAGTAAATTTTTCTTTTTCATGCGTTCTTGCCGCATTCAACATACCCACTAGAAATGGAGATAGTCCAAGTTGGTTTCTACTTGTAGTGTAATCGAAAATGTGTTACAAGTACATTTTTACGTAAATTTATAATTTCCACCTACTAAAGGGCTGGAATCGAGATTTTTTGGAAAAATGCATAGTTTGTTTGCAAATTGTAATTTCTCAAATTGTATATTTTTACTGTTACTAATATTTTAATTTTGCCAATAATGAAGATTGCAAGGAAGTGAGCCTCATGAAATCATATACAAGAGAGATACAATCATCATTTAATTTCATTTTTTTTTAATTATGACCACTCTGTTTTTTATTTATGTATTGGTCATTCCTTATATCGGACATTGTTTTTCCATTTATATTTAGTACGATCAATTTAATTACGTAGTTAACCTTATTTTATATAGTAGCTTAATAATTTCCCTTACGAATATGTTTTGTTATTTCCATGGAGTTGTTGATAAAGTTAAAAACAAATCAACCTATACCAATGCAAAATATGTGTTGCTTTTGTTTTCAAAAATAAAGACAATGTGACTTGTAATAAATGCAATAATGAAGATGTCTAAGCAATACCAAGTATTAATCAAGTTTTAAAAGTTTATGAAATAATGTATTCATCAAATAACAAGTATTATTGGTTGAATTATTTATATATATATATATATATATATATATATATATATTGTGTTTTTCTCATACGAGACAAACACAATGCATTCATAACCAAGTTTGAGAATGCCATGCCAATATTTTGGATGTTCGATGTGTGAACATTGAGCTTTAACATCAATTGAACATTTAACATTATTATGTTATAGGTATTATCTATTAATTTTCAATTATTATTAAAAACTAATTTAATGAGAAAGAATATGAGTCAAAATAATAAGTATAGTTGGGCTTGCAAACATCAAAAGAGTTCTACTTTCTCATTGTCATTGCCCTCAATTAAAAAAGTACAATTAGTGCATGGAAAATTGAATGCAATAAAAAAGATATAATTAATTCACTTTGAAGACAGGACTAAAAGAAAACATCAAGTCGTATACCAATCGTGTAACGAACAAGTAATATAGATGACATGAAAAACAAAACGATCAAAAATAGCAAACAACAACAATAATATGAATGTGATCGTCAAATTCAAGTTAAAAGAGGGCTATAACAATTCCAAAAAAAAGCAAGAGAAAACTAAAATGCAACTTCAATTTGTACAACAAAATTCTTTACTTATATGTATTTTATGATAATTTCATGGACATATCTTCGTTGTTTTCTACAATTCAATTCTCAAGAATGATCATGGGCGGAAAAATATATTTTAAATTCTAAAGTATTCTTTAAATTGTTTTGTTGTTCGAAGCTTCATGATGGTTAAATACTTAAATGTAGCATTTCTAGAATTAACACAACACATACTAATTTAGCTTTGGAACGAGTCCATGTATTGTTTTTATTTCTTCAAGAGGTACATTTGACTAATAAAATGAGTTATGTGCTATACAACGCGAGGGTTCTTTACATCTGTCTCAAACAAATATTATTTGTTGGGTATAATCTATGACCATTTATTTTAATATGTCAAATTTCTCTTTATTTGAATATGGCTTATTTCAAGTGAATTACATTGTACAATATGAACAATATTTATAATATAATTATATTATATCATTAATAATGTATTTTTAATTAAATTGGTAAAATCGTATGGTACACGTGCAAGGCATGTGCACCTTACTAGTTATACCAAATTTACCTATAAAATTGAAAATAAAATATTAGCCCCCTCCCCTAATATGTGTAGATTCGTCCTGTATCCAAGTGTATCTTGTAAAGTGATCAACAAAGCTTATATAATATTTGTGATTAGTGTATGAATGAACCGGAGAGGACCCCACAAATCACAATGAATGAGATCAAGAACATGAGAGTAACTAGTAAATGTGAATCGAAAAAGGAAACTTATGGATTTTTGCTTTGCAACAAGCATCACATAATAACTGATCTTTCTCATTAGCACTGATAAAATTATTACATTTTTTGAGAACCTGAGCTACAGTTTCCATAGAGGAATGCCCAAGTCTTTGATGCCAAATAGTAACATCATTTCTTTTAGGTAAAACTAAAAGACTAACACTGGGTCTTGAAAAGAAAATGAAGGATTGCTGGTGGATAAAGGATGGTTGGTGGACTTGATTGGTTGCTGCATAGACACATTGCCAGGAGCTTTGACACAACTGAAAT
Organism: Rehmannia glutinosa; assembly: GCA_016081115.2. Lineage (NCBI taxonomy): Eukaryota > Viridiplantae > Streptophyta > Magnoliopsida > Lamiales > Orobanchaceae > Rehmannia > Rehmannia glutinosa. The sequence goes on along the minus strand of CM071929.1, from coordinate 2,078,750 downwards.
CAAACTGATAAAGTCCTAGCTTAACCTTCCCTTGCAGTAGAACAACCCCCGTTGCTTGATCCTTAATCAAACAAAAAAGGGTGAAATTCAAAATACACAGAGTTATCAAGAGCAAACCGAGAGACACTCATGAAAGCGAGAAGGATGAGAAGAGGACTTAATTGTTGAGTTGCCAATATGAGTTATACACAAACCTGCACCATTGCCCATGTGAAGTTTGTTACTTCCTTGATACTCAGAGGCTGAGTTTAAGTTAGCCATATCAAAGGTAACATGATTAGTGGCTCTGAATCGGAAACCAGGTGGTTTCGAGAGATAATCGATCTTTGAGTCTTGAGATGCTAGCATAGCGGTAGGGCCAGGATTTACGAACCGATTCCTTGGACCTTGATTTCCTTGAAAGAGTTTGTGTTATTATTGGGTGTATAGTTCATATCACACCTATAATAACACTTGTCTCCTTGTATGATTTGTGAGATGGCGATTTGGCAAGCAACTCTATTGTTATAGTTAAAGTTCATGCCTCTTCTTCTACCTCTGCCATTCCTACTACTCTAACATTGATTGTCTCTACCTCTGTAACTTTAAGTGTTTGTATTGTTATCTCTTTTGTTGCTTTGTACAACAACATTGGCAAATAGATTATTAGTGTCTTCACTTACAAGATTAGCATTTTCGATCTGTTTTCAAAACTGAGAGTAGAGCACTAAGTTCATTGGTGAGAAGGCATCTATCCTTGATGTCACACTAACCATGATTTGGATCATACTCGTACCTAATCCAAATTACTAGAATGTGCATCACTTGATCTACCTCTTTAATTTTTCACTAGGCGAGGCAAGAGCATCACAAAGATAATTTTATTTTCTTGAGATACTCCCTCATGGGAGATTTCCTTTTAAGAGTGGAGAGTTGTGACTTGTATTGCATCTGTCTAGCAAGGGATTGGCTAGAGTAATTTGTTTTTAATGCTTGCCACATATCATGAGAGGTCTCCAAGCCAACCATAAGGACAAAAGTCCCTCCGATAAAGAAGAGAGAAGCGAGAGGGAAAAAGTTGATCTTGCCTCTCAAAGGCAAGAAAACCGAGGATTAATACGACTCCACTAGTTTCCAAGATTTTTACAAATCTTGATGGTGGTTTTGTGCTACCAGTCAAATAGCCTTCAAGACCACAACATTTCACTCTTGCGGTGAGGATTTCTTTTTCCAAATAATGTAGTTTGATTACGTAAGTTTAGTGTGGTTGAATGACTTGAGGGTCTTTGGAATCACCGTGCATTGGAGCTTGTAGTAGATATCTTGAAGGATTAACAAGGAGAAGAAAAAGAGAAAGATTTGGGAGTATTAGAGAGGTTCGGATCCACTGCTGCAGTACCATGAAAGGTACACTAACATTGAAATGAGACTTAAGCATTGCATCGGAAAAATAAGTTGCATAAATTATATTTTTGCATTCATTCATTATACCAAGAGTGAAACCTTGCTATAGGTATATATAGATCATTACATAGCGACATTGTTACACTTGTAAGCATCTGGCGGCTACACTAAATCACGGAATATTCAGGACAAATGCACCAATCATTGCGGTACAATGTGGTACAAAATGATAACGGCGTTATTGAGAATATTATGATGGATTCAGTGCATCAAAGAGAGGCAATTTGGGTGATTAGTGGTGATTGATCTTAACATGGGGAAATCGTGATTTATATTTTCTACGGTGTTTCATCGTTAATCATTAATCATTAATTATGTGAATGAAATGTGTACACGGACGAATAATTACCCGATAAAATCCACGGTAGGAATTAGGGGGAGAAATACAATAGATAAAATAATATGGCCAAAAATTGAAGAATGAATTTTGGGTCATTTATTAGCTAAAGAAAAGCCTCCTTCATTTCCTCTTCATTTCAAACTTACCAGATTAGCCTTAATCGAATGACCATTTTGCCAATATTAGTTTTGTTTTATAAAAATTAAAAGACTCGGGATTCGAATATTGATCAACACTCTTGCGAACGATACCACTTAAAATATAAGGCTCGTAGTATTTGCCAATATTAATTAACTAAACATTAACAAAAATATATAAAGCAAAAAGAATAATAGATCCAATAGTAAAAACGACTTTTTACGCCCGTAATGTGGACACATGATTGAGACTTGGGGAACCTATTTTGAAGAAAATTAAAAGAATAGTTTTTCAAAATTTTGGGGGACAAATGTATTTTTCCTTAGTTTATATATAGTTATAGACTAAATAACAAGTAAATTAAAGAAGAAAAAATCTTGAAATTTTTGGGGGAACAACTCCTACTTGCCCCACCTTGGATCCGCCATTGGTTTGCTTTTACATGGAAACTTGAAGATGTGTGAGATTCTCATGAAGGATGTATATGATTTATTAACAAACTTAAGGAGTGAGTGCAGTATTAAAGGGGAATTCATTGTCCAAATAGTGGAACAGAAAATCTCATTCCATATTAAAATGGGAGAGTGCTAGCTCTTGAGTTTTTTATTACCTAACAAATATCCACTTGAGGCCTCTTGACTTCTTAAGAGTTGGGGTGTAATTTTATAGGCTAAAAATAGATGTCATTATGGGTTTGTAATTTAAAAAGATAATTAGGTTTTTATGCAATTAGGTTAAACTTCAAGGGTAGTTTTTATAAGTTTTTATTTCAAATATTTAATAAATGGAATTGTGAAACTGTGACAATGTTAATTTAAACTGACAACCAAGAACCAACCTGTCTAAGGGACTATGGATTAAGTGGAAAATACAAAAACACAATAGCATTTCAATAAACTTAGTATAAACTGTTAATAGTCCATTATTAAAAGTGACAAAATAGCATTAGCAACTATAATTAAATTCAGATACAAAAATGGCAATATGCTAATCCATAAACAGTATCACCTACTGGCTACTACTCTAAACTACTGAAGAAAAGGAAAATTCAATCGCTTTCCCAATATTTCCGCAAATCCAAAGCTGTAAACACTAAAATAGCACCAAAAACATAATCATAAAGCAAATAAACTTTGGACCCCTAAAACAAATTCTTGCTATTTCATGTTCTCATCTCTAGCCACAATCTTGAACTTCCCTGTTTGCTCTTGCTGCAAAACCAAACCAAAAACTCAAATTAACATACATATGAAAAACCCATCCAAAAAAAAAATAACAAATCCACCAATAAAAATCATGAAAAAAAAAATCCAAATTCACAATAGTATGGGAGTGTTTTGACAAATCTAAAAAAAATGATTATTATTTCACTTAAAAGTTGAGAATCACTTTTTTAGAGTTTGCAAACACTCCCTAAATTACCTTCTTCCAAAGATCGGTATGAGCTCTGCAAAAAGCAGCAACAACAGCTCCCTTATTCTTCCCTTCTCTGTAATCAATACAAAGCTCCTCTTTCAACCCACAACTCACATGAAACGCCAATGGACATTTAGGCTCAGAACAATCAATCACACATCCTTTTTTCGATTCACAAACGTAACACTTCTTCTCCCATCTCCTCTTCAACACCTTACTGCAATCAATCCCTTCTCTACCTTCAGGGTCGACAAAAAACACTTCCGGCACATAAATCGCACACACCAAGTGAGCCCACCGGCCGTCGGTTGTCGGCTTTAGCGCGCCGCCGCCCACAGGGCAGAGGCAGCAAGATATTTTCGTTGATTTTGATTCCAAACATTGGGCACAAAACCAATCGCCTTCTGGGATACCATTTGTGAAGGGATGGCCGTAGCATGTGGTGTGCGCCATTAAATCACAGCCGTCGCAGAGAACAATGGGGTCCGTTGGATCCCCATCTGTGCTACCGCATATGGAGCAAACGATTCCATCGTCGTCGTCTTCGTTAACGCCGTTTTCTTTTGTTTCCGAATCGGAATTTTCTCCTCCGTTGTTGATTTCACCTTCTTGAATGTGGACTTCGGGTGATTTTTTTTCCAAATCTTCTGACGGAATTTTTTGTTTATTGGCATCGAAGGGCAGTTCGTATTCGAGATTGAGATCGAAGGGATGAACGGCCCAGATCCTTTTTTTGGCCGGCAAACAGAAAGTGGTAGTGGCGGCGGAAATGGGAGGAAGCGGCGGCGAATCTCGGCACTCTTTGCGCTTTTTCGCAGGAAGGCATAAAGGGGTCATGCTATTTTCAATATGTTCAGGGTTTTTATTGGAGGGATCGTTTTGTTTAGCTTGTTGCATGAGCTTGAATCTTTTGAGAGGAGGCAAGTTATGAAATTTGCTTTCCATTTCTACTGGGAAAAGGGAATAAGGGAGAGAATAGTTTTGGGGAAGATGGGCAGATGAATTTGGTTAAGGGATGAAGATATTGATAAAGACCTGATGAAGAATGAAGATTAGTAAAATATTTAGTGAGTTTTGTACAAAAAAATTGGCGGTGGCGGGAAGATGGAAATTGGTGGTCGGTCGGGCGGAGGAAGGCCTTACTGTGAAATGCGAATTATTGAAATGTTTGAAAATTGGGGCGGCGGGCTGCGGCGGAGGTTTTTTGAATTTTCACTCCAAAAGAAATAGAATTTGTAGCGGGACCTAGAATCTGGTATTTGACTGTGTTGAAATTTAAAAAGTGTGTGTTTTTCCCTCACAAAAAAAAAAAAAAAATCAAGTGTGTTTCATAATATCAAATTTAGCCTTATATATCAATTGACACATATGTCATCATCTCATTATTTGAGACACATCACTCTCAATTTCTCCCAATTTCACATGGTAGCGTTATAGTTGGTTCATGTGACAGCCGTATATTATATATATTTTTCATATATAATTTAGAAGATAACAAAAAATCCAAAATCAAGGATTATATCTATACGATCTATTTTTTCGTAAATTAGATATTCTATCTAAAAGGTAAATAATAATCCAAAAAATCAAAACTTCTATTTATATAATCTAAACAATCTATCTGTATAATCTTAAAATAAATAAACTACTCTTAAAATAGAATATATATTGATTGGATACTTTTTATTAATACTAGTAAGGTAAACGTGCGTTGCACGTAATCCAAATTATTTTAATAATTTAATTAAAAATAAAATATTAATCAGTTGTAATTATTATTGACTAAGTTATTTTAAATTTATTGTGAATATCGTTCATGTATTTTTATCTTAAATGAAATCCACAATATTAAAACTAAGCTTATATATTGTGTGAATATATCGTAAATGATATTATATCAAACTAAATACAATAGGCATTAAAAACTTAAAAAAATATAACAAAAAAAGTTATTCTATGAACTCATTTCAAATATAAAAATATGGCAATTATAAGTTTATGAACCGTATATGATTTAAAAATTCAAAGTTTTCCTTACATAAAGATTCATATGTATTTTTTAAATCATTGAATAGAAGATAAATTTTCAAATTTGATCTTTTTTTTTTATGTTTTGATTCAAATATGTAATTTAAATTTGTCAAAAAAAATATTTACTGTAAAATATAACTGGCAATTGGGTTTTCTTAAAAGTTAAGTACTTATTCAAAAATAAAGTAATATGATATTTTTGTCTTCAAATATTATGAAAAATAAATTATAGTTATCAAAAACCCAAACATAATTGTATAACACCATAAAGTTACTATATTTGATTTAACATTATAAACTTAAGGGCAAATTAGTTAAATATATTTTTTTATCGTGTGATATGGCATCACATAAGTGTACTACTCGGAATCATCTGAACTGGACCCATATGGGATGTCAACGGCAAATGTGATAATACTTCTATATTCACTTGACCAATTCAACACCCAGACTTCACAAATTTTATAATTTTTTATTACCTCACATTGTGATTGACCAATTTAATACCCGACTTCACATTCTTTCATAAATTTGCACCTCTTTACTTGACAAGACAAAAAACTCCCAAGAAAGTAATTAAAACTAAAATACATTTTTAAATATTATATAGAATAATTAAAAATAAATTTAAAACAAAAAAATTCTAAAGAAAATTATTAATTTCAAATAAACTTAAAATTAATTAAATTCAATTAGTAGATTAATAAAAGTAAATTAAAATTTAATTAATTGAATGAAATTAGTTTAGTAAACTAAATTTAAAAATAAAATGAAAATGAAGTAATTTAAAATTAACATAGTAAATAAGAAAATTAAAGTAATTATTTTATATTCATATATTAATTTTTAATTAGTTTTTTTAATTGAATTTTCAAACTTAAAAAAGTAATTAAATATTTTCACCCGCATGATGTTCCTAATTAAATTGTATTTATATATTAGAAATAAAGATAAAATAAACTAATCATACAATTGGAAATGGTCAATAAATTAAAATTGAAAGAAAAATTGCATGTTTATATAATATAAATTAATAAACCACAATCAATTTTCATATACTATGCAAATTATATGTTAAAAAAAGAAAAATAAAAATATGAAGAAATATAAGTAATCTATAATATAATATTACTACATATTCAATCAATTTTGAATATCCACATATTGGAGATCTGATATATGTAGCCAATGTCTACTCAAACATATATGAAAGCAACTTGTACGACATTCAATTGTAATTCATATTTAAAATTCATGAAATAATGATTAGTATTTGGGATTAATAAAATATTTAAGTACTTCAAATATTATAATACCCTGATTCAAAATCTTCCTCATTAGATTTATTGAAAGTGATATTTTCTTTATGTATGCTTTGTTTTCTTTTATCAATAATTTATTTGAAATAATAATACATATCCTGTAAATAGAAATTAGTTAATATATTACACAAGTTAATTATAGATTGTGGGTACATGTATAACATTGTTGATATGATTGTTAAATTTTCAACATTGTTCAAACATATCATTTTTTTAGTAAGTATAGATTAAAATGAATTATTAACTAATTATTTATATAACTCAATTGAAGAAAAACTCAAAATAGTATATATAGTTTTTATGTTTAGTTTACAATTTCTCTTGTTTGGTTTTGATGGTTGAGACGTCTTTTTATATTACTTTAAATTTTTTTTTCATTAGATGCATTATAAATAATTAATCATATAATTTTACATGCTAGAATTTGATAACCCAATTTTTTGCATTGATAAAAAAATTGAACTAAATCATGTTAAATTGTATATCCGTTATCACATTAAAAAAAACGTAGATAAACAAAGATAATTCTTTTACATTGGTACTTTTTACCTTACATTAAGAAATCCATGCATTTATATCCTTAACATAACTTTTCACAAATATTCATAACATATTTGTACGTATTAAACGCTAAATTTTTCTCGTCATGTATTTGACTAGCTAGGATTATTTACCTATATATATCATTTTAATGCATTAGTCCTTCGGTAAAAATGTTGTTGTTTTTATTTAAAATATAAAATTATTGTTTTTTATTAAAAATATTAATATTTAAAAATGACTCATTGTGTAATTTGAAAAAATCTAAAACTTGATCACAAAAAAGAAGAAAATAAGTATTTATTATTTAATAAACTTTGACAATCTTAATGGAGTTCCGAAGTTTTTAATTTGTTTATCCGTTTCTGCCACAAATAATTTGAGAAATCCATTGCTAAATTAACAAAATAAAAACATATATTTGTTGTGGCACCCAAAATCTTGAAAATTCACCAATAATTGACCAAATTTGATTGACTTGTGCTATAGAAATGCAATTCTCACCTCAATCCACATTGGCCCAGTTTAGGACAAATTCATTATATAAGCATATAGGCCCAAAAGTTTGTAAAATGTTGATTTAGGCCATCGTTGAAAAATAAATAATCGTGTAAGTCCATGAACAAATTCAACTTTAATTTATATGTTAATGATAAAAAAATTAATATTATAATTTTAAATCTTTCTTGTAATATATAGAATTATAGATTATATTATAAGAATTACATATGTGAACTTTTCAATATTTATATTTAACTTTTATGGATAATTTCAATTTTAAAATTAAACTACACGAGCTTGTTCATGAATATTTTATAAACGAACACTAAACGAGCAAGCTTTGTTTGTTTATCAGACGAGCCCTAAAATTTGATCATTATGTGTCCGTTAACTAAATAAACGAATGCTATCCGAGTTTATTCACGAGTTGTTTATCGAAGGCTCTTTTCATTTACAACCCTATCTAAAAGTAACAAGCACTCATCACTATGTCAGTGCATTGTAATAATCATACCAAAAAAAAGTATGAAAAATATTGTTTTCAGCATACAACACAGGCAAGGCCCTAAGCTGAACCCATGCTTATTAGGGATTTTTTTTTTTTTAACGATTACTGTAAATGGCACAAATTCATCATTCACTGAATTAGTTCTTGATATATTTTATTGGCTAATTATTCAACTAATGATGAGAGAAAAATCTTTGATTTTACCCCTTAATTTGTATAAGAGCGGTGCGCTTTTGGAGGGGGGTTTTTATTTCCAAAACCGCAACCGCACCAATAAAACGGTCTGTCTCCAATTCAACATTCTAAACCGCAGTTTTAATCAGAAATCGCTATCAACGGGACAGTGTAGTGCAGTTCGAGCAGCTTTTCAAAGTTTATGATCAACCCTATTAAAAACCAACAAATCATAATTCCAATACTACCTTCATGCATGCATAGCAGAAGCTATAGCTCTTGCTTGGACCTGATAACTCAATAAACATCGTTCCAATTTCAACCCTCGAGACAACAAAAGCATCCTTAGCTACCAGAAACAACCCGAAAAAGTTCAATAGAACCAGGGATAATATTAAGACTTGAGAGATACAAAAAAGGCATATAACGAATGAAATAAGGGATTCTTCTGTTGAGATAATTCCTGAATGTCACAACAATACATTAAGCATCTCTCAGTAGAAAAAAAGTTTGATTACAGTTTAAGACGATGCAAGTGGCGAACAAGAAAACTTCACGCGGCACTGAAAAGACACTAACGTGTCAGCAACAGACCAACTCCAAAATTCTTGATACATGCTACTCCATTGAGATTTTGAGAAAATTAGTCGTCATATAACATTACAACCCAATGGAAGACATAACGAAATACCCGAGTGGAGTATGTAAAATATACATCCTAGCATGAACCGATCTATCTGGGTCCTTGAGCTCGCTGCGCATCATATGATCCCCAAGCACCAGGTCCAGGTCCATACTGAGGATAACCTTCTGCACCAGTAGGTGCCTGAAAAAGGATCCATAATTCAGAATTTGGTTGAAAAGCAAAAGACAGCAGTTCAAAAGGGCTTTTCTCTTTGGGCACATCTTGTAAAGAGAAAAGGCGCCCAAAAGATGAAAGCCTAAATATGATTAAGAACTTACAGGATGCATTGAGTTTGTCGGCGTCATGCCATAACCAACAGAATAGGGATTTCCAGGATACCCTTGTTCGGGATTACCATAATTAGCATTATAACTCACACCTACAGAGATAGAGCTCAAACCATCAGGATACTTTTGCACCATAATGAATAATTAAATCAACTGAATGAGGTTCATGCATCACTAAATTAACCAAAAACAAACTCAAAGTATTCTTAGAGACTGCAAACTTAGGGCCCAGCTGGTCTTTGATCTCAAAAGAATCCACATAATTAAAATCAGTGGAGAAGTAATAAGTTCAACCTTCAAAACGATGTAAGAGCCTTTACAGGAAACTCTCAATGCCACAACATACTGTAATATTCATTTGAAAAGTTTCAAGGCAAGGTTCAAAGGCTAACGAAAAAATTTCATCAGGGCAAGGTTCAATGGCTAATGAAAACACATGTCTGAAATAATTGTCACAGCTTTAAGTTACAATCTTTCTTAGGAAGTCTCCTACATATGTTTGTAATCTATATTAATTACACCTACATTTGTGTTCATTATTGAAACCCACAAATTCACCATTCAAACGAAAATATTGGTAAAATCATGAGACCACCATAAGTACTTCTAACAACCAGGTCACACAGTAAGAGAAAAAGGGAAAGACTTTGAAAAACAATTTGCTTGTATTATACTTGGTCTTTGTATATTTCAGATTGAACTTTATTCTTTAGAGGTAAATTTAATTTGCCCCCAAACTAAGCGTGTTTTTCTACTTTACCCTCTGTACTTTGTAAATTGTTGCACTTAGCCTATAATTTCCAAATTTACCCCTCACTATTAGTGAATTGTTTGTAGCTAATAAATAAACAATTATTTAAATCAGTTTTCTCTCAAAATCTCCTCATCTTTAGTAAATATACAAATAGTATTAAATAATATTAAATTTCATCTATACCTAAACTATGATACCATTTTCAGGGATCAAAAAATAAAATAATCATAAAGTCTAAGGGGTAAATTTGTAAATTATAGGCTACGTGCAACAATTTACAAAGTTCATGGGGAAAAGTAGAACAATTCAAAGTTAAGTTGGCAAAGTAGAAAAACACGCATAGGTTGAGAGGCAAATTAAAATTACCTCTACTCTTTATACCTCATTTTCCTTCAAATTCTCAACCAAAATGGCAGCTGGACAAAACAACAAATATGGAAGAAATATAATGTAGATGTGAGAACGAAGTTCGTGCAACATTGCTGTCTTTCCCTTCAAATTTCCTATGATCTCCTTCACAGTCCACTTTGATTCATGTTAATGAACACAGTACACGTGAAAAAACAAAAGGAGAAAAAACTCTTCCTCAAACTCGACACATGATTTGTCTTCAAGAGAACTAATACCTGGATTCCCAACTGCAGCAACTGCATGAGCTCTTTTTTCCACATTAGCCAATTCGGCTCGAAGTTTTTCCATCTCTCGGGCCATTGTGACTAAATTATTCTCCATCACCTTACCGTGGTCAAAGCTTTCAGCAAAGCCCTTCTTCTCATGCTCAATAGCAGCCCTGAGAACAACAAAATTCATTAGTACACACATAGAGAAGAGATACATCATCCTTATCCCACTATGTAGGATCGGTGGTGTGAAGTTTATAGTGTCAATTAATTGTCTAAAATTAGTTAACACTACAAATCCACACAAAAAGCAACGTGGCAAAGTTTTATGATGGATGCCCTTCCTAACGCAACCTTCATACGAAGGAGAAATGAGATAAAATTCCAAAACCATCATCATCATAGATTTTTCCACTTGCATGGAAAATAGGATGAGACAACAATAAGTTGAGATAGTTGCTCTAGTCATGTCTCATTACATGATTGATATTGTAAAATCAACATGTACATCATGGAAGAGATACAAGCAAAACAAAAATACCATCAAATGAACCCATACCTAGCGCGCTCCAGCTCGTGTTTCAAACCTTCAATTTCTGCCTTAACTGCTGGAACCTGTTGCAAGTCTGAGGTAACTCTGCCTAAATCTTGAGTCATCATTTGGACCTGGGTGGTGAGATCTTGCCTGGCAGCAGTTAACTCCTTAATATCCATATGCACCTGCATAAGCTCAGACCTCATGGCATTAACAGTGTGAAGTTCATTTTCCATTTTAATAGACTTCTCATAAAGTTCCCTCATTTCTAAGTCCTTCTCTGCATGCATTGTATGCGCAAACTTGTCCGCCCGCTGAAGTTCATACTGAGCCGCCTCCAATTCTTGTCTAAGTGCCACATGAGTTGCAGCCAACCTCTGGTTATCAACTAACAGAACCTGGATATCATCATGTTGAGCTGCCAACCGCTCCTCTATGATCACAGGGTGAGGATGGAGCTGTCTTGGGCCGGACAAATTATAATGGGCTTCCCTCATTTCGTCATGTAATGTCGGATGCGACACTCCACGAAGGCCTCTGGCAAAGGGTGGTTCGTGGACAGGAGGCTGGGGCAGCCCACCATGTGGACCTCCTTTAGCAGGAAGTGGAGGCCCTCGATTTCTTGCTGCCATTTTCGTTGAATACTTGGTTTTATTGATTCTTTGAATAAATCAAATACCAAGAATTTCTACACGAGAAAGAAAGAAGATGGCTAAGTGAACAAATAAGTCTTGCTAAAAAAATCTCAAAACAATTCAAATTTCCAGGGGTTAATGCAGATCAACCCACCCCCACCCAAAAGGGGAAAAAAAGGAACATATGATTCATGAAAAATGTGAAAAAATGAAATTCGATAAAGAACAACAATTTGAGTAACGGGGCCAATGAAGGTGATCAAGAACCCAAATGAACTGAAGAAAAATAAAATCTGAATGATTATCTTAAAAGAACTAAATTCCTCCGACCCATATCATTGTTCGAATGGTAACTCAATGACAATAAAACCCAACATCGGAGAGTAGCAATTCGAATCAGATACCAGAAAAAAGACCCAATATCCAGTAAAATAATCTGAAAAACACGTCCTTAGTGTTCAAATATATAGACAAGAAAGACATTAAATAAAAAGGAGAAAAACGAAAAAGAGGCAAAACCAGAGCTTGATTACTGAGAGTATAGGCACAGGAGAAAATAACTTTTGCACATTATAATAACTACGAGAATACGCCACCATAAGCCATATGAAAATGAAATATTGTAATCGAATAGCGTTGTGAACCGGAATGGAAGAAGAAGAACCTTAAATCACTTACAAGTTTAGAGCAGGTCAAGGAATTTGGAGATAAGTCGAAGTTGCCCCCTTTTGTTGTACCAAATTAAAATCCCAACCCTAATTCCAGAATCAAAGATTATACTGCGTATAGAATTATTTGCGAGCTGAGTGGCTTGTGGGTGTATGTCTGTCTCCCCTGTTCGTTATCTCCAAATTAAAAATCCCAACCCTAATTCCAAAATCCACTCTCTCGGCGTCCAATATTCGTTGTTGGCACAAAATTTTACGGTAAATGTATTCTGCACTACTCAAACACCAACCTAGAGTTGGCCGCGGGCTGAGTGTAGGTCGGATTTGATTACGGGTTAATTAGATACTATCAATTGAGCATCACCCAAATTCATTGTAATTTTGAAATTGTTCTATTTTGCTTCTTTTTTTTTTCTTAAATAAAAACTTAGTTCATTTATTATCGAGTCAAACTCAAGCTTGAATTTATATATTAAATGGATCACGAACTTCTTTCAGCTTAATTGAATCTAAATGAGTTTAGTAACTATCAATTATAAATTAAATTATTCTTCAACTTATTACAAAAATAAAATTATATATTTCTAAAACGCATAATATATCTATTAAAATATATGGTTTTATTCAAACAAATAAGTTTATTAATTTATATTCGTCATAAGTAAACGTATAAAAATTAAAATTAAAGTCAAACTATTAATTTAATTTATACGAGCTTACTAATGAGCATGTTCATGAGTAGGTGTGGGTGGCCAAATGGAACCGAAACCGGGTTCCAAATTGGAATCGGAACCGTGGTCAACGGTTTCAAAACCGAAACTGGAACTGTGTAGGCCGATTTCGGTTTCGGTTCCCTGGTCTCAAAAACCGTAGAACCGACGGTTAAAATTGTTGGTTTCAAGGTTTTAACCAATAATTTTTTTTTGGTTAAAATATGCTAGAAGACATATTAAATGTTTATTGTAATGTTTTATATTCGTAATTACATGTGACGCGTTTTAAACCAAATCTTGTAAGCAAACTACGTGAACTTTAATTCTTCTATACTCTAATAGTATATATAGACAGTTTAATATTATTATTAATATTAAGTACAAGACTTAATTGAATATTAAGTCCAAATCTTTTTCTTCCTTTTTCCTTTTTTGTTTTTTGTAACTGAAATTGATAAATTATTTTTAAAAAATAAAAAAATTATCTAAAGATAAACAAACGGTTCTGGTTAAAACCAGAACCGGAATCGTGGAGGAACCGGGTCTTAAACCAGAATCGGAACTGTCGGTTCCGATTTTGAAACCAAAACCGTGAGACAACAGTTTCGTTTCCTCCAAAATGAGGAACCAGAACCAGCGGTTTTGAAACCAGAACTGGCGATTTTGGAATCGGAACTAGCGGTTCCGGAACCATGGCCACCCATATGAGTAGGGAAAATCGAACCAAGCTATTCGATACTCGACTCCAGACCGATTATTAAAAGCCCGTTTGAGCTTGGTTAGTTGACATAACGAACAAATTTGAACACAAATTTCGTTCGATAAAACATAAAGCTTGGCTCGATTGATAAAAATTAACACCATATGTGCAAAAATATCAAGCTACTCGAGCTCGATTCGATTAATAATCAGACCAAACTCAAACATAATTTTTGAAGCTCAATAAAAATTCAAACAAGTTTGAACAATACTATATTCGGCTCGACTCGATTCATTTACACCTCTACATGAGCTTACCAGTCAAGCCTGCTCGCGATCTAACGAGCCGAATATCTCTAAGTTTGAATTTTGATCATTCAATTTAACGAATCTTAGTAAACGAACTCAAACGAGCTTTTATCGAATGAGTTCTGAATAGCTCACAAGTGGTTTGATTAATTTGCATCCCTAAGCGAAGACACCTGCTCAGTTTGTTCCGCCTTATTTTTATTACATCTATATTTATTTATGTTTAACAAAATAATATATTTTACATATAAAACTAAAAAATATTGTAATACACACAAAAATTTATATACTCAAGATGATTTATGAAACTTTAACATGAGAAATCTAAATGACTTAGTTAGTATATTATGTTATTATAATAAAAAATAAAAATTATGTAGGACGATCCAAGATTCTGAGACTTAGGGATAGGGTATGGGTAGTTTTTTTGAATTTGGGACGGGTATGAGTAGTTTTTTTGAATTTGGGACGGGTATGGGGTGAGAAATTACTATCCATTTATATACGGATAGGATATGGTTTTACCTCTCGGATACCCACCACTACCCGAACTCGTTTAGCCCTTAGTAACTTCCATTGGTTTTTTTCATCTGACATTATACATTTCTTCATAGAAAAGCAACATAAATTTTTATTTTGTACAAAGAAGATAATATAAAGTTGTTATTTATTTTGAATCTGTGATTATATCAACTCTGTTTTATCTTTGCCAAGCTTGATAAAACGACATGTCTGATGGTGTAGTTTTATAAATTAAATGATGCACTAATGTTGATTCTGTAGTTTTAAGGAATATATTGGTTACATTTGTATTTATGTGATGCTTTTGATTTAGTTTATGATTGATGATAGTCTGTAGTGACTTACAAAATTAAAATGGTTAATTGTTATATTTATTAAGAATTTAACATATTAGCATTTCCTTATATAATAATTAGTTTTTGGTAGGGTGTCAATTCAGTAGTTATCTAAATATTTATATAATTATAAGTTTTTATATAAAATAAACGGGTATTAGGCGGATACGGGTAGTACGCGTGTATCATGAAATGGATTTGAGATGAGTACGGGTAATATATATAGTTTCTTAATTGGGTTTGGGACGGGTACGGGTAGTATAAATATTATAGGATTCGGGTATGGATAGCCTTAAGGTGGGTACCCCCATTGTCATCCCTACTTAGGGATAGCAAAATGACCCGCCCAATGGGTACTCGCCCTGCCCTACCCCGTTTGGGCCACCCCCCCCGTGACCCGTGGCGGGCGGGACGGGTCTGGGTATCACCTTTGCTCGTGGGTACCCCCGTGCTATTTTTTTTAATATATTTAATGTATATTTTACATGTATATTATATAAAATAATATAATTTTATGTATTTAATATATATTATGATATATTTTATAAACAATGTGTATTTATAATACAAAAATAATATTAAAAAAGTATTAATAATATAAAACATAAGATAAAAATGTAAAAAAAGTAAAAAAAAAAATCAACACGGGTCGACCTGCCCCGCCCAATTGCCATCCCTACTGAGACTCAATTGGAACTTGTCCTATTGTCATCCCTGTACCGAATCCACATTTTAAAAAACAAAATACATTTTGAAATTTTTAGAAATGTATATATATGATGAAGAATAAATCTCAATAGTACCAAAAAAAAAACTATTTTTATATTCGTCATCGACCAATAACATAATTTTTCCTATCTTGTAGTAAGTGTTATATATTTTTTACTTTCAATATTTATCTCATATCAATATTCAACCAGTGTAAATCCATAGACAAGAGTCAAAGAATTATTTAAATGATTATTTTTATTAGTAGTCTTTCTCCGTATCTCCTTTTGGAAAGAAAGAAAAATAACAAATAGAGAGCTATGCTTTACAACTTCTTGAAAAAATTAGTGACTTCCACTTATTTTTTCATATTACAATCAAACAAATTATTGTTTCTAAAATCGGCCCAAATCAACTGATTCAGTCAATAATCGTAGTCCTCTGCTACTGTAAATAATCAAGAATCCATTAAAATCAATCAAAACCAGTCAAATTGGATTTCGATCAAAATTCCATGAGTATTACAATATTTGATTTTATGCATGTATTGGTTATTCGAATTTGGATTTATAAAATGTATTTCTTAATAGGCAATTTATTTTCTTGTATATTACTATTTACACAATATAATTCAAAAAAGGATAATTACAAAAACACCCCTGAGATTTGGGCTAGTTACAAAAGAACTCAAATATGTTTCAAAATTACAAATAACCCTTCATGTTTGATTGTCTTAAATTTAAGGAGGTAACTGTAATACTTTTATAAATGTCAGAGGGTTAATGTTTTTTGCTTGTGAATGAGAAAATGTAAGACAAAATCAAACCTCAAATTTTTTTTTTTAATTAGCCCGAACCTCAAGGTTTTTTTTTTTTAATTATCCCAAAAAAAATGTCAACAGTTTCATTACACCAATTCAGTCGACCAGACAACCTGTGGTGAAACTCAATTCAATTTAAAAACATTAAACACTAATCATACACATAAACCTACCTGTGTTTATATTAAAAAGTAGAGGTGGTTTTAAAGAGTCTTGAAAGTTGAAACTGCAATGTAATTACTTCAATGACTGGCTCATAGATTTAATCCTCAAGACTTGCATGGTTTTCATTACCAACCTATTCATGTGCAGATTACCACTACAAGATTACTTCAAATATAAAAGACATTTTCTTATAGTGTAATCAACATCTGAAATTTCGTCCATACAGGCAAATGGTAATCTATCAGCAACTTAACAATGACAACACCACAAAATGTTATCAGCAGAACATGCTTGCAACACTAGCTTCTACAGCATGTTAGGATAAAAATCTTGATCAATACCCGTGGACGTTGAAAGGATAAATCTCTGTACATAACATCACGATGAAACAGAAGTAATGCGAACGAACTGAAGAAAGCAACAGTGGCATTTACGAAATTGAAAGACAGTTTTCACAACCTAAACTTGTAATTAAATCCAGGCCACATAGCTATCTCACTTCAACATATTAAATAATTCCTCTAGATTATATTGCAGATAAAATTGAAAAATAATTGGACAAAGGACCAAAATCTTTTATCATGTCAACCTGAAACATTGAAATGATGAAGGTCGATCGCCCGAGCTAGTATGCATTGAGAGAACCTGAATGACATTATGAACTTGCAAGTTTCACTATCTTCATGAGCTTGACTCTTGTGCTGTATCACTCATGTCCAATCTCTTAAGGGCATTAAATCTTCGATCAAAAAATTGTGAAATCCATAACAGAGTTTTTCATGACATATAGCAGAGCAAACATCTGAAAGAGAGAAAATAATATGTTATTAAATAAAAAGCATTATTAAATCTTGTTTATTTTTTGAGCAGAAAACAGAAGAATGTATTATAGAAATATTACCTTTTCATGCATCAGTACAGGAGTAAGACACTATTAAGGGTTCTGTCGAGTCGTCCCTCGATGACTTTTGGTAGTATGAGAACAAAAATAATTGAATAACTCCTAAAACGGCTCCAATGCCATTTGGGACCTGAAATATAGGCGAAAAACAGAACTACTGTTAACATACTTCTGAAGCCTATAAGAAAAGGAAGCAACAACTGATTTTGTGCAAAATCATGACTGAGCAATCATGCAGAATAAAAGTTAATAGATAGGGAAGAAATTTTACATATACAAACGGATCAAAATTGAAGATTCCATACAAAAGGAAAGACGTGCTCAACAAAAACGTGCAGAGGGACAGATGAAACGGCATGAATTCAACACTTCTTGTTCGGATCACCAAATTCTGCCAAAAAATGCCGTAATTAGTTCATAAAGAACTGTGAGTGAACTAAGCAATGCAAGAGAATGTATCTTAGGGATAATTACATTAAAAAAAAAAAAACCTGACGTTCGGGCTAATTACAAAAAAACCGAGATTTTTGGAAATTACAAGAAAAACCTATAGGTTTGATCAGTCTTACATTTTTCCCCTTCATATGCAAAAAACATTTCAAAAGCTCCCCTTACGTTTATCAAAATATTACAAGTACTCCCTTAAATTTAAGACAAAATCAAACCTCCAAGGGGTTTTTGTAATTTTCAAAAATCTCTTAGTATTTTTGTAATGAGCCCAAACCTTAGGGGGCTTGTTGTAATTATCCATATATCTTATACAAGAAGCTTAGAGGAAGCACATACTATTATAAACAACGGGGAAGCAAACATGGATATGAGGGAAGCACAACTTAGGAACCCAACGGTCAAATGGCGGACTTCAAAGTCAGCTATGAGCAAGCTTCCAAGGGCAATAATTGCAAATACGATGATAACTGACATGAGCAATCCTACCATCTTCCACTGCAAGAAAATCCAATCCCAGATTATTAAAAAGGTCATTCATAGAGCGGCGAAAGACGAATAACAGCAAGACGAGACAAGTAACCTTTTTAGTTTTCTCGGCATATTTGATGAAGATGGCAACGTACACTATTTGGAAAAGTGCACCACTTGAATTGACCGTGGTGACCAGTATATTGTCAGAAGATATCATAGGCAAACCATACCAAGCGGTGATCAAGCAATTCAAGAGAGCATATATGTATGGCAACCCTGAGAACTGCTCTGTCGACTCGTTCCTGATAATTCTCCGGAATGTCGGTCTGAAAAATTATATTGAGCGAAAGACGAATGGACAGCGTTAGTGATGATAAATTGTTAATATTTATAGTTTCACGTTTAAAGATTTCTAAGAAAGAACAACTTTTTGGAGTGAAACTCACACAGGAGATAGAAATAATCCGAAGGCAAAGAAATTCCCTGCATGGCAACAAAAAGCTCATGAGATCGGGCACAACCAAGTTATTATATCACTTTAAATTTGTAATCCCATTGTATTGCATCTTTTTTCGTTTTTGTCCCATTTCTCTCAGTTATCAACAGAAGACGATTCGAGGGTGTTTGCCTGAGCTTACAAGCTCTTCAAAACATCGTATAACATATTTGAGAGCTTATCAACTCTTTAAGAGAAGGATCTTATAAGCTCTTAAGACGTGAGGAGCTTAAAGTTTTTTTAAAAAAGGTAAGGCACCCAACTTATTTTCAAAATAAGATCTTATTTTTACAATCTCATTTGATTTTGACCACTTTAATTACAAAACTGTCATTACTATCATCTTATTCTATCCAAACAATTCAACAACTGATTTTCAAAATAAGATCTAACATCTCCTAAGCTCTAAAATCATCTTATAAGATGCAGGGAAAGATGTTTTAAATAAAAAATCTCATCCAAACACTTCAATCTAGAAGTGCAAAAACTTAGGGGTTCAAAACATCAAATTCTACTGTTGTGTAATTGCAAGTATATGATGTACCTTTCTACTTAGCATTACTGTTATACTGTAGCCTACTTTTTTTGGGGGAGAATAAAAAACGGATTCAATTTCAGAAAAACACTTCAATTCTTTCCAACAAACTCTTCATTCATACAAGACCATCAAACACAAATTACTCACACAGCACTGCAATTTGATAAGCATAATCACAATGTAATCAAAACAAATAATCCAAACCCACTTCACTAGTCATCCACTCGAATCCATTACGGTATAAGAATAACAGAGTATCAAAAACAAGGAGAAAACTAAAATACCCGCGATTCCAGCAGCATCTTTGCAAGCGTACAGCGATTCAAGTGAACCCAGATAAACCATCAAAATTTTCTTTTCTTCCCCCAAAAAACAGAAATATAATTTCAATCACACAAACCCCAATATGTTATTCACCAATTGGAGCCTCTTTCACTAAAATCTTCCCGCTCTCTCTCTCTCTCTCTCTCTCTCTCTCTCTCTCTCTCTCTGTGAACCGTTTGGAAGCTGCTAAAAGAATTACTGTGGAGAGTCAATTTTGCCGGCGGCCTTAATATTTCGGGCCAGGTTTTTGGTATTTTTAATTCTGTGGTTCACAGGCTCACATCAAATGATTAAATGAGGAACACGAGTTCTTTTTCTGCTATATAAATTCATCAATCATCATCGTTAACCATGGCCGTTTATTGTTCCTTTTCGATCGCTTTCATTGAAAAATAAAAAAAGAAAAAGAAAAAAGAAAGGAGAATTAGCTGTATATATGTTGGCGTCTGGCGGCTTGATTTTATTGAGAAAAATATTACATTTACATTTTTTTGTTAAATGGAATACAGAAGAAAACCGAAAAATATATGGCTGAAAATCATTTATGAAAGTGTTTATTAATTTTCATATCTATTTCATTTGTTTTTTATGATAACAACTGAAAGAAATCAATTAGAAAACGTGTATATTTTTTCTTTCATAAAGACGCTTAATGGAAGTTGATTTTCATACTCTTTTTTCTCTTTGAAATCTTTTTTTTTTTTTTTCTCATACTCTTACCTTCCTTTTTGTTTTTCTTAGATCTAAACATAAGGATAAAAGGCCTGATTAGCTTATATTGTAGTTTATTCCAATTGAATTATGATTAGAATATTAAGCTTAATTAATAAAATCTATGTCGCACTGTTGCACCAGGTGGTAAGATAATAAGTGGCAAGTTAAACACCCAAATTTACTGCCAAGTGATCAAAATCTTCAAATCTTGACAAAGTAAGATTCTGCAAATAAGTAAGTGGTTTATTATTGTTTTCGTAAAGAAATCAAGTTAAATCAAATCAAATCACAATATTGTGATTATGGAAGAGTATGCAAAACAAATCATGGACAACTAATTAAATCACATCATTTCATCGAGTAATTATGACACGAATTCTCATCTTGCACCTATAAATAGAGGTAGGGGTGGCCACGGTTCCGGAATCGGAACAGTTGCCTCATGGTTTCGGTGCTCTAGTTCCAAAACCGCAATTGATGGTTCCGGTTTGGAACTCGATTCCTCTACGGTTCTGGTTCTCGTTTTAATTAGAACTTGAAAAAATTTAAGGGGGTGAATTAAAGTTGCGGTGAGTGTTGTGCGAGTGTTGCCAACACCTAAGATAACACAATGGAAGACTTTATGGCTAAAACACAATGCACATTAATATGATGTAAGACTGAATATAGCAAGATGAAAATGAACACAATATTTTGGTTTTTGCACAAGTATATAAAAATATACTTGTGCGGTAGGCTTAGGCCAAAAATTCACTAAGTGAAATGTGTACAAAATACAAAGTAAAAACAAGACAAAAGCTCCCCTTTTAATCTTGCTCAGAAAATTAAAAACAAGACAAAAGCTCCTTTTTATCTTGCTCAAAATTACATTCACTATAAATAAGAGATTCCTCGGATGTAATCTATATAGCTCTCCCACTACAAAAGAAAAGGCTCTCTCGAAAATCACAAGAAAAACAAGTTAAGGAAGGTGTTGTCTAAGTGTGTCGTAACACTTGAGAACACACACGACACCTTCCAAACAAACTAAAATTGGACTGGCTCTTTTTATGTCCTTAAGCTCTCAACATTGGCTCTCCATTTTTCCAGCCTTTTTGGTCAAACATATACAAGTAGAAGACATCCTTCCACCAAAACACATCCAACAAAGTAGCACTAAACCAACAAATGTTAATGGATTAGTAGGTTAGCACATGGATAATATGTTAGCACATGGGTTAGTGGAATGTACAAGATAAAGAGATAAACATGTTATGGGTTAGAACATGGGATATGTGTTAGTGGAATGTACAAGATAGAGAGAAAAACAAGAGTTAGAGTTTAGAACATGGGATATGGGTTAGTTGAATTAATAAATTGTTAAGTGGAAACATGGTCATAAAGGCAAAAATAAATATGGTTGAAATATAAAATTTCAACACCAACAATCTCCCCTTTTTTGCCTTTCTGGAAAAACCTCCGCACAAGAACAATATTATCCCAACAAACCATATACCACAATAAATAAAATAAACTCCCCTAAAACTAACAAAGAAGTCTAATAACCTAATTATATACGGACCATCATCTCCTTCTCAACAACCCCAATTCCTTCCGGTGTTGCCAAAAGTGTTGTCAACACTGTCAACATCTTCTCGCAACACCTTGGTCAACATCTTCGCAACACCTTCGGTGTTGCCGCGATGTTGCCAACCTGGCTTCAACAACATCTTGATGCCACATTCTTCACCAATCATTCATGCTCGATTTTCACAAACTGTTTTTGTGCTTATTCTTCTCCCCCACTTTTTGTGCGAGAAAGGAACACATATCTCCCCTCAAAAAATACTTGATTCAACATTATGAACAAAAATAACACAATAAAAGGAAGAAGAAACAAATGAAACAATAGTTTAGAAAATCATAGAGTACATAAAGAAGGAAACTTGAAGAAGATGATTTTTTTTTTTTTTTTTGAAATTTTTTTTTAAGGAAAAATGAACTATACTCAAACTATCCGAAAATATCTTTTGATGTGAAAAACACTTGATGGACTTATGAAATTTACGACAATATGTTAACCATATAAAACAACCACTAAGTGTCGTAAATATCTCGGTTTCAGATCTTAACTCCCCCATTTTTCAAGCCACTGACAATAAACACCAATTATATAGGAAAACGAGTAAGAAAAGAGTAATCGCCACATATTTCTCTCGAAAATCAAATTAGAAATATACTCACTATTTATGCATGTCCTAATTATGCCTAAAAATATGCAAAATCTGAAAATAAAACGGAAAAAAATATGCAAGCAAGCACACACAAAAAAATGAAAAAAATATCATAAGGTGTTCATAGAAGGTGTGGCCACATCTGGCTAAACACTTCTCGATTTCATCAAATTTGAAAATTCATGGCCATACTCAGTTTATGAGGAATTTTCCTTGCACAAATTCATACAATCTCGGTTTTTTTTTTTTTTTTATTTTTTTTTTGTGAAGACATTCAAACTTCTACTAGGTTTCAATTCGGAATTTTTCATCGGAAACTCCTAGAGTGTTGTTGCATACTCATATTTAAGTCGCCGTTTTACGTAAAAAGACAAACATGGGGCACATGAATGCTTCAGTTACTAAACAACATCAAAAAGCGGAGTATAGTCTCGATTTGTCTCTTTTTTTTTTTTTTTTACATGAAAGAAGGCTCTTATCTACTTTGTCATTGTTTCATATGGATACTCAAGTGAAAGATTATCCAACTACTCCAATGACTTACAACAGAGGAGCCAAAATGAATGTACAAAAAAAAGCAAGAATTATGTGCAAGTATTTGAAGTATATTCAATCCGATTTTTGGCCATAAAAATAAATCAATCAATCGAAAACGTTTCACATATGGCACACATAATATGAAATCCTTGAAGATATTATGCAAAAAAATGCAAGATGCCTAAAAATCCTAAAAATGCAAAATAGAACAGGTGTTACAACAAGTGTCGTATCACCCGAGACAACACACGATCAAATCACACATAGACGAAGAGATTTCCGAAAATAGGAAAATCTCTCAAAATCAACGATTTAGTGAGAATATCTGCTAATTGATTTTCAGTGGCAACATGATCAATGCGAATCAAATCTTTTTCAACCAAATCCCGTATAAAATGATGTTGAATATCAATGGTTTTAGTATGGGAGTGTTGAACTAGATTTCTAGAGATATGTATTACACTTAGGTTGTCACAATACATGATTAATATATCACTAGAAATACCATAATCATCAAGAAGATTTCGCATCCATAATAGCCGCTCATAAAAAGAATCAACAGACATAAACACACTTTCGACACTGTAACAAGACACCACATAAAAACCACCAAAAATACTTTTCTTATCATCGAATTCCCCTACACAATCAGAACCACAAAACAAAACATCAGGGAGACTAACAATAAGATAAAGTAGGCTTTCAATCATGTTTACGTGACCAATACATTCAACATCACTAGACTTGCACAATTCATTCAAGTTATTGATCCAACATTCATCCTCAATCACATTTTCAGGTTTAATAGATGAGACAAAACAGATAGATATCTCCATGAAGCACATAGAAGAGAAGTAAGAAAGTCTGACCTTATCCCGGGATTTGATTCTCTCTTTTCTTCTAGTTGTAATGCTATCAATTATCTCACTAAACACCTGTGATGAAGGATTGTCTTTATGAATTCTTTCTGGTAGATCTTGCAGAACTGGAACAAGATCACCATGCACCTCTAAGTGAATTTCTGGATCAAATTTTAATTTTGTAGCAGTCTGAGAAGGTGAGACCTGAGGTGACGTCACCCCTCTGGCATCATCTTTTGAATCAACTTGATGTTCAGCTTCATTCTTTGAAGGTGTGGCCTGAGGTGATGTCTCACCTCTGGTATCACCTTTTGGATCAATTTGACATTCAGTTGAATTCTGTGAAGGTGTGGCCTGAGGTGACATCTCACCTCTGGTAACATCCTGTGAATCAGTCAAAACAGAAACATGTTTCTCCACAATTACAGAATCAAGCAAATCTGCAAAATCTTCCTCTGATTTATTTCCCAAACTTGACAAATCATCAAAAACTACATTGACAATTTCTTGGATTTTTCTAGTCCAAAGATTATAAATCCTATAAGCATGACTAGTTCTAGAATATCCAAGAAATATGCCTTTGTCACTTTTCGAATCAAACTTACCCAAATATTCTTTGTCATTCAAGATGTAACACGCACAATCAAAAACATGAAAATACTTGAGATTCGTTTTCTTTCCTTTCAAAATTTCATAAGTTATTTATTGTTGAACCGGGTCTCAAGTATACACGATTAGAAATGTCACATGCTATGTTCAAAGATTTTGCCCAAAACCTTTTAGAAATATTTTTGAAAATAACATCGCTCGGGCCATTTGTTGCAAAGTTCGATTCTTTCTTTCGGCCACACCGTTTGTTGAGGTGTTTTGGGGCGAAAACTCATGGAAATTTCTCTTTTTATCACAAAATTCAGAAAATAAAGTATTTTCAATTTTCTTTCCATGATCAATTCAATTCTTGCAATCTTTAGGAACATGTATGTTACAAATTCTAGTGTAAAGTCTCTTAAATGCTTCAAAAGTTTCGGATTTTTCACTTAAAAATTCAACCCATGAAAATCTAGAAAAATCATCAACACATACAAGGATGTATTTCTTCCCTCCTGAGCTATCAACCTCAACTGGACCCATTAAATCCATATGCATTAATACAAAACAGTGTGAGGTGTTGAAGTGTTGTATCACTTGGTGAGACACCCTTGTTTGTTTTCCTTTTTGACAAGGTCCACAAACATGTGATACTTTACCTTTAAAGGTAAGCTTAGGAATTCCTCTTACTACACCAAAACAGATCAATTTTTGCATATTTCGAAAATTAACAAGTCCAAGTTTTTGGTGCCAAAGAATGTTTTCATCCAACTCAACATGATTACAAGTTTGAACTTTTTCAAGTAAATAACAATTATCCGATGATCTAGTACCAGTCACGACACAAGTATTATTGCAATCAAAAACTGAACAAGATTCTTTGTCAAACTTCACATGCAAATTATCATCACACAATTGACTTATGCTAATTAAATTAGCAAGAAGTCCTTGGACATGAAACACATTTTTGAGTTTAGGAAGACCTTTCACATTAAGAGTTCCTTTACCAATTATCTTTCCTTTTGCACCACCACCAAATTTCACTCTTCCACCTTCACACACTTCATAATCAGTTAAATGCGACTTAGTACACATGTCATATGATGTGAGCAACCACTATCCAAATACCAAGTACCATCAATATTAGAGCCCAATGAAGTGTGTGCAATATGACAAGATAAATCATTGTCATTACAACTCAACCTGGAAGTGTTACTTGAAAAATCAGCATTTTTTCTTGAGGTGTTGTCTGGTGTGTGACGTGTCACCTTAGGCAACACTCGACCTGTTTGTCTATCCTTCTTCAATTTGAAACAGAAAGGACGAATATGGCCAGGGGCAAAGCAATAGTGACAAACATATTTACGTTTGGTTTTCGAATGTTTTGAGGAAAACTTTTCAGATTTGCAAGAATCAGTTTTTAAGGAAAATTTTTCAGATTTTTCAATATTTCCTTTTCCTTTAGCTGAACCAGGTGTCTTGCTCTTTTTGTGTAAATTTGACGAAGTGTTTTTACTATAACCCAAACCAGTCCTATCAAATCTAGCTTTTAGAAAAATATCATCAATAACCGTAGAGCTAGAATCAAACTTACTTACAATCTTTTGGAGGCTTCCAAGTTCAGATTTTACCTTGTCAAGTTCTTTATCCTTTCTGGTCAAAAGAACTTCCAATCTATTCTTGAACCTTTTAGCCCTTCATTCTCCTTGGTAAGTTCTTCATTGATATGATCGATTTTGAGCCACCTTTCAGATAATTCTTCATACATGATTTTTAAATCATCATAACTTTTAGCCTCATCATTAGAAGAACTATTAGAATGTTGTCCTGCATCAACAAAGCGAGAAGTATTGCAATAGATAATATGTTCATATCCAGAATCTGAATACCTGCCAGGTGTTATGCGAGGTGTCGTCACACTTCCTAAGGCAACACTTGGGAATTCTCGGGATTCTTTGCGTATCGTCTCACGTGAAAAGAAAACAAACCCTTATAATTTTTCTCTTCATCCACATTTTCATCATCGAACTTAGGTGAATTAGAGTATTCAAAATTGAAATGTTCATTGGGCTTGGGAGCTTTATTGTTGAATGGAGTTTTGGTGTTGTTGCCCTTGTTTATTTCCTCGATAAGGTGATCCATTGTAGTGTTGGCATCACTTTGGGCGTCACCATGTATCTCACTGATTGTGATTGAAAAGTTAAGCTTTTCTCTTTATCGCATGTCGATGCTCCATTTGTTGAGCTAAATGACTCGAATAGTTCAGGATATCGATAAGCTCATTGAGTCGGGGAGAGTCAGTAAAAACCTTGCTTACAAGTCTTTTTGTAATGTAAATTCGAACACTGCAAAAACACACAGGATCACACTTAGTAGCGTCAAGTGTAGGCTCTTGATGCCAATTGAAAGAATTTAAGGGGTGAATTCGAAGTTGCGGTGAGTGTTGTGCAGTGTTGCCAACACCTAAGATAACACAATGGAAAGACTTTATGGCTAAAACACAATGCACATTAATATGATGTAAGATCAATATAGCAAGATGAAAATGAACACAATATTTTGGTTTTTGCACAAGTATATAAAAATATACTTGTGCGGTAGCCTTAGGCCAAAAATTCACTAAGTGAAATGTGTACAAAATACAAAGTAAAAACAAGACAAAAGCTCCCCTTTAATCTTGCTCAGAAAATTAAAAACAAGACAAAAGCTCCTTTTTATCTTGCTTTGAAAATTACATTCACTATAAATAAGAGATTCCTCGGATGTAATCTATATAGCTCTCCACTACAAAAGAAAGGCTCTCTCGAAAATCACAAGAAAAACAAGTTAAGGGAAGGTGTTGTCTAAGTGTGTCGTAACACTTCGTAACACACCGACACCTTCCAAAGAAACTAAAAACTGGACCGACTCTTTTTATGTCCTTAAGCTCTCAACATTGGCTCTCCATTTTTCCACCTTTGGTCGAACATATACAAGTAGAAGACATCCTTCCACCGTAAAACACATCCAACAAAGTAGCACTAAACCAACAACAAATGTTAATGGATTAGTAGGTTAGCACATGGATAATATGTTAGCACATGGGTTAGTGGAATGTACAAGATAAAGAGATAAACATGTTATGGGTTAGAACATGGGATATGTGTTAGTGGAATGTACAAGATAGAGAGAGAAAAAACAAGAGTTAGAGTTTAGAACATGGGATATGGGTTAGTTGAATTAATAAATTGTTAAGTGGAAGCATGGTCATAAAGGCAAAAAAATAAATATGGTTGAAATATAAAATTTCAACACCAACAAATCGTTTGTTTATCTTTCGATAGTTTTTTTATTTTTTTAAATGATTTACCAATTTCAATTACAAAAAAGGGGGAAAAGAATAAAACAAATTTGGACTTAATATTCAATTAAATTTTGTACTTTTTTAAATAAAATTTTGTACTTAATATTTAACTTAATATTATTATTTTTAATTCAAATATAGCATTTAATTCAATGCTAAGGTACGTACTAAACCTTATATTATATTATTGAAGTCCAAATCTACCTTGAAGGAGACCGAATGATTAGTTTCACCCATATCCGCATGCCGAAGTTTACGGAGAAATAACATTTAATTCAAGATCAAGTAATTTAACCCTCTAATTAATATTATTGAAGTCCAATTAATTTGACATAGTAGAAAATCAAATTGGTGAGTCTACCACTCTACCTTTGAAGTTTCAAATCCACCAAACACCATTCTTGGAAGAGAATAATGGAATCAGAGAAATTATAGGAGCTGTAACCCATTTTATTTCTTTTGATTTGTAGAAATTCATTTTGTATTATTTTCCTTATTTGTTAATTTTACAGATATGAAATTTGTGTTCTATTAGGACAAATCTATTTTCATTGGCTTTTCATTATATATTTAACTTGAAAATGAAAAGTAATTTTATTTAAAAAATCCACTTGTTTTTTTTTTTTTCATTTAAGAAAACTACAATTAATCAAACCAAAAATATTCAAAACTCTCCAATCTCTGGACATTCCTTACCGAGCCCGATTAATAAAATAATTGGATAAACAGTCATAATATTAATATTTCGAATCATTTGTTTATAATATTATATTTTGTTATATATTTTATTTCACATATACACATTAAAGTCATTAATGGTGATCCATAATCATGCTTACAAATCATTTATAATTAAAAGATGAAATGTTAATTAAAAACATAAAATTTAAACCTTAAGTTCGTTTTTTTTTTTTTTAGTAAGTTCGAATTATTGTTACGTATGTGTGACACAAGAGAGAGCTATTTTTGGTGTGATTTTACATGGTTTGATGTGATCGAGTGTACTGTTGTCTGTTGATAAGTAGAACATAAGTAGAATATTCACAAGAAAAGGCATATTCCTTTTTAGTGCTTTATTTATTTGTTTAGTTGACATGAAAACTCCAAGTCTCCAATGCATATGGATGATTTTCTAAAACGGGAAATATTTGGATAAAGAATAAAAAAATAAAACTCCATTTCTTTTTTAGTACATATACTGAAAAAGGAGAGCCCGAATAGGTGATGAAAATCAAACTCTATATACCTGGTTTGAGCTTGGGGTCTTAGCCACTCTTACATACAAAATTAATAACACACAAGATTAATGTTAAAGTTAAGTTGACATAATTATTTTGATCAATTTAAAGCTTGAATTTCGTTATTTTATGACCTTTTTTTTTTGAGATGGTATTTTATGGCCTAAATGCCTACTTTTTAAAGAAGTATTTATTTGCAAGGCTAAATTGCAAAATATGCCCTGTAATTATTGGGTAGTAACTTAGTCAACTTACAATTTAGGATAATAATTTTTAAAAAATGGCAGACTGAGGACTAAATTGGCCGTCAATTTAAAAAATTCTTCGGAATCGATTTTCAATTTGGGGATTTCATTTATTTCGGTCCTGATTGCTAACTGGACATATAACATGTCAAATTCACGATGACTTGGATGAAAATAAATGAAGCATAAATAAAACTACCCACCCCTCGACAAAATTGAGCCCCAAATAAGTTAGAGAAAACCCAGAAAATTGAATCTTTGCTTCTTCTTTTTCATCAAAGTCATTGTGATTTTGCTAAGTTATATGTCCAATTAGCAATAAGGACCGGAAAAAATGAATCCCCAAATTTATAATCGATTCCGGGAAAAACTTGAAATCGGCGGCCAATTTAGTCATCAATCTGCCATTTTTTAAAAATTATTATCCTAAATTACAATTTGAATAAGTTAATGTCATGTTTTGCCACCACCCAATAGTTTCATACCTATTTTGCAATTTAGCATATTTGCAATGGAAGGGATAATAAGTACCTTGATATGTGTGTTAAAAAAAGAATGTCTTCATGTCATGAATGCTACAAAGAACCAGGTTGGAACCAGGTGGCTTAAATTTCAGCTGCCACCACAAAGAATTGTGGGGTGGAGGTCGGGGTTCAAATCCCCGCTCCATCAAATTGTTTGTGGGGTGGAGGGTCGGGGTTCTTATCCTGCTCCATCAAATTGCTCCCCGGGGCATATGCGAGCCGTAGTGAAGATTTGGTGGGAACTCATCTTGAATAGCATCCGTGTGGGTTCGATTCGGGAGAGATCGTTATTAGTAGATTGGGGGTCGAACATAATTGTTCTCTTTACCTGGAGGATCTCAGTTGTCGTCACTCCCGACCGTCGACATCCGCTGCGTGCACATCCCGGTTTACCTTGGCGGCAAAGAATGAGGAGCGGAGTCGTTGTCCTCGAGCGATAGTCGGCGTAAAAGCGCAGTTCTGTTCGAGTTAAAAAAAAAAAAAAAAATACAAAGAACCAGGTTGGTTATTTAATGTGTCTACTTTCTGTAGCATACATTAATGAAAAGTAAGACAATAGACTATAAATAGTTATTATGGGTTCTCTTGTTATTTTAAATCTTGTATTCAGTTCGTAATATAAACCAGAATATAAAATATACATTTATATTTATATGTAACAAAAGATCTCACTTGGGTTTTTGTTAGTTTTTTTTTTACATTTAAATTCGGTACTATCATCGCTGAGACTCGAATTTAAGGACCTCTTCACTGAATATTAATACAAATGCACTAGGCTAATCCTAGTGGTTTGGGTTAAAGTGGACTACACTTTTTGGTTGTTAAGTGGACTACATTCACATTAAGTATTTACTTATTTGGCCATAAACAACATGTGAAAATTGAATGCAATTTTTCAATAACATGCCACCAATTTTGAACAATTCTTTCTTCTCAACGCCCCTCCCCCCCTTTTTTTATATGGGTAGTTGGACATATAATTTGTGGGACTAATTAATTTTAGGGGCTAAATCAATAAAAATAACTATTAAAATAGCAAAAAATAATATTTGAAAAATAATATATATGGTGGAATGGAGTTTTCAAAAAGTTTGGGGGCTTTACACTAGTTACTTCT
The DNA here is from genome assembly GCA_016081115.2 of Rehmannia glutinosa. NCBI lineage: Eukaryota > Viridiplantae > Streptophyta > Magnoliopsida > Lamiales > Orobanchaceae > Rehmannia > Rehmannia glutinosa. Next base: position 2,047,323 of record CM071929.1, on the reverse strand, counting down.
AGTGGTAGGTGCCATTGAAATGCCTATGAAATTGCAAGTGTTGACAACATTAATTTGAAAAAAAAAAAATCATGTTGATGCCATGTTCTTAGTATTGTCCAATGATTCCATATTCATGAGAAAGAGATCGCCAGAGTTAGGTTGTAAATATAATTACTTCTTGATTTCACTAAATAAAATCTTATGACTCATGATTCATAACATCGCATGTATAAAATAATGGAAACAGGGCTTATATGATCCAAACAAATAAAACTGTTTGAAAGCTTATAAGTTGATTTTAGAAAAGTAAGAAAAGTCTACTTTTTATTCCAAAATAAGATATAATTTTAAAATATAACAACTTCTATTAATTTTGATAATTTTTATTTCAGAATCGTAAGTACTAATAGTTATTGGCGGAATCAGGGGTTCCCTTCTCCAGGGCACAACCAAGGCCCAAATTAGGGGGAAAAATTAATCATATAGTCACATAAAATTTGCTTTAGAAAAATTTATATGTTTTGGCTAAGGTGAAAAAATAGTTGGTCTACGATAAGTGCCATTTTGTACATATTTTGTGGTATTAACTCAATAGTTTTTGTTTTCAAAAAAAAAAAAAAAAAAAAACTCAATAGTTTTTAAATTGTTTTGTTAGAAAAATCATAGTTTTCTCAATTATTTTTTTTAGTATTTTATCGTGGGATGTGTTTAACATTATAGGTGGAACAATTTGGAGCAATTTGAAGCCAACATTAAGTGCAAAAAGGCAAGAAAATCACTCAACACGACTTGGGGGTGTCAAATAACATGGCCATGTTCAAAAAGAAGAAAATAAATTGAAGAAAAATCAGAAAAAGGGTCCAAAACGGCCAATCCATGCCACCAAACACGGCCATGTTGAAGAGGATCAAAAGATGAGAAAAAACCACACAAAATAGTGTCGGACACAGCTTGGCCGTGTTGCACGTGTCGAACAACACGGTCGTGTCCGACCATTTTGTCAACATCCAGAGCAGCACGGCCTGGCCGTGCTGCCCAACACTGCCGCGTCAGGGCCACTTTCAAATACTTTTTTATGCGGAAATTGTGGAAAAATCACCAACCAAGCCTTTTTGACCACTTTTGTACACCTTTAACACCTTATTTTGCTGCACCATGTCCTCATGTTTCCTCAATCATCATATGAGTACAAGAATTCACCAACCCAACAATGAAAGTGGAGCAATTGTTTAACAAAAGATAGCACTATCAATGTATTATTGTACAAAAATGGTGTCTATAAAAGCCAAAAGTTGGAGTTGGGAGATTCATTCATTAGACATTCAGAAAATATTCATTGTATTCATCATATTAAGTAGAATTGGGATAAAAAGTCTTGGAGGAGAAAGCTTGGGGCAATATTGGAGAAGAAGGCTTGGAGCAACATCATCAATCAAGGAAGAAGTCCATTGAGATTTTGAGAAAGATAAGTACACCATGTCTACAATACTTAAATCTTCTTGTGTAATTTACTCTTTTGTCAAAATCATGAGTAGCTAAATTCCTAGTGTTTGAATGTAATGAACTCTAGAATGGATTTGTGATTAAGGTTTGTATGTTTTTAATAAAATTCTCATGTCATGTGTGATTCACTTATATCATGCTTATTTCATTCGAGCTAATATTTCCGGTATATTAATTTGATATATATTCTTCATCGGGTAATCGAGAGATTTATGGTGAAAAAGAACTTGTATAAGTGAAAGGAGTTACATGCAATCCTAGATATAGGACGACATAAATTTTCTGGATTAGGGTCAAACCTAATATGAGAATTCACAAATCATTATAATGCAATCTTGGGGGTTTTAACTAGAAAGAGATTTCAATTAATCAACTTGAGGTTAGAAGTTATTCGCGTTCGATAGAGGGTTTAACTTAAATCGGGAATTTCTACGGTCCACATAACATGAGATTTTATTAAAAGAGGATGTTTTTTGCTTAAGGGCTTATGGTTGTATTTTTAACTTGTCAAATCACAAAAACATTCTAGAGGGATTTACATTCAAACACATTTCTATCTCTTGATTTCTCATTTTACAAATCTTCTTTCATTTTTACAAATTGTAATTTGTTAGTTTAGATTCTTTATTTTCCTTTTTCATCAAATAAAAACTCTGAAAATTGCTAGATTAGATAACAAAAAGACGGTAATTATTAGTACTTACAATCCTCGTGGGAAATGACACTCGGTACTCAACAATTTATTCTATAAAATGATAGGTGCATTTGCCTAAGGTTTTAAAGGTAGCTTTTGAGCCATCAGCCTAGAGGTGGTCCTATATGTTGTCTATGTCCTTGTGTCATTGCTACCTAACATTATAGAAAATTCATTATTTTATTTTATCCAAATATTTCAATAATTTATTTTTAAAATAAGATATAACATCTTATATATTCTTAAAATATTTTGAGCATTTATAATTTTTTAAAATAAATTTTATAATCACCCTAATTTGTAATTGTAGGACATAAACTCACAAACTGAATGGAACGTGCACTCTCTCTACCCCTTTTCCTCTCCTATCTCTCTAACCCCAAAAACCTAAACCTAATATCCTCTCCCCCTCCTTCACCCTTCCACAGCCGCCACCCTCATCCCTCCTCCCTCCCACTCCCCCTCCATGCTTTCTGCTGGAGGGCAGACGATGACGGTTCCTTGTGATATTCGGAGGTAACTGATATTTTCGTTCCAGAGTGAAAGCGGGTCGGAGCTCCACGGAGGTGTCTCGGAGCTGAGTTGATGATGGACTGCAGCAGTAGAGTTGGGTGAGGGAGAGGCAATTTTTGTTTTTTTTTCTCTCTCGTTTTTTAGCTATAGTTGTTGTTTTCTTATTTTGTTTGTATTTTCTTTTCCTGTTGATTTGCGAAACTCGTAGGCGGATCGATTTTTTTCTGCAAAGATGTAGTGGTTGCTCGTGCCCTGGTTTTAGTTTTTGTTTGGTGTGTTACGATCTCCTTTAAGGAAAGATCAAGTCTCCTACGTGGAGTGTTTTAGTTTGGGGTGGGTAGTTTTTAGTCCATGTTGTGAATCTGAATTGGTCTTACCAATTCCCCGCTTGACTCTTAATTAGTCTTGTCGGTTCTTAGCTCGTTGGCTAACATTATAATTATAATTTTAGTTTTTGAGTTTTTATAATAAAATACCATCGTTCGGAACGTGCGCTCGCATGCATTGTTCAATTCTCCTGTATTTCAGAAATCAGAATTATACCTAACTCCATTATTCACCTACCAACCAATAGGGTATGGTGGAAAGATTTTGAAGCGCGTGTTTTGTGGCCAATCATATTATTTAACTCCAATCAAAAATTGGGCATTATAATTTACAAATTTAACGTTGGTAATGGACTGGTACCAAAACTATGTATGTTATTTTTCTTTTTTCCAAACGATAGAATAACATTTCATTAATGAAAACTCGATTACAAAGCAAAGCATAGGAGTGGCAAATCGTGCGGGTCGTGCCATTACTGGGCTGGCCCGATAAACACTAACCCAAACACGGCATGATAAGCTTAACGGGCTAGAAATGATAGTCCAAACACGACACGATAGAACCAGATAATCCAGACACGACCCGATAAGCCCGATAAACAAATTTATTTATATTTATTTATTAATTATTATTATTTTTTAGCTCATTTGACCAATTTAGACAATTTGACTCTTTAAAACATTTACTAATATAATATAATGTTAATTTTTTAGAGATAATACATTTTACCCCTCAAAACTATACGCGTTTTTGGAGGTTACCACCTAAACTTTCCCGAGTCACACTTTGCCCCCTGAACTCCGTGATTTTTGCACAATGCTATATATTGGCTACCGTCGGCGGAATATTCCGGCACGTGCCTTTGCATGTGAGGGCAAAATCATCATTGTCTCAAATTTTAAAAAAGTTGTTACATTTTGACACCTCAACTTTGTTTGACTTACACTTTATCTCCCTAAACTTTGCGTTATTTCACTTTGCTATATAAAATTTTAAAGAAAATCATATATTTATACATTTATTTTATACCTTTTTTTCTAATTTTTTATCTACAAAAAATAAATAATTACTTTGGTTAAATATATTATTAATAAAATTATACTATAAATTCTTCATTTTAAACTTTCTTGTAAAACCTTAGTTTATTTTTCTTTTAATGCATTAGTTCTTACATTGTAATTAAAAATATAAACTATCCTTTTCCATTTCTAGGTGAATAAAATTATAAATTTTCACCAAAGTGAATTTGAATATAATACGATGCATTTAATTTTCTTTTGTAAGTAAAATTACTAGAAGATACAAGTATTACAAACTTATTGAATTTGATTATTTTTATATTTAAGTAGTGTATAAGATTTGTAATAAAGTAAATTAATTTTCATAATTTTTAATTATAAAATTAAAATTAAATTAACGAAAGGAATATTTCTTCAAGAAATTTAAATATAATACATTATATAACAATATCATTGATAATAAATTTACTTTATTACAAATCTTATACAGTACTTAAATGTAAAAATGATCAAATTCATTAAATTTGTAATACTTTTATCTTTTAATAAGTTTACTTAAAAAAGAAAGTTAAAGGTATCGTATTATGTTCAAATTGACTTTGGTGAATATTTATAATTCTATTCACCTAGAAAATGAAAAGGGTAATTTATATTTTTTTTAATTATAAATTAACTCAGTAAAAGAAAAATAAACTATAATCTTACAAGAAAGTTTAAAATGGAGAATTTAGTGTAATTTTGTTGATAATATATTTAACCCAAGTAATTATTTATTTTTTGTGGATAAAGAATTAGAATAAAAAGAAATAAATATATGTATAAATATATAATTGTTTTGAATTATTTTTAAATTTTATGTGGCAAAGTGAAATAATGCACAGTTTAGGGAGGTAAAATGCAAGTCAAACATAGTTCAGGTGACAAATTGTAACAACTCTAAAACAATGACGATTTTTTCCTCATGTGACGGAATATTCTGGGAATATTCCCATCGCCGGTGGCCAATATATGGCACCGTGCAAAAATCCTGGAGTTCAGGGGGTAAAATGCAGTTCGGGAAAGTTTAGGTGATAAACTCCAAAAACGCGTATAGTTTGGGAGGTAAAAGGTAATTATCTCTATTTTTTATTCTAATATTATATTCCCTTAAAAAGTTAGAATTAGAAAAAATATATAAAAAATATTATTTAAGTTATCGGGTCTTGTCGGGCTTACCGGGTTGACCCAGTATGGACCCAATTTTTTATCGTGCTTATCGTGTTGGCACGATAATGACCCAAACCTGGTATTTTCGTATCGTGTCCATCCCATGCTATCGTGTCGTGCCTCAAATTGCCACCCTTATCAAAGTCTGGCTAGAAGACCCTCAAAGCAAAAATTCTCCAACTCGAGGGGAGATGTAATACACATGGGCGTAGCCAGAATTTTTGGCCAGTGCGGTAAAAAACAATTCGTTTCGACTAGGCGATTATCGTGCCGAATTTTTGAAAAACAGAAGACAAAAAATATTTCAATAAAAAAAGCAAATATGGAGGTTGTATCTTTACCAGGCTTTTACCGATTTTCATACTCTCTAATTTCGGGTTATCTTGAATGAACGTTTTGGAGAAGTGACTTATCCAAACGTCAATGCTAAATTAACAACCAAACAAATATTATTATGAAAAATTAATTTTTAGATCCAAAAACTTATTTGAGAATTGTTCCCATAAAGCTACATATTATCAACTTTGGAGCATTCAATGCCTTAATTGGCTCAGGTGATTCTTAATTCTTTAGCCTTTTGAAGTTTAATTTAATTTTTTTATAGGCTGAATTTTCAGTGTGGTCCAACCAAAATTTAACAGGGCCACCCCAAGTTCCAGTTCGGTCCAACCCAAATTTAATAGAGTAATTCTGAAATTCAGTGCGGTCCATCAACCGCACTGGGCATCATGTGGCTACGCCACTGGTAATACATGGATACAACCCAAAAGGAAACTCCAAAACAAAATAGGCCACAAAAAGGGGGAACGTGCTTAAGGAGAAAAAAATACAAAAACAAAGATGAATTGTTACAAAAAAAAAAAAAAAAAAACTAAAACTCCATTAAATGGCCAGCAGTTCCAAATTTGTCACAAGCTCACTGTCTTTTTTCCATAGCACGCGAATTCCACTTCATCGTGTAATTTTATTCTATAGTATTAAGCCATGAAAGACCTCCTAATGTAGCCAATCAATTACCCAAAAGACCAGAACTGAAGCCAAATCGTTCTGATCTGGTGCCAAAACTATCGAATCTAAAGAAAAAAATAAGAAAAAAGTTCCCACAAAGAGAAACTAAAACACTCTCATGAAAGGAGACTGAGGTTCCACAAGGGAAAAAAATCATTCCCATGAAGGGAAACAAAAAAAAAAAGGTAAGGAAATGATTTAAGTGATTTGGGTTCCCCCATCCTCTCAAATGGAGGAATGAGGGAAAACAGAGAGAAGTTTTAGGAAGTAGAGACAAGACAGAGGGTTTTGGGAAGTAGAGAGAAGTTTCTTCGTACCAAAACTATGTATTCAATCCGTGTGAAAAGTTCAAACCCAGTACTAGACTCAGATTGTATGATTTAGTAGATTCGTTATATAATTTTTTTATAGCAAGGAAATTATATTATTATTAATAAATACAAAACAAACAATATACAAGATCCTAAAACCGAATGAGAAAAACCCAGATAAATTCCCACCTTGCAAATAAGAGAAGAGGTGAAGACACACAAAAATTTAAACTAAATAAATACAATCGATCATAAAGTATCAGATCAAACTCAGTGAGTGACTGTGATTTTTGGTTGGACGAATGACAACTTGCACTTCCAAATAATATTTAGACGATCCACACCAAAACTCTTTTATGATCTGCAGATTTACCAGAAATTGATGAAGAACTCCGAATGAGACCACAAAACAACATATTTACATATTATTTGAATAGATCCAAAAAGAAGAAAAAACAAAGAAAAAACAACAAAAAGACAAAACAAAAAGCAAACCAACTCCCACCAAAAGGAGAGTGAGCCTACTCCCACCAAGGGAGAAATTGAAAAAACCAAGGACAATTCGTTATATAATTTTAAAAATATAAAAAATATATAATGTATATACAATAATGCTAAAACTTTAAAACATATAATTTAAAATAACATCACAAAATGTACATATAATAAACTAAAATATAAACAAACTGAGTGTAGGGCACCACTTTACAAAAGCAGTACAACTTTGTACAACCACCTCTCTCCCTCTCCCCTCCATTCATCCCATCTTCATGGTTTCCTTAACCTCAATGCCTCAAATGTGGAGATGCTCTAGTTTTTGCTCAAGTTGTGTTTGAGGAGTTGGTTTCAGATACTTGGTGGAGGATTTGTGGTGTTTTGGCTATATGAAGGGGAGGGTAATGTGACTGTGATGACGACAATGGCAATCTAGCAGCGGGTCAGTAACTGATGGTGGTGATAGGTTGCGGCAGTGGACATGAGAGAGTGAGAGACTGATTTTTTTTCTTCTCGTTGTTATTATAGTCCCTGTTTGAAGGGCGAACCCATAGGTGTTGTGATGTTTGTCTTGCAGCTCCTGGTGGCAGGGCCGATCCTGAATTTTTGGGGGCCCATGGCCAAGCAGAAAAAATGGGCCCCTTTCTTGGTTAGAAATATAATTTGAAGGAAAAAATAATGTTTTTTTATAAGTTAAATTAATTTTTTTTAGTACAATTTGGAAAGCAAAAGGATATTTGGTATTTTTTTTCCTATTTTTTGGGCCTCTATAAAAACAACTTAATAAGTATGTACTTATATATATAAAGACTTATGTAAGATTGGGGCCCCTAAAATTTGGGGCCCAGCGGTCGTCGTCCGGACTACCCCGGGCGGCCGCCTGCCAGTGGTTGCTCAGACTCACTGTATATTCGTGTATTTAAGTTATTGATCTCTCTTGGGGAATGCCTTGATCCTCCTTTTAAGGTGTGTTTTGGTCTCATCGCGTATGAGTACTTGTCTCCTTTCTCTCTTCCTTATCCCCTCCCCCCTACCCCAAAATGACAGACTTTTAGGAACCTCAAATCAAAGGTACAATATAACTAAACCATGTCAAACTTGCTAAGAGTCATTTGACTAAACATAAAACCAAGCATAGAATTGACTAGTCCAAATATGAAACACAATCAAATACCAAACTAGCTAATCTATTACAATTAGAAGCACAACGAATGTCTGGAACTGAGAACAAACAAAAATAAAAAGGAAACCATAGAAGAAAGATGTATTTGTTTTCTTTCTTAAGGTGTGTCGCTTTTTCCTTGATAAATGCTTGTATAAGGTGGCTCTTTCGCCAGCCGATGACAATTGTAAGTTTGTGTTTGAGTTTTCAATAATATATATATATAAGAATAGGATCAAATGAGACCAGATAATTAGAGTGAGAGTGTGAGACAGTGTGGACTAATCCTGACCACAAATCTCAAATTTTAGATGGTTGAGATTTTTCTAATTTAATAATTATTTTCGTTTTATTTTAAAGCTGAAAAGGACAGGATTGTCACTACACAATTAAATAATATCAGTTTAATTTCAATCCAGTTCGGATCCTGAGTCTGTCCCGGTTAGCTCCCCCAAGCCCAGTAACTCTTTCGGTGAAATTGATTCTGGAGGTTTAATTCAGGTCGATTATTTCTCGTTAGACTCTCAAATTCGTTTTGGGGAGGATTTGGATTATGATAAGTCGGCTGAGTCTGATAATCCGAGTTGGATTGATCCCGGGTTGGAGGAGAACCCAACTCCGTACCTTAACAAGGAGTCTGGTGAATTTTGGACCGATAATTTAGCGAATCGGGTAGGAGAAAGGGAATGGTTTTTTCTGAAATCGAGAAAAAAGAACCAAGTGTTGAAGGAATTGGGGAAATACTCGAGGAAAAGGGGGAGGATTTGGGGAAATTTTGTTTGGACTCGAGTGGTATGGAAGTGAGCTCTCCTAAAAATGAAAACGTTCCAGAGGATTCTCAAGTGGATGTGGAGGTTTCAGGTGAAAAGAATGAAAATGAGAAGATTCAGAGTGGAGGCAACGTTGTAGACGACGCTGGAAACAAGAAAACTGGTGAGGTTGAAAAGAGGAGTGTAGTGTGGTGGAAGATGCCGATGGAGTTCCTAAAGTACTGTGTGTAACTGAATAATTTGTTTCATCTCCCCCACCAAAACCGTAGGCTTGGAATGGAGAGGAATAACATGGGGTAGAGGGTGGATTTGCAGGCGGTGGTGGACGGCGGAGGTTGGACAGGATCGGAGGATTGGTGAAAAAGACGATACTGACGTGGAGAAAACGAGGGCCTACTAGGAGGCAGTGAGGATTATTGTACACTTAGATATTTTTCGATGTATATTTAGATGTGTTTTGTTGTATAAATAGTTAAATTTTGATGTATATATTTATGTTGTTGTATACTTATATGTGTTTTGTTGTATACTTATATTTTTGTTTGACAATTGTAATATGCAGTAAAATTATGTTAAACATACAACAAAATAGTGTTATGTATACATCAAATATATGCTAAATATACATCACTAATGAGCGTGATTTTCTCTCTCTATAATTGATTTACTTAATCCACTTTGTCCCCACATATTTTTGTTTGACCATTTTAATATGTAGTAAAATTATGTTAAACATACATCAAAATAGTGTTAAGTGTACATCAAATATATCTGCGTATATACAAGACAATAATGAGCGTGATTTTTTTTCTCTCTCTCTCTATAATTGATTTCTTAATCCACGGTCCCCATGTTAATGATCGTGATTCTCTCTCCATATATAATCGATTCGCTCGATTCGCGGTCCCCACATATTTTTGTTTGACCATTTTAATATGCGAGTAAAATTATGTTAAACATACAAGAAAAATAATGTTAAATATACATCAAATATATGATAAGTGTACAACATACTTTTACGTAGCGAAAGCACATGCGTGATTTTCTCTCTCAAATAGCGATTTTCTCTCTCCTCACGCGTGATTTTCTCTCTCCTAATAATCGATTCCATATTTCGATGGTCCCCCACTGGGTAATTTGACTACTATACCCTTATTTTGATTTAATTAAATATTTAATGTAATTATAACCCCTATTTATCTTAGCTATTGATATAACTAAAGGAGGGTTGAGATGAGTCCACATTATCTCACTATAATATGTGGTTTCATTTTAACCATCTCTTATCTATATCAATGACTAAGATAAATAAGGGTTAAAATTATATTAAACATTTAATTAAGGCAAAATAAGGGTATAATTGTCAAAACAAACATGTGGGGGACCATCCAAATATAGAATCGATTATTAGAGAGAAAAATCACGTGGAAGAAAATCGCGAAAAATCACATTGGAGAGAGAAAATCACACATGTATTTCCACGCAAAGATGTTGTACACTTATCATATATTTGATGTATACTTAACACTATTTTTTTCTTGTATATTTAACATAATTTTATTGCATATTAAAATGGTCAAACAAAAAAACATGTGACCGTGAATCAAATGAATCAATTATAGTGAGAGAGAATCACATTTATTAACATGTGACGGATCGTGGATTAAGTAAAAATCGATTATGGAGAGAGAAAATCGCTCTCATTATTGTATTTTATATTTAACATATATTTCTTTGTATAGTTAACACTATTATGTTGTATATTTAACATATTTGTCTTATATTGCAATTGTCAAACAAAAAAATAAGTGTACAACAAAAAAAACATATAAGTATACAACAAAACACATATAAGTATACATCAAAAAACATAAAGTATACAACAACATAAATTCATACATCAAATATTAACTACTTATACAGCAAAACACATCTAAGTATACATCGAAAAACATATAAGTGTACATTAATCCTAACTGTCTCCTCGTAGGCCCCCAGTTTCTCCACGCCAGCATCGTCTTCTTCGCCAATCCTCCAATCCTATCCTTTATTCTGAAACCCCAACAATATTTTGCACCTATAGAACCATCATTCTTATCTTCATTTTCATCATCAGAATCATCATGCTCCTCACCTTCTTATTAAAAAAAACAAATACCCTTAATCCCCAAATCCGTCATCTTCTCCGTTTACAACTCTATTTCCCCAAAACCCAAATCCAATTACGTTCACTAGTTTCACTACTAGTTTTCCAAACTCCAGCTAGTATTAAATTATTAATATATTCTCCCTGCCACATTAATTAATTAATAAAAACTAATTTCTGTCCATCATAATTAACCAAAGTCCCCTGAAATCAATACATGAACCCAGGATCAACTGAAGCCGCCGCCATCATAATCGGCTTGCTCGAACAATTCCAATAACTGTTAACAAACCCAGCCATATCAGCCATCCCATAAGTCGGCTCCTCAGCCAGGAACCCGTCATTTCCGGCGCTCAAAAAGCTCACAATTTCGTTCAGCGAGACAATGTGTTTATTCTTTGCGGAGCTTCTGAGAGAAAAGCCTGCAAGCATCCATGCTGAGGTCCATCTGCGGACGACAACGCCACAAACGCAGCCGCATCCTCCATGCAATTCACTTGCTGCTCCATGGATGGGGAAATTGAGGAGCCGTCAGTTGGGGGATATGAAATTACTAAAATTAAATGATATTAAGTAATTACACAATTACAATGCTACCCTTTTCAGATTTAAAATAAATCAAAAATATTTATTAAATTAGATAAATCTCAACCATCTAAAATTACGATTTGTGGCGATTAGTCCACACTGTCTCACTCTAATTATCCTGGTCTCATTTGATCCAATTCCTATATATATATATATATATATATATATTTGGGGGAAAACAATCTAATTCCCATCCAACTTGAAAATCAAAATTCTAGACTAGGTCTAAATTCATTTAGATTGCTAAAACCCACGCTAATAAAAAGCGAGCCTAAAATTTAATCCACACCCGTGCAATTCCTTGTGCAAGATCTACTCCAAACTCATTTCAGTTGGAATTGATTTTAGTAAATAGGTATATGTTGATTCTCAGTTTTTCTTCAGACTTGACCAGATCAAAACCCAATATTTTAAATTTTTGTTTCCAGAAAAAATATTATATGTGTTTTTTACCATATTATTTGGAAAAAAATATTTTTTTAGATTTTTTTAAAAATATATTTTTTAATATTTATAAATTGAGTCTTGCAGGTCTAGTAGATTTACTAACTAGTATGACATGTCATGGTCCACAAAGTCTAATAGACTAAGTGCATTATGTTCATAACTCAACAAAGACATTGGTGCAACGCTTAATCTAAGTATATTGTATACATGCATGGCGCATTAGGCTCAAACATGCAAGTTAATGGAGTTCTAATGGTCTATGCACTACACCTTACGTGAGTGTATTACAAATGTCCCATTTCTTAGAAATGACATATAAATGGTAGATCTTAAACCAAATATGGTGTTCTTGATGTGGCATCTACAGAACACATATACACATATAAAGTGTGTAAATAACATATGTACAAAATGACATCAATGACATCTAGAGAACACATATATACACATGTAAAGTGTGTAAAATATATAATCTCAATTGCTATTTTTATAGCACATAGTTAATTCATTATCAATGGTTAATTCTTCGTAGTTGTTAATGATTGATCATTGATGCACAGTTGCTTCATTATAATGTATGAAGTGAAGCCAAATGTAGATTGAACTTGTTCAAACTCAATTCAATCAAAAGATAAATTAATTTGATACTTATTACAATATAATTCACACGTCAATAGGTGAATAAATAAACAACTGGTACGTACATTTTAAAATAAATTTATTTATTTATTGCTTGGAGTTTGATGCTGGATTAAAAAACGAAAAAGAAATTTTCAATTACCAAATACAAATATATTCAAGCTTTTATGTAGCCCTACAAGAGTAACAAAACCAAGACGAGAAAAAAGAAAAAAAAAACGGCATAATTACAAAACCTCCTTCACGTTCAGACAAATTAAATTTTTTTTTCAGTTTTATGAAAATTACAAAAAAACTCGTGAGATTTAATTTCATTTTACATTTTCTCTTTCAAAAACACACAAAAAAAATAATTTAAACCCCGCCTTATGTTTATAAAAATATTACATTTGCTCCTTTAAATTTAAGACAAAATCATATTTGGGCTTATGTAATTTTGAAATGTCTATAGTTTTTTTTAATTAACCTAAACCTACGGGGTTTTTCTGTAATTATCCGGGAAAAAAAAGTCAAATTCAACTCTCCTGCTCCACCTACCCATCTACTCCCTCTCTCTCCCCCCAAATTGTGTGCGCGAGCGCTGAAAACAAACAAAGCAGAGAGAGCAGCCCGCGTGTGCTGAAAATCACCTTCCCGTCAAAGGTCAATTCCGCCATTTCGCGTTCTGCAATTTCCATGCCCTTTCACACGCATTACTACGCAGTACGCAGTATAAATATTCTCTATTATTGTTTTTTCAATAATTGGGCCCAAAAAATAAAGGGGAAGGTAAATTGCATGAACCGCGTATATAAATAGATACAGGGAGAGGTGCGTTTTTCTTTGTATCATAATTCATATATAGGGGTGGTAAATTGCTGGACACTCCTTGCTTCTCGCAACTCAAGTCACCTCTCTGTCTGAATTATTTCCATTTCTCTCTGATTCCTCTTTCCTTTTCATTTTCTCCTTTTTCTTTAGAGGGAAATTTTGAATTTGTTGCCGATTTTTCTTGCTCGCTGGTGCCTGGTGGATCCTGATTTGAGTAATCGGAATAAACGTGAGTTTTTTTTTTTTTTTTTTTTTTTTGTTCACGGAATTTACTTTTATGATCTGGGTTTGTCTTAATTGTGTCAGATCTGTTTGATGTTGGGTGTTTACGTGATTTTTGTTTTATTTTCGTGCTTCTGTTTCGTCCACATCTATACGTGCATGTATTGGCTTTTGTATCTGTATGCTTGTTGTTGAGCTATGTATGCGGGGTAAAGAAATTGCTATTCAGTTATGGAAAGGCTTGATTTTGTGCGTATCTAAATGGATTTGTAAATATTATTAAGTTGATCTGTTTGGAAGCTTTGAATGTGGTTGTTGAATTGATGTTTGATTAGGATTAGTGATTTACTGATGCAAATTCAGCATTCTATAGCTGCGTTAATACACCCTGTAGTAGTTTAATGATGGAACTTTTGTTTTCAATGATCTGATTTGGGAACTAGGATTAAGAGATTAATTTTCTCTTCTTAGGAAGAAAAGAAACCTACATAAAACAAATTTAGGTCTATTTAATTGATTGTTTTTGTAGAAGCAGTTTGATTTTGTCATACATGGCTTTCTTGTGCATTAGTTGTAATTTTAACTCTGTTTTCTTATGTAGATCATTAAGCAGCCACAATGTCGACATTTACGCCCAAGAATATCCTCATTACCGGGGCTGCTGGTTTCATTGCTTCTCATGTAGCAAACAGGCTCATTAGAAACTACCCAGAGTACAAGATTGTTGTACTCGACAAACTCGATTACTGTTCCAATCTCAAAAACCTCCTTCCTTCAAAATCCTCTCCCAACTTCAAGTTTGTCAAGGGAGACATTGGCAGTGCTGACCTTGTCAACTACCTACTCATTACTGAGAACATCGACACTATAATGCACTTTGCAGCCCAGACCCATGTTGACAATTCTTTCGGTAACAGTTTCGAGTTCACCAAGAACAACATTTATGGCACCCATGTTCTTTTAGAGGCCTGCAAAGTTACTGGCCAGATTAGAAGGTTTATCCATGTTAGCACAGACGAGGTCTATGGAGAGACCGAGGAGGATGCCATTGTAGGAAATCACGAGGCCTCACAGCTCCTCCCGACAAACCCTTACTCAGCTACGAAAGCCGGGGCTGAAATGCTTGTTATGGCTTATGGTAGATCTTATGGGTTGCCTGTTATTACCACCCGAGGAAACAATGTTTACGGCCCGAATCAATTTCCCGAGAAGTTAATTCCCAAGTTCATTCTTTTAGCCATGAGAGGAAAAACTCTTCCTATTCATGGAGATGGTTCGAACGTGCGGAGTTATCTCTATTGTGAGGATGTTGCCGAGGCATTTGAAGTCGTTCTTCACAAGGGAGAAGTTGGTCATGTTTACAACATTGGGACGAAGAAGGAAAGGAGAGTCATTGATGTTGCAAAAGACATATGCCAACTGTTTAACATGGACCCTGATAAAAACATTCAGTTTGTGGACAACAGACCGTTTAATGATCAGAGGTATTTTCTTGACGACCAAAAGCTGAAGAATTTGGGTTGGTCTGAAAGGACCACGTGGGAAGAGGGGCTGAAAAAGACCATGGAGTGGTATACAAGCAATCCCGAGTGGTGGGGCGATGTATCTGGTGCATTGCTCCCTCATCCTAGAATGCTGATGATGCCTGGTGGGATAGAGAGACATTTTGATGGAGCTGAGCAGTACGAATCGGGTAAATCCGAGTTCACCGGAAATTCAAACCAGACCAAAATGTTGGTACCGGCTTCCAAAACCAGCCCATCGCCACAAAAACCGCCCTCAAGTTCTTGATCTATGGTAGGACCGGGTGGATTGGTGGTTTGCTCGAAAATTGTGTGAGAAGCAAGGGATTGCGTATGAATATGGAAAGGGACGTCTTGAGGAACGATCGCAGCTCGTGGCCGACTTCCTAGCCGTTAAGCCGACACACGTATTTAATGCTGCTGGTGTAACTGGTAGACCCAATGTTGATTGGTGTGAGACTCACAAGACCGAAACTATTCGCGCCAATGTTGCTGGTACATTGACCTTGGCCGATGTGTGCCGAGAAAACGGGCTCCTTATGATGAACTTCGCCACTGGCTGTATATTTGAGTATGATGCTAAGCACCCTGAAGGTTCTGGCATTGGATTTAAGGAGGAAGACAAACCTAATTTCACTGGCTCGTTCTATTCCAAGACCAAGGCCATGGTAATTATCAATTCCTATGTCCTAAATCTACTTTACTTTATAGTCTTAATGCGTGCGTTTTCTCTGTAACAAGTTTTTAATAAGTAGAGCATTACACCTCTGTATATGGGCACTAATATTTTTATATGCACTTGATCAGGTGGAAGAGCTCTTGAGAGATTACGACAATGTTTGCACGCTTAGAGTCCGAATGCCGATATCTTCCGACCTGAACAACCCACGCAATTTCATCACCAAGATTTCAAAGTACAACAGGGTGGTTAATATCCCCAACAGCATGACGATCTTGGACGAGCTTCTTCCAATTTCGATCGAGATGGCGAAACGAAACCTTAGGGGCATATGGAACTTCACGAACCCTGGCGTCGTCAGCCACAATGAAATTTTGGAGATGTACAAGAAATATATTGATTCGGATTTCAAATGGTCCAATTTCACTCTTGAAGAGCAAGCTAAAGTCATAGTTGCTCCTAGAAGTAACAATGAAATGGATGCCTCTAAGTTGAAGAATGAGTTTCCTGAGTTGCTATCGATCAAGGAGTCGTTGATCAAGTACGTGATTCGAACCCAACAGAAAAACCCCTGCAGAATAAGTGTTTTCGATCGTCAAACCTATGGGCTGATTTTGCATTTTGGTACCCCTGTTACCTCTGTATGTTAGCTTAGTTCACACCAGCTCATTTTTTCTGGTTCTTTTTTCTCTTGACTTTTAGAATATGGTATGTTGAGGGAGATGGTTCCACAGGATGTGTCCATTTACATTTATATGAAATCATGTGTTAATTTTGCAGAATTCTGCCCTATAAAAAGCATGTCTGCCATGTTGTTGCTTATGCATGTCTTTTGTGGTTGTAATATTTGGATACTATTAAATGTGACTTATTTGGATTTGATACTCCTTTACATATGAATAAGTAATTTGCTTCACCAACTGAAGAATTTAGTTGAAATATTTTTCAGGATGTATAAATTGTCCCTTGTTTTGTGGTTGACTGGCCCAAAAACTGCTGCTCTATTTTCAAATTCTTCAATTTTGGATGACCTTCTACTGTACAAATAGGTTTTCATTTAGGGTTAGAGTTCCTATTGCTGTTTATTGGGTTTACAGTACAGATGCTCCAAGCCCAACTCACATGCTCATTTGAGGAATCTATACAGTTCAGACCTAATTTGACTGAAACCAAATCAATCCCCATGTGACAACTATAAATTTATTACCACTCACACAAAACAAATGTAATTATATTTTCCATTTGCTCAAAAGTGCACCACTCTAGCAAGGATGTTTAATAAGAAGAGTGAAAATGGGTAATGCTAGGGGTTGTAATTGGGTCATCAGATTGGGGTTGTTTTTAATTTTGGGTTATGCTTGAAATACATCATAAATTTGTTACCATATAAATTAACTATGTTTTAGAAAAATTGATAGCATTAAGCGTCAAACTCGTGTCAATCGTGTTTGGGTTTAGGTTTTCTCGTGTTCGGATTTGAGTTTTTCTCAAGAACTTGGGTTGGTTTATCTTGTCGTGTTTGCCACCCCTAGGTAATGCTAGTTTCATTTCTTTGGAAGTGTACCGTTTGATGAAGTTCCATGATTTGGCAACACATAAGTGAAAAGGAGATAAAGTATGTTAGGCAGCAGAAAGACAAAAATGACCTTTTAACCGGACACCATCACAATCTTTATAGGAGTTAGTCCACAAAATCTATTTTCAAGCAAACTCCATTTGCTCAAAAACCAGCTTTCATTTCCCTCAATTACACCAGAAAAGTTTACCCGTAGTGTTCGTATAAAAGATTTTTCACAACTTCATCGATGAAGCTTTTTAGAGGATTCTTACACACTGCATTTCCGACTGGTCGATTTCTGTCTTCCAGATAGATATAGCCAGACCTATATGATGCAACAGTACACCATACTCCAATTGGAATCTAAAGCATACCATGGCGCACATACACACACTCACACAGCTGCAAAGTACTTCTACAGAAAGGGGGAAAAAATAGACAAACAAATGAGGAAGAAGAAAATAGTCCTCCTGCATAAGCACTTAGTGAAAATGAAACCAACAGGTATAGGTGTTATAATTACAAAGCTTTTAACTTAAAAGGGCTTTAGACTATTCCATAGCTTATCACGAACTCAATATGATGAAGACTAGTTAGAGAAGGCTGCTTCTGCTAACTCCTTGAGAAATGTAACCACGTCATCCGACGTATTGAGCAGATACCGTGCATTTGTACGAGTTCGGCCAACAGCACAAGAGAAATAGTTTTCCTTTTTCAGATCGAGCACATTCCAAGAGGTATTTTCTGCTGATGAACGCTTGCTGCTCCCAGCGGCACCAGTGGTTGATTTCTTGTCCGGGTTCGACCCATGTTGCTGGCTCTTACCCTGAGGCTTGGAGTTGCTTCTTCCAGAGGGAAACTTTTGAGCTGCCCGTTTCTCAACAGAAAGCTTAATTGCATCAGTTACCTTTGTTCTTGGTAGCCCCAATGAATCAGGGGGAAGTTCTGGTTCGAAAAATGTGTACACATCCTCGTCCTAGAGCAAAGATAGCACAATACCACAAACAAAAATAAATCATATAATAAGGGATGATTATAAAAACCATCCGACATCCAAATATATTCCCACAAGAACCAGTAGAACCTTGAAAACTCAATTAAAATATTGAAAACTGAAAAATAATCCTCAAAACAAAACCAAACGAGCCTTACAGACATTTGTGGGCAACCACAGATTTCGAAGAGGAAATAGAAGTAAATTTTAGTAGGTGCTTAGCTTCTGGCACCAAAGGGAATTGATAACTGAAGTTTGAAAT
Organism: Rehmannia glutinosa; assembly: GCA_016081115.2. Taxonomy (NCBI): domain Eukaryota; kingdom Viridiplantae; phylum Streptophyta; class Magnoliopsida; order Lamiales; family Orobanchaceae; genus Rehmannia; species Rehmannia glutinosa. Next base: position 2,028,465 of record CM071929.1, on the reverse strand, counting down.
TTCGGTAAATTTACCTTCAAATTATGAGGTAAAAAAACATTGTATTTGAAAACCATAAATGTTTTTTAGGTTGCTTAATGTATCTACCTCATTAATATACTTCTTTGTAGAAATAGGAAAATAATTTGTTCTAAGATTTGATCACACTCCCTGTCAAGAACTCTAGTACAAGGGATTTAAGTGTTATTGCTATTAGAAGGTATTATGTATCTTGGTATTTTTACAAGGTCAACTTAGTTTTATGATGATAAATTCTTACTCATTAATGTGATTGAAAGTATGCCTAAAATTTCTACATATTCGTGTCAAAATTTGCTAAATAGAACAGAAAGGCAATGGGAAGTAAATGACTTGGTCCAGCCGCAAATGTGAAAAATTTAAAGCCATTGACAGGATTATGATAGAAATTTTGTACCACGGGAAGTAAAGTATACCTTTCCTAAGAAATGCCCTATGCACAAGACATAATCTATTGGCGTATAGATGGATTTACTATGAACAATCTCTCCCAATATACGGTCAATAGCCGCTCCCTGTACACAGGAAGGAGAAGAACAGGAAAAAAATTACAAATAAAATTAGAAGACATGTAGGTACACTGAATATAATAAAAACACTGAAATATTCAAGAGATGTAGCTACCTTTGTGACACCAACTGCTCGCACCTCAACCGAGCGGCTTCCTTGGACAACATCAACTGACGAGTTAGAAATTGGACCAGTCCAGAGATGCTGCAGCATGTCTCTAGCTTGCAATCTTCCAAATTCAACATCTTATATACGACAGAAAAAGGAAAATGAATGGAGAACAAACAATTAGAAGATGTAGGGTATGAATATCAACTTAGCAGGGACAAAACATCATTGTACTCATTACCTGCGTACTTGTAGTTCCATACAAGTGAAGTCTCACGACGTTCAAAATGTGATCTCGGAGTTCTTTCAGTAAAATACTCAAAAACATGCTGAAATAGTTGTCCAAAGCACCAAGTAATTTATAGGTTATGAGAATTATATAGCGATGATACATGTGTGTATAGCTCTTCATACCTTTACGCTGTCAACCCAGTCCATATTCAAGTGCTCTGGCATTGTCGTCATCCATTCTCCTTTTGTGGATCTTAGAAACATCCCATTCTCAGCTGCTAACCACATGTTGTACTCCCGAAGTTCTGAAAGCAATTAATTTATCAGTTACATATGCTCTGAAACAAAAAGGCCAAAGAAGGTTGGTGGCATACATCATCTAGGACACTTCTGTCGCTTCCACTAAGGACCACGATTGTTGTATTTGGGTCACTACAAAGCATTGTAAGAGGTCCTTTCAACTCGGATGCAATTTAAGTTCCATTTCTTTGATCTGATCTCCCCTTCTTCCAGGAGTTTCAATTGGTTCGGTCAGTGTAACATTAAAACCCTGTTTGATGACAGTAAACAAGAATGAAAATGTGCATTACTATTAAGCATAATTAGATTGCTCAATGTGAGTGAAATAGGATAATGGGGTGAGTGGAGGCAGAGAGAAGGGTGCACCCTCCTTTCCCCCACCCTCCAATTATTTTGGATTACACATAATTAATGGAAAAATAAGATCCCCGCCCACCATGAAGTTGCCATATTCTCCCTTATTTTAGTGAAAGAGCTTGCCCCCATTAAAAGTCCCATGTCATCCCCTTATTTATGACCTAAAAGTCTGTTTTATTCCTGTCATAGATCAGTTTGTTTTTCTTTTTTCTTTTTATTGCGCAAACCAACAGTAAAACAACCACATTTCTGCTTTGTATCTTCAAGTATGATGTCCTCCCCCCCTCTCCACTTCAAAATCCCTGGCTTTCATACTTCGATTCCCTTCAACTTTTTTTTTCCTACACAATTTCACAAATAGAAGGCAGGAAATAAATTTGAAAAATTATGTCAAAGAAAGCATTGCATGAAAATTATAAAGTATCATGGTATTATGATACTATAATTGCACAAGCTATTGTAGACTTGAGATAAATATATCGAGAGAGAACACTCGATGTGAAGCTTCAATTAACAGCGACTACATAACATTAGCATTTTTGTGGTAGTGGGGTACAACTAAACATATCTACTCAGTCATTCTGATGTAAATCTGATGTAAAATTTATAACTCCACAATTAAAATGGAGCATACCAGTATAAGCAACCGATTATTAGACTGCAAGTAACGCCTGATTGCATCACTGACTACAAGTTGGGGCGGAACTTTTCTTATTCTCTGCTGTGCCTCAATAACAGTATCATTCAGTTCACTGCAAGCATACGCAGTGTATTGAAAGGTTCTATCAGTTTCATATACAAAGGACAGTATCCACTATGCAAGTAAATCTCCATATGGCAACTAAGCAAGGCCATTAAAGCACACAATTAACTGAGTATCTTTTCTCATCCTACAAGTGCAAACACAAAACCTAGGAAATGTAAGAAAACTGAATCCTTAGTATCAACCTCAGTAATATAGGGGAATTAGTTTCGATACCAACAGCAAGAAATTTTCTTAAGAAACCTAACATCAAATAATCAACTCTGAAACTCAATCCTTACTGTCTCTCCTCTCATTCTTCACTACTTCAAAATGATTCAAAAGCTCCACAACGGTTCATATGCAAATGAATAGAAGGCTTCACATATTGATCCCTGCCATGTAGGAGAGTGATATATTGCAAATGGTGCGATGTTTCCCAGGCAGAATGAGATGTCTATACTTTATGACCCTTTCAAAAAGAGAGACTATTTCTCTATGCTCGTTAGTTAGCCATAAACTACTTACCCCAGATGGCCAGATGGTATAATCTTAGATCTGAGATTCGAGCAGAGGATGTGGGTGAAACTTCAAGACTTCTGGACAATACTTTAGCTTACTCGGCTACTAACATCATGCCCAAAATCAGCAGGCATATTCAAAAGGCACCTTCTCATTGTTTACTTACCTTACAAAGAATTCAGCCCATTGTTGAGCAGTATGCGTTGTCACATGCTCAAAGTTATGCCGATGACGTTTCTCTCTTTCTTCAGCGGGCATATTCAGAGCTTGGCCTATTGCAGAAGCCACTTCAGTGATGTTCCACGGTTTACGAGAATTGCTCCAGCACCAAGAGACTGTGCTGCTCCAGCAAACTAAAGTTCACCAAAAGGATTTATTACAGTGGTGAAACGGAAGCATTACCAGACAATAAAAAATGAAAAAGTCCCACCAGAAAAAAGATAATTATGATTTTTTTTTGACAAGATAACATTATATATTCACCAGCTAATGCAGAGTAAGAACCTCAGCCAAGAGTAACGAGATACATTTAAGTGATCTATGCAACTTTGAAAATAACCAAGAAACAAATGTTGTCGAGAAGCCGAGTTGTAGGAATTTAAAACACCTGTGCAGTTATTTCGTTCTTCAAACAATACAAAACTATCATGGCATTAAAACATGCATTTGCTGGTGACAATCAAAATAGGGAGCAGATTATTAATCAAACAGAGATGAGAGAACTGTGTAAAATAAATTACAGAGTGTGATGGTTACTTCACTGAGGATGAGAACCCCTCTTTTGGAATCTTGACATGCCACAAACTCATAGCTGACAAGATTCATTCCATCCCGCAAAGATGTGACGAGTGCTACGTCTGATGAATCAATTCAACCATCAGTCAACATATTGCTCCAGTTTAATTTTAAATCAACAAATCAGTTAATATTAAACCACATATTCAGTATTAAGAAAACATTATAATCTACAAAAAAGAGTACATAAATGGTGGAGTTTGGGATCTGAGGTAGCAGGAAATTTGCGTCTGCATTTTGAGGCTAGAATTTATAATTGGTTGACACTTAAGTTAAAAAATGCATTGATACCTTTTGGCTTCCAATTTAAATTTGATCTGGTATCAACTACCAATTGCAGTGTATTGAAGAACCTAGATAATTTCTAAGAGCTTCATATTTGATCCAAGAACCAATATTTCAAATTTAATAAGACAGGATTGTTTGCAAGTTTCCCATCTTCAATGTGGCTTAACAATAACCATAAAACAATTTCTATCATGATTTGATAATTATTTGAATACCACAAATTTGTATTCTGGAGGAACTGAGCAAACCAGCTACATGGTAACTCAAAGCATTGGAAGTACAGATAGAAGAGTCGAGTTGGCTAGGTTCACTGAATGGATAAACTAATGTGATGAAAAATACTGCACTAGCTTTAAAAAAATCCCCAACACAGGTCTCATTATCAATGTACACTATGACAGCCTAAGAAGATCCAGTGATTCGAGGAAGTGGTCACTTGTCAGTCCCTAATATAGAGAAAGAAGGAAAAGGAAAACAAAACTACAATTTGACTGTATCTGGTATATCTTTGAAAAGATTTATGACTACCAAAAAATAACACAGAAAAATGAGCACGTTCCCCTGATTTTCTACGTTGCTTTCATTTCCACTGTCGAAATTAATGGAACTCCGTTTTGTGTAATCATATTTCTGTCCAACTTCGTTGTTTTCTAATACTGCATGCCCTATATATCATGTCTGATATAAAGCATATTTTTCATCAAGCTCTAAACACAAATCATTCAAACTTTTAGCAGAAATCATGGAATACCATAAGATATTACATGATTACCACTTAAATAGCTCAAAGGATTTCAGTATTGCATGACTAAAGAACTATCGGAAAGAAAATGAGAAATTGAAATAAAGACTTCATTCAAGTAGTATAAGAGAGAGATAATTTGTGCTTTCTCCACTCCCCCAACTAATTGTTGCATGGTTTAAGACGATTTGGCTCTTCCGTCAACATATTATCAGTTCGCTATGTTAGCAGATGGGTGGTCACTTCTAAAGCAAAGAAACAAAACTAGGAACATATATTTAACTGACAGCTATTATTACCAGTGACAGCATACAGTGCACACAAGGCATGAAAGTCAAGAGAACGATCCTGCAGAAAAACAATAATTTGCTTCAAATATCTCAAAAAATATACATGCAAGCTTCAATGCCTAGAATTCTGTTACTACATCAAACATGGAAAGATGACTGGCATATGATAAGCAAAAGCAAAAGCAAATTGAGAATGCGCAGTACTGACTCACCTAATATATTTAGCATGCTCTATATGATTAATTCTCAAGTCTATGTAAGTTTAGAAATGCCGTTTGACCATTTGACAGAACTTGAACGCCTAGTTTCTCAGTTAATAGAGTTTTCTAGAAGTAGTTAATATACCGAACAAAAGGGTGAGATAAACCCAACTAAAATCTACAAGAGGAACTTTTTTAGTTTGAGCAAAAGATAAATAAATATCTCCCTAAAAGTAATATGAAAATATGGAAGTGATTTAAGTCCTAAATTATTCATCACTACATGCTGGTCTCTATATGAGAAGTTGTGTTGAATTAGACAATATTTTTTTAGCAAAAAGGGAAATTCAAGAGTTACATATCTATGTGTACGTGGACACAATTTTAAGAAGCCAAATAACTGATAACTGCTGAAGAAAATGCTAACCAGATGGTGAATTGGAACAGCCGTCAAAGTTCCAAATCTGCCATTGATCCGCCCAACAATCTCATGAACCTGGCTCGTAAGTTTTTGATCTGTAGATATCAGAAAACATAAACTATATGACATGCCAACATGCAAGGAGAAAACAAAGAAATTTGGAAGTAAAATATGATGAAGCTATCTAAAGACCATACATTCAGGAACATCAGTTCTTGTTGGCACAGCAATTTGCAGCAAAACAACCTTATCACGCCAGTATGGGTTTTCCTCCAGAAATTTTTCAAATGCTAGTATCTTTTGAGGGATTCCTTTAATCATATCAAGACGATCCACACCCAGCATTACCTGTAAGAAATATATACTTCAGAGTTAGTGAACAGAATGGAAGAACTTGTGAGAAAGGTGAAACAAATTACTAAGTGGAGATGAAAACATTTGAGTTGTATCAATCTCTGCCCAAGACTGAACAAGTAAAAGTTTTACCAGATTGGTTAGCAGATACTTACTCTATCTCCCTAAAATATACTGGTATCGCGAGATAAAGAACCAAGACACTAGTTAAACTAAAAGCCATGTATTATATAAACAACAAAGTTTCAGGGGTGAGACAAATTTCCTGCACACTTCCCACAAAGAGCAAGGAGGAAGATAGGAGGGCAATAGAGAACAAACCTTTCTTCCAGAAAATCTTTCTTTTAATTCTTTAATGTGTTCCTGTACTTTAGGAACTTCAAGAGCACGGATGAACCTTTCTGAATCAATACCTATAGGGAACTGTGTACAACAGATACAGAAGAAACATGTGAGGCCATGATGATTTATGAGTAGTTCATGGGCGCAACTTTTCAAGTGTTAGCATACGGCACAATTACAAAGAGCAAGTTAAATATCATGAATAGGGAATATTCAATGAAAATTCATGAGAACATACCGCAGCCACACGAGTTAGTCTCCCTTGATCCTCTACTCCTTCAGGAGTACCTTCAAGTCCGAGAATACGAGTACAAGCACTTACGAAGTGTCTCGCATAATCATATGTGTGGAAACTGGCATAAATAAAGTAAGCAAGTACCATATAAGATTGAGAAGACGCAGCAGCACACATGCAACGTCAGAAAGCCATATCATACTAAGAAAGTTGGACTCATATGAAAGGGATTACAAGATGCACCTACTCAGAAGACTGCGATGATAATAAACTCAAGTAAATCAAGAGGGAAATGTGTAAGGGTTGAGGTAAACAAATACATGATTCAACACATGTTTTTTCTTCATGGGCCATTAGGAGTTTATTAAGATATGCATTCTTATGGCTTACGCAATTTAGTTGACATATAGAGTCATATAATTTAAGATGCATTCTTATAACAGAAAGAGTTAAAAGTTAATCAAAATGTCCTAAGTTTGAAACCTTGAGTAGAGCTTGTTTTCTAATAATCAACTAATTCTTAACAAAGGTTTATTGCGCATAAGCCGACTTTTAATTTTGATAAGGCTCCAGCGAAAACAATGGCAGGCATAAAGCAACAGATCTTCATCTGCTTGACTATTTGATAGAATTAAGTATAGGCTGCTTGTAAGTAAAAGTTAGTTGACGAAAATGAGTGATGTTTAATAATTTTTTAACGTTATAGACAAAATGTTCTATTATATGTAAAGCAACCAAAATATTAAAGCATATAAGAAAACAAGAAGAAAGAGAGGAACATAAGCTTGGTTCCTGGGCATACTTTATAGTTAGAGAATTAAATATATTCCAGTAATCTACAGCTAGGAATTTGCAGTTGTATCCATCATAAACAATGCTAAAATGCTGGATGTTAAGATTAGTTAATGGAGCGACATAAGTATTACCCCACTAAATCGGCAGCTAGAACTGCACGTAGTAGTTCTGATCGAGATGGCAAAGTCCGGTGGATTTCAGAAGATGGAAAGGGAGTATGCAGAAACCACCCAACTTTCATCTTGCTGTTGTAATCCTTCAGACATTTCGGAAGGAACATTAAGTGATAGTCATGACACCAAACAACATCACCCTCTTCATAATGTTTGTTTACAACATCAGCAAACATTTGGTTTGCCTTCTGATATGCAGTAAACTGAGACTGAAAGCTCCTGGTAGTAGCAAGGCGATCTTCTTGTGGAAGTCCAAGATAGTGGAAAAGAGGCCATAATATATTATTGCAATATCCATTGTAATACTGATGAACAATCTCTTCGTCAAGGAAAACAGGAATGCACCTCTGGAATGATTAAAAAGAGTACATTTAAACAGCAATATCATGCGCACACACACACACACACACACACTCGGGGAAGATTGAAATGAATATTCCAGAATCAGAAAGGTTCAAATATGCACCTTCTCAGCAAGCGCTCTAGTAAGTGCCCTTTGCCCAACCTCGTCTGGCACATTTACACCTGCCCAACCGATCCATCGCGCTTCAAACTCCTTAACACCTACAAGTGACACTTAATAGCATTAGGTGCTGCGCATACACCATAGTCCAATTTCTTAAGTGAATAAAAATTTACAAACAGAAAGAAGGCACACTGAATGGCTCACCCAAAAGAGCGCTGACCAGACCTCCTGCACTTATCTCGAGTGACCAACAATCCTCCCCTCTCCGCACTGCAGATACAGGAAGTCTATTAGCAACCACTAGCAGTCTCTGTCTGATAGGCCTCCCATCAGGCCTTTCCCACCCTTCATTAAGTGCTTGGACAGCTCCTTCCAAATACTGTTCTACGTAGGAAGAAGTCCCTGAGATATCATGCTCGGATATCTCAACGCCTCGGTTAACATCATTGTTTCCATCAATTAAGGAAGGAACTCTGTTGCTCCTTCTCAGCTCTCTTTCTCTCAAGAGCCTCCCAACTCGAGTACTGAGAACTTGTGAGTTGTCGTTATACTTGTTCCCAGGCATATGGGCAGCTCTGAGTAAAACCTCCAAATTGGGCTTCAATACAGTTCAAGTATGAGCAATTGCCCTGCATTTTGATTAGCACAAATTGAGAAGTACTCACAACAAAAATTCTCTCAAGCATGATGCTATGGATAAGTACTAAATGCACAATTTTCCAAAAGCAGTAATTGCAAAAGTTATATCAATAAGTATTGGTTTTTGTTTTCTACAATGAATGTCGATATCGAAGGGTAATTTGCATATATACCAATCAAAATTATAAGTAGGCAAGGACAGACAAAGAAAGAGATGACAGAGAAAAAGGCATCCACAGAATTGTCTGAGGGTGAAAATTTGGGGTCTACCATCGACCACCCATAATGTTTTCCAAAGTTACAGTGTGAATGTTTTCCTTCACAAATAAAGAAACACAGACATGTAAACCCATGGACATATTCACAGCACATCACCGAGAGAGAAACAAACAGAACAAATAATGGAGTGTATTCGTTAAATTTTTTGAATCTAATCAAAACACAAACACATTGCATGTAGAACAATCAAACAATTTCGAGCCAGATGAAGCAAATACAGGACCAATACAGGAAAAAACAAAAAAATGCACGGGTCTAAGGGGTAGAAATTAGCTCAAAGAAATGAGATGCTTCCTAAGTAAAACCACAGTATATCCCAAAAAACCCATACAAATTACTGATCAAATAAACACCAACAATTCGAAAAAAAAAAAAATTAAACAAAAAAAAAAGAGCAACACAAAATGACGGGTCTCACCCAATTCGATCCAAAAACCCTCTCAATGACGCTGCGGAGCTCTCAACAGCACGAAGTGAAAACCACAAAGGAAAGAGAAAAAAAGAGCAGGGTGGTGGTTGAAAGATTCGCCGGGTGGCAGAGAAACAGTACAACTAGCAGAGTTACAGAGAGAGCGAAGACGAATCCTCGTGTAAGCTTCCCAAGGTATGTAGAGTCGCTCAGCCATGCAGATGAAACCAAAGGGATTTTAGTTACTAGGTGTACAATTTGACGTACTTCAGAACTTTCTTGCTACCACTTTATTTTTTTCTTTTTCTCTTTTTTTGAAAAGTCTAGCTACCACTTAAATACAGCTCAAAACCTGGGGACTATTATTAGCCTAATGCTTACGCCAGGCAGCGAGGTAGCTGAGACACTTTGTCCGTGTGTTGATAATTGCGACATCTGGGATTAGCAGGGTTTATGTTATCCACGTTTGATAGTGATGTGTGCTTGCTGTTAGCTTAATTTATGGCAGACAACCATCAATAAGTAGTGTGTCAAATTGGCCAGGCCGGGCAGGATATGTGCTCGTTCGTTCGTTGGGACAAAGGAAAAATTGGGCCGGGCCAGAATGAAATTTCACTGGGTCACCATTTTGGAGGCCTAAATCTAGCCCCACCTATAAAATACACAAGAAAAATCGGACCGATCGTGATTTTGGGCTAGTGGGTAACACAGTCTGGCCCAACCTATCAAAGATCGAGCTAGTTTCGACTTTCGACAACTCTATCAATAAGTAATGAACATACAAGTAATTCATAAAATAAGCACACAATTCACGGAATTGAATACAAAATTTCATGTTTGAGATGCTTTAGGACTTTAGTTGGGGAAGTGAGATGATACCCAATTCATATTGGATTGTGATAAGTGTTACATCATGACATATACATGTGATTTTTTCAAAATAAAATATTCAAAATGGTCACGATACAAAGGGAGTTAGGTTGTACCTGCTAGATTTTTGTTAGGAGCGCTATAAGAAATCAAGTTACTCACCAATTTTTATTTTGGGACTTCGTGTTTCAATAATTATATTTATTCAAGAATAATGGATCCTAAAATCTTAGATAATTTGAAGTTGAGTATTTAAAAGCGATGATTTCTTTTGTTTTATTGATTGATCCAGAAATATTACTCGTATGTATTTGCCTTATCTTTTTCTTAAAGAAAATAATAGATTTATCGCTATAGCTTTTAGGAATTTATATCACATAAAATCAAGAAGTAAGAATCACATGTAACGACAGTAATTGTCAATTGCGTGGAAAATACTATAAATGAAAATAAAGGATGTAAAGGCAACAAATGATTTATAAAAATTATCCAAAAATTTGTATGAGACGATATGTATATTCAAATAGAATTTCAATCCGAATCTAAATCCATGAAAAATTGCATGTTTTTTATTTACAAAATTATGCATGAGGCGGTTCATATAAAAGTTAGGCTAAATTGCTTAAATATTGTAAAATTGGGATCAAATTGACAAAATATGGTGAAAATTGGGAGATTTGTTTTTTACTCGTTGGCGCACTTCACGTGTGCGCCAACCTTGTTTTTATTTTTATTTTTTTTTTGTTAAAATATCTTTGGCGCGATCTAGGTGTCGCCCATTGAATAAAAAATTAAAAACGCCTTAGAAAGTTTATTCAATCTTTGCCACCCCTTTCTGTTACTGTTAGGTGATGTATATTTCCTGTGCCCAGTAGGTTGAATAAGTTCTTATAAAAAATTGAATTGAGGAACCAACAAAAAGTAAAGGTGGCCATTCATTTCCAAAGAAATGCATGGGGAAAAATGACACGTGTCGCATACATTTTAAGTCTCATTCTACCAAAGGCCACGTTATTCTAATAAGTCACATTACCAATCAAAATAATAATTTACATTATTATTAACAATAAAAATCTAAGGGCATAAATAAGTAGCTTTTCTAAGATTTTAAATTTTAGTTATATACTTTTATTTGGACCATCTCTAGTAGTTTGCACCAATTTAATACGGAATCTGCACTGCTTTGGTGCAAAATCTATACTTCATCTCCAGCTGTTTGCACTACTTTCTACACTAAAAAAGAATATTCCAGATAAATAAATTATTAAATTTTACATTTTCCATGAATTTGATTAATTTTGAAAATAAAAAATTTAATAAATATAATATTAAATAAAATTACTTATGCAATATTTTTATCAATTATAAAGTAATGAAAATTAATATTAAATAAATAAAAGAAAGAATTTTATGGAATATTCTTTTTTAATGTAGAAAGTAGTGCAAACAGCTGGAGATGGAGTACATATTTTGCACCAAAGCAGATTTTGTATTAAATTGGTGCAAACTACTAGAGATGGTCCAAGTAAAAGTATATAACTAAAATTTAAAATCTTAGAAAAGCTACTTATTATGCCCTTAGATTTTTATTGTTAATAATAATGTAAATTATTATTTTGATTGGTAATGTGACTTATTAGAATAACGTGGCCTTTGGTAGAATGGGACTTAAAATGTATGCGTACACGTGTCATTTTCCCCATGCATTTCTTTGGAAATGAATGGCCACCTTTACTTTTTGTTGGTTCCTCAATTCAATTTTTTATAAGAACTTATTCAACCTACTGGGCACAGGAAATATACATCACCTAACAGTAACAGAAAAGGGGTGGCAAAGATTGAATAAACTTTCTAAGGGCGTTTTTTAATTTTTTTTTATGGGGCTGGCGCACACCTAGATCGCGCCAGCATATTTTAACAAAAAAAAAAAAAAAAAAACAAGGTTGGCGCACACGTGAAGTGCGCCAACGAGTAAAAAAACAAATCTCCCAATTTTCACCATATTTTGGCAATTTGATCCCAATTTTACAATATTTAAGCAATTTAGCCCAAAGATTGAATAAACTTTCTAAGGGCGTTTTTAATTTTTTTATTGGGTGGCGCACCTAGATCGCGCCAAAGATATTTTAACAAAAAAAAAAATAAAAATAAAAACAAGGTTGGCGCACACGTGAAGTGCGCCAACGAGTAAAAAAACAAATCTCCCAATTTTCACCATATTTTGTCAATTTGATCCCAATTTTACAATATTTAAGCAATTTAGCCTTACATTGGTATGTGTTTGTTTATAAGACTATTTTTTTTTTCCTATGAAGGTCCACCCAATCTATTAAAATAACAGCGACTCTCGCAAGCTAGTAAAAGAAGAAAAATAATGGGATAACAGGCCCCAGAATCCAGATCATAGCCAACATAAGTTCAATTATTTTACAGTGAATTTGAGTGAGAATTAAAACTTGAACTGAAAAATCATTACTCAATTTAAACTCGTTTTTCTTTACATTATTGTTAATTGAACATCGAAATGTAGGCGAATATTGTCTCATTTGTATGAAATAATGATATACTAAAAGATATCTTATCTTAATGACAAAAACTTGTATGAGGCGTCTTATGAGTATTGTTCATTGGGCGATTCTACATGTAACTAGAATTTTAACCTAAACTCAAATCCATAAAAAGACCCATGTTTTTGTCTTTGTAGAATCCGTCTCATTAATCTAAGTCACGAGAGGCCGTCTCTCATAAGATCACATCTATCTTAGTACATAATTGAACAAAAAAAATGATTAATGAAAAATTATATCTTACTTCCTAAAATAAAATTCCTCCCACCAAAAGTTTTCTTTAATTCAAACATCCGCAAAATAACATTACCTAAAAAATCTATCACAAACTTTTAAACATAAAACTATAAATAATCTTAACAACTATTCAAATTGCGGCTGACTACTTTCCCCCAAATAATATTCTCTATTTTCTAAGATTGTTGAGGATAACAATATAAAAATATTATTTTTTACCCTAAAAATACAATCTAGCCGACCCATCGTATTATCGACTTACAAGAGACCTACTCTAACCCTAATAGCCTATATACGTACCCCAAAGTAACACAAAAGTACGAGAAAGGGGTTTAGACTTTAGTCGTTTAGGTGAAGCTAAATATCAAGAACTACGGAAGATATTATCTAAGAACACCTCCAGTGGAGGTTTTGGTAGAGGTTTTTGAAGAAAAAACCTGTGGAAAAAACCTCACACCATTGTGGTGATGAGGTTTGAGGTGTAAATACAAACCTGGTTAATCTGGTTTGTAACTACAAACCAGGTTTTTGTGAAAAAAAAATTATTGTGAGAGGAGTTTTAAGAAATGTAATGGAATTGTGGGGCGTAAAAAAAAAGTTGTAGGAGGTTTTTGATTGTGGAGAATAGAGTGAGGTTTTTCTTTTGATGTGTGATGTAGAATCCAAAAAAAAAAACAGTTTGTGATTTTTACCATGGTGATGTCACAAGGTAGATGAAGAAGCATCTAGACTTTAGCTACATAGGCCAAATGGGAAAATCATAGGAGACAGAAAAGACCCACATGTACTTTTTTCTGCCAGGGCAAGTGGAGAAACATATGGTTAATTTTTGTGCACCAGAGCACGAAGTTGATGAAGGCTACAAGTTTACTACCAACATGGATGTTGCAGGTAAGTAAAAGACAAAACTATTTACTCAGTTTCCTTTTTTATTTTTCTCCCACCCTATTACTTCTACTCAGAGCCGGCCCTAGGATTCGAGTGGCGCAGAGCGGAAAAAAAAAAAATGAGGCCCTAATTGTGTTTACATAAAAAATACTTAAAATAACAAAATAATGTTATCAATATAATTTCATTGATTTAACATATAAAATAAGATATGTAATAGCAAAAATATCGTACTTCAACTTTAACATTTCGGTCTTATGAAAATAAATTACGTAAAAGATAGTTCAATATAATTTATATTAGAAAAAAAGGAAAAAAAGATTATTATGGAAAATGACATGAATATGGCTTATAGTGAGCTCTTTTAACTCTTCAATTATATTTTCCTGTTTTAGTTTTGGGTATAAAAGAAAAAAGAAGCAGCTGGAGTGAAAGGGTAGAAAAAGTTGATGCATTGCTTCTACTGAGAATCGACCTCTTGAGGTCCCAAGTTTAGGGATGTATACTACCACTTCTAAACCTGGTTTTTCTAAGCATCTTACATTATTCTTATTATACATATATCTATAAAAAAAAATTCACCGAAGGCCCTTGCCCGAAGGGGCCTGTCTTGGCGGCACAACCTCGACCGCCTCGGGACCGCCCCTGCTTCTACTTATGTTTCGAAAAAACCATCATCAAATCATAAATACCATTATACATTTTTTCCATAATTTTTAGTATTCACCTAATCATATATTATTAACTATCAATCATACTCAATCATTATTTTACTATTATATATCAAATAGATTTTCATTATTATAATTTTATCTCATATCAATCACACTATTAAAATTCATTATTTATCTTTAAAAAAGAATTCATTATCATTCTTTATCAAAAAAAAAAATCAAAATGAAAGAATATTCAAATCGGAACCTAGAGTGCCCGTTTCCTCATAGGACCATGGAACTAGCCACTTAGCAATAAATAGAGTTGCCATGAAGTAGTTGGGCCCCATGAGGCATGGCGAGAATGATTGACACGAGTAACAATTTGGGAGGTGAAAAATTATGTCTAGCATGTTCCGGGTATAATTTTTAACCAAAAGCCCATTTATTCAAATTTGACTTCTATTTAGGAATTTTAACAAAGTAAAAATTTTCCGCCACTTCTTCTAGAAATGCTCCTGTAGTAAATTAATGGATTATGTATTATAAATTTTTATTGGATTGAAAAGAAAAGAGGAAATTAACTTGCAAAATGTATGTCTTAGACCATCTCTAACAGGAGATGTAAAATGGTTGCCCAGCACCAATTACCTCTCATAGTAATGTGTTATTATGTTCGCTACTTTGGCATTTGCTACAGTGTAGCGCCAAATAGCAACGCCATTTTTTTTTTTTATTCTTTTGCTTTTTTTATGTAATTTGTTTTGGGTTTATATAACTTTAAATATTATTATTAATGTTATATTTAAGTTGATCTAATAAAAATAATACTAAAATTAATTCAATTATATGTGTTATTTTTTAAACAATATAATATGTAATTTTATGAATTGTTATTTCAATTTTGCATTAATTTCATTAAATTTAATATTTTTTATTTGTTTAATTTTAAAAATAAAACATTTTATAAACATTATATTCAATAAAATTATTTATTTAATATTTTTATCAATTATAGTGTAATAAAAATTAATATTAAATAAATAAAAAATGAATCTTATAGAATATTCTTTTTAGCGCAAAGAGTAGTGCAAACTAATGGAGATAAAATGTAGATTATGCGCTAAAATAGTCTGAAATTCTGCATCAAAATAGTGCGGACTACTCGAGATGATCTTAGATTTTAGTTGAATATTATCCATAAAGGGAACATTTTTCTTTAATTAAAGTGGTTTCTTGTTTACCGATCAAAAAAAAAAAAAAAAAGGTGGTTTCTTGTGGACTTCAAAATTTTCTCTTTCCTCTTTCCTTTTTCATTTTATATTCCATTTTTCTTAATGAATGACACGTGGTTTTGGATGAATATATGTTGATTATTTGAATTGTAATTTATCTTATAAACTCGTGTCATTCATTTAAGTAACGAATACTAAATGAAGTAGAAAAATAGAATAAGAAATTTATTAAATTTTAATTGAAACAAAATGTAGAGTTTTTCGCTTTTATTGTAAAGAGTAAAATGTAAGACAAACTATAATGAAATATCGTGCGGAACACGAAAGCTTAAGACATACGGGTAATATCCATACTATACGACTATACTAGATTACTAGAGTAGGCGTACCGTGTATATACACTTGGTGTGTGGATAAAGACCAAATGCCCCATATACTAAATGTACGTATATGTAGTATCTACAAGACCCGATTATACACGTTAGATATCTTGGTAAGATAGTGAAATGAAATGAAATTATATTCACTTTATACTCGACTACTCGTAATACTTGGGTTAAAATGTGAACGATTAGCAAGGAACTAGCTACCTCCAAAGGGTGGCGCTATTGGCACCCCCTTTTTTTTATGAGTATACTCATCTTCTAAGACACCACCTCCCATTTTTTCAAATAGGGTACAATTGTTAAATACACCCCTTTTTTCCAATTTTACCCTTTAATGAAAAACCCTTGGTGGCATGATGGCACGATGGGCTTTCTGCCATCATGCCACATGGCACGATGGCCCATGTGGCACGATGGCACAATGAATTTTTGGCATAGCGGCGTGATCGTCTAAGTATCGCCCGACATCTTGTGTGCGGCGACAAATATTTTTCAACCTTTGAAAATTTGAGAAATAACATATTTTATGCTATAAACTAAGAATATACATTCATTATTTGGGGGTATGAATACTTTATTGTTCGAATCTTCAACAATTTGGGTGTTGAAAAAATTTAGGGTTTATATAAAAAAATTGAACTTTCTTCAAGAAGAAGAAGAATGTGGGTGAATGATGTAAGTGTATTCATAACTTCTTTAAGTAAGGGCAATATAATCTTTTAACTGGATGATATTTTTGTAATTATATAGAGGTGAGTGTATTAATAAAAAACAGAAACTGCAGAATACCGAAGGGAAGGAAAACACATTATCCATGGAACTCAAGCAAGATCTATAAAGCTTATATTAAGACTAGATGGATATGGAAAGAAAGCGGTTCAAAATACTCAGACGTTCTGATTGCTGACTTCTTTAAGTCATCTAATGTTTGAAAACTGGCGGTTGGGCAAAGGTAAGCGAAATGCTTGGAAGTAGCACTCCTTATATAGCTTTCCCAAGAAAAAGAAGCAACTATTCCTAGCTTGCTTTCAGTGCATTACTCCTTCAACTTAAATGGTGAGGTTATTGGTTCGGTAAAGCCGCAACGAGGACTACGGCAAGGTGACCCATTATCGCCTATTTATTTGTGATATGTGCTCATGGTCTATCGTCTCTGTTTAAACTTCATCTAGAAACAAGATGGATTAATGGGGTTTGCATTGCGCCGATGCCCTCCGTTATCTCATTTGTTTTTTGCGGATGATAGTTTAATATTTTGTAGAGCTACGGAGGACGAGTGCAACAGGGTAGCGAGGCTTATTGCGGCAATATGAAAAATCATCGGGCCAATTGATAAATTACGAGAAGTCGGCGATCACATTCAAATTTCAAATACGGGCGGGGCGTCATTGAGTATTTCAAGCGAGTTTAGAGTCCCAATTGTGCGGGGACATGAAGTATACCTTGGCTTCCAACTGTCTCACCGAGGAGTAAACGCCTCCAATTTGGGTTTTTGAAGGATAAAATCATGAAGCGGATTGAGGGATGGAGTGGAAAATTTTTTTCGGAGGGAGGCAAAGAGGTACTTATAAAATCAGTTCTTCAATCAATTCCTACCTATGCTATGTCATGTTTTCGTATACCATCGACTATTTGTGATGAAATTGAAGGGACTTGCGCTAATTTTTGGTGGGGTGTTGATAGAGGTAGGAAAAAATTACATTGGATGAAATGGAGCGATTTATGTCGACCAAAAAGTAAGGGTGGTATAGGCTTCCGAAATTTAAAAGAATTCAATAAGGCGTTACTAGCGAAGCAAATATGGCGAATTATTCGGAGGCCGGAGAGTTTGGTAGCGAAAGTATTGAAAGCAAGATACTTTAGGCATTGTGATATTATGGAAGCAAGTTTGGGTACCAAGCCATCTTTTATTTGGAGATCATTATTGTGGGGTAGAGAGCTGATTAATCAAGGTGTGGCGTGGCGGATTGGAAGTGGCACATCTGTTAAGGTGTTCCAAGATTTTTGGGTACAAGCTTTTAGCAACAAATTAGAAATGTCATGTTCTTTATTGCATGCTCAAAGTTCTGTTGATCAATTGGCCAACAATGGACGGTGGGATGAAGAATTGGTTAAGCAAAGTTTTCTTCCTTATGTAGCAGAGGAGATCATGCGAATGCCTGCACCCACACCTTCTAGAGCTGACAGCAGGTATTGGAGGTTCGAACCGAAGGGGAATTATAAAGTTAAATCCGGGTATAAGCTTGCCATTGGCTTTTTCGATCCGAACATGCACAGCTCGTCGGGAGAAATGGAAAAGTGGTGGAAATTTATGTGGGCTCTTTCCATTCCTCCAAAAATTAAAATCTTTTGGTGGAAGATTTCTCATAATGCCATTGCAACTAAAGTCAATCTAATTAAGCATCATGTGCCGGCCGAGGGTGGATGTACGTTGTGTCAGTTTGATCGAGACACGACGGCTCACTCGTTATTTTATTGCCCAGCCATCAGGGGACTATGGAAGGAGACTGATTTTTGGACACACATAAAACAGACGAAGGATGGGGATATCATGGACATATGCTTTTGGATGAGGAGACAACTTGACAAACACCAATTTGAGAACTTTGCGTGTTGTACATGGGGTATATGGAAAGAAAAGCAGAAGTTTGTGCATGATGAGAATCAGAAAAAACTTAGTTGTTCTGTCAAGTGGGCTACAGATTTTTTAACAGCATTCAAAAGTGTGAATCAAACACCTGGGAGGGATCCTAAAATAAATGTTGATGCTGAAGTTGTATGGTCAAGGCCAACTGCTGGTAGATATAGGTTGGATGTGGATGCATGCCATAATGAGAAGGAAAATAAGTTTGCTACTGGGGGTATCATCAGAAATGAGGAAGGAAAGATTATGTTGGTTTTTGGTGCTAAACTGCAATATTCTAACAGTGTGTTGGAGGGCGAACTTAGAGCAATTAAAGATGGGATACACCGAGCCAAAGAGGCAGGGCTGGGGAATGTCGACGTTTATTCGGACTCGTTAATGGCGGTGCAAGCAGTCATGGCCATTGAAGAGGATATTAGCTACAACGGTTTTTTGATTCAAGAGATTTTATCTTCGTTAGCTGGTTTGGGAGCTTCTAAAATCACTCATGTACGACGCATAGCTAATAATGTTGCTCATAGGCTAGCTAATTTTGCTGCTTTTTCATCTTTTACGTCTTTTTGTTGGACGAACGAAGATATTCCACGTTGGGTGGATGAAATTGTAAGTGAGGACCTTTCCTTGGTTTAATAAAGCTTTACAATTTCCTCAAAAAAAAAAGGGGGTCAATAGCGTCACCCACCTCCAAATTCTTGAATCATAATTACAAAAGCATATAGTCATATCCTACATTAATGCATTATAAAAGGTTTCAGGACTTCACTGTATGCTTATTGAAACGTCAAATTCTAAAACCTTGATCTTAAGAATACCTATATATCCATTATCCTGTAAGTTTGTCTTGTGCATTTTCAATAATGGGTACCGCAAAAGGACACTAAACTAATTAAGTAATTAACCCAATAAGTTTTTGCGATCAGGCCCTTTTGCTTTCATTTCTTGCTCTATTTGTATTTCCATCATTTTCACGAGTTGAAATGTTTAACTTGATTTTTATGTAAAAATAAATATGCAATTAGTTTAATGGTATAGAATTGTCGACGACTTTCATGAAATGTTATTTGTTTAATGTTCCAGAGGAATAAACATGTGTTTATCACTAATCATACTATCATAGTGTGATAATTGGGCCGGGTCTTATTATTACTTTACTTATCTATCAATCTAATTATAATATGATGAAAAATTATAACTTAATTTATGGTGCGCCATGATACATTCATGCCACATTAATAATATGAGATTAGAGGGAAAAAAACAATTATAAATTATTAATATAATTACTTTAATTATTATTTAATGATGTAGTCCTATTTGAAATAAATGAAAATCCCAGATATGAAAAATGGGAAATATGAAGTTATAGGTTTGACAGAAAAGCCTTGAAGACAAAATCAACTGAGAGTTTTATTCAAAAAAGAAATAAGCAAAAAAACAAAAAAAGAGGAAAAAGAAAGAAAATAAAAACAAACAAGGCCGACATCAATGCTAAGTATCCAAGCGTCGCCACAAGGAAAAATACTCCGATCCAAAAGTCCAAACGGCTAAACAATTAAATTACTGGACCCAAATATCACACTACTATTTCTTAAATGCCTGGATTCAAAACTTCTTAAGTTCTTATCATTCAAAGCAGTCATTTGGTTCATCACTTAAAGTTAAGTAAAACTATCTATTATCAGTTATGCTTTCGCTTCCGAAAATAAAAACACGAATTACACCTCTACCAAAAACTGACGAGATTCAGCATCATCAAAACGCAAAATTCACACAGGCAGTTTCATACCGATATTTCGTAATTCAACCACTACTCTGTACATCAGTTCATACGTAGTGAATATTATTAACATTAAGGGGGGAACCACTGACCTGGAAATTGGAGAAATGTTGACGTCAGGCTCCATTAAATCATCGTGATTCTTCTAATTAACAGCGGCTTTTGGCCATGCGGAGAAGACGAAGAGTTGTCGAGAAGAAAAGTTAAAAAGCTGGAAGCGAAGAAAGCAGAGCAGCTTAGCTTTATGTAATGGTGTTGGGTGCGGTGCGTATTGCGTATCAAATGTGTGTCTGACATAAAGGCGTGTATGTATATGTTGTACTTGTATGTATATGTGCCTAGTGTGTGTGAGAGAGAGAGATATTGGGGAGACAGTGTGGCGATATTTGATTTTTTCCTTTATATAGCGCCAGCTATTAAGTGCTGCCCAATCAGTTGGGAGGGAATTTGTTCCCCCTCCTTTTTAAAATTTGGTATAGTGTAATTTATCTTTTGTTTTTCTTATTAAAAAAAAAGAACAAATCAAATTCGATTTGGATTTAAGAATACGTGATTTTCTAAAGGATGAAACCCATTCTCTGCGGCTCTTCTTTCTTGTCACTGAGTTTTATGGAGGATGTGAAGCGCGGGTTATCACGCCTCAACTAGTCGAGTCTTTGGGGTCAAGACCGAGTCACCACACAAAGTTCTCCTCCACCCTATAAATCGTTACGGATGGATTCAAACAACCACACTGGCTGTGGGTGCCAACGCAGACATCACGTCACCCAAATCCTTTACTGCAGGTTGAGCTATGCCCATGCCGGCGAATACGTGATTTTCTTATTAGGGAATGAGATGGTCTTATGTGAGACGGATCCTACAAAGAGCAAAAAACATTGGGTATTTTTATGAGTTTGGGTTTGGATCGGTTGAAGTTCTATTTATATTTAGGATTTGATTCATGGACAATGTCATAAGATCGTCTCATCAAGTTTTTGTCTTAGGTAATTGAATTGTGCTATGGGAAAAGATTCCACATTTTTTAGTTTACTTTATTGGATTATGAGACGTGTCTTTAAGATAAATAAGTCATTAATTGATGTTGCTGAGAAGAGCAGCTCACTTTGGGTCATTTTAAATAGAAGCAAAGTAATTAAGTTCGAGTCGATATGTCCAATCCACATATAAGGAACCATCATGTAATATGCAAACATGATTAGAGAAGAGCACCATGTTGTCATGGGAAAGCCCATTTGATTCTTAAGTTAGCGAAGTGTATAAAAATAATAAAAAACGTAATTGAATTAAGTGAGTAAATTGTACTTAATTAGTGAATGGATTATTTATATTTAGGAATATAGTGTATAAGTTGGGCCTTCTTTAATGATTTAGGAGATAATGACATAATTGCTCCATTTTTCTGGACAAAAGACATATTTTTACGCTTTTCGGTGATTTTTGGTTAAAATTACGTTAGTCCCTTTTTTGGACAAAAATACGATCCCGCCAAAATTCTCGGACTTTTTACGTTGTTGTTTCAAATATGTTTCTTCTAATCAAATTTCGGTGAAAAAATCGATTTTGCCTCGTTAACTAATCCATTTTATACTCGAAATCTTATAAAAAAAAAAAAAAGAAATATACACATAAGACAATACATATTAAAATCATATAAATTGAAAATAATATAGAAACAACATGAGTAAAAAAATACAATTCAATTTTTGATCCAATGCATGAAAACATTAAAAACATGGAAACAACCAAGGAACGATATAAAACAAACCGAAACAATATAGAAATTACCATATGGGCAAAAAGAGCTTAAAAATAGGTAAAAAAATGTATTTAAACATCGAAAACTACGTGGAAACGACAAAGAAACATAAGAACAACATTAAAAAGTGTATAGAAACAACCTAGAAACAATGTAAAAAATATTAAAAATACCATATGAATAAAAAAAAAAACTTAAAAGTAGGTAAAAATTGTTTCTACAATTGAAAACTATATGGAACAAAAAAATTATTCGAATAACATTAAAAATATTATAGATCGGACAGAAATAATAGAAACAATGTAAAAAACAATACATGAACAAAAATCAAGATAAAAAATAGGTAAAAGTTGTTTTGAAACATCGAAACAATAAAAAAACAATTAAGAAAGAAATTTAAACAACATCGAAACAATATATATAACATATAATGATATAAAATAATACATGAACAAGAAAAAATGTGAAAATAATAAAAAAAATATGCATGAGCGTGAAAATAGAAAAAAATTAGGTACAAAAGTTATAAGAGCGTATTTGATGGTATTTTTCAAAAGTTGAGGTATTTCGATAATTTGTCATGATTTAGCCCCCATTTAATAATAACTTTTTATGGTGGAAATTGATTGTAGCTCAATTCGATAAGCATTTGTAACTCATGCTATTGAATGAGATCAAATTCCACAAGTCTCATCTCTCTTAGGAGTCAGGACCTTGTACTAGAAAAACAAAAAAAAAAAAAAAAAAAAAATCTTTTATGGGCTAGTAATTAATTAAAACTAAATTAAATAACTAACTAATAATTTAAAATGAAAATTATGATTTTACCCCTTGTTATTTATTATTTGAATGTATATTATTTCATTAAAACAAGTCATTCATCCAAATAATAGAATAGAATAGAAAATAGAATAGGAAACTAAATCAATAAAGTGAACATTTATTAAAGATTATGGCAGAAAATTAATAAAAATAAATAAAATACTATCAATCACTGAAAAGAATTTGAAATGAAAAAGAAGTTTGGTTTTATATTAAAATGATACCACCTAAATGACACGAAAAAAATTAAATTTCACCACCTGTTGTTTTACCTATTTAATTGTACGTACTAATTAATTAGCATTTTAGTGAGCATTCCGAAATGCTGAATCATTGTATTAGGTACTTGGTACAGATGTCCAATTTACCAACAAGAGAAAAAAAAAAGAAACATGAAAATTTTCAACTCATATATCCCCTGTTTGTCTGCACTCTGCACATACAAGGAAAATAAACAACTAAGACACAAGAAGCAGAAACACTATACATCCCTCAAGAATGGCAAGTAAAATGTTCACCAGTTTCTTGTGCAGCAGCAACATTGAATTACCATATCCATATGCAATCATAACTGGGAACCTGCATTTATCATCAGAAGGGTCCTCATCCGTGATCATAGCCAAACCCGAAAAATCGCAATCCCATTCATTCTGGTTCTTCAATTGATAGTACATGTTGAACGCGTACGACGCATTTCCCTGCACGCTGAGATGATTACACGACGAACCATAGCCCAACGCCGTGCAATCCGATAGGCTACAAGCGTAATCGATGTTGCCAGCCAACAACTCTTTACCATCCTTTAAACGGCGAGGGTTCAAAACGCACCACCGTCTCACCATATATCTCACACCTTTTACAGCAACCAGGCCTTTATTTTCCTGCAAACCCGACAAATCCAACTCGTACTTGGGCTTCCCATCGAACTCGAATATCCCCCAGTGCCTCTCGAAGCTACCAGGATCGATACTTTTCGTGTCCTCATCGATGAGGCTAAACAAATAAACATCTATTTCCCCTTTCCTAGCAGGTGTCCCTTCTCCTCTCAAAACATGCTGAATAAGACCCTGATTGAACCTCTTTGCATTTTGGATATTCGCGTGCTTGTAACCGTCACTCGGCCACCCCACTTCTCCGATTATGATCTTCATATCGGGGTACCCTGCTTTCACCAACGCCCAAACCAGAGTGTCGAAATTCGCATCAAACACGTTCGTGTAAACGTTATTACCGTCCCTGACAGGCCGGGTCCGGTTTGATCCATCGAAAAAGGCATAATCCAGAGGGAAATACATGTTCCCATAGAGACTTAAGAAGGGGTAAATGTTGACCACAAAGGGGCATCATTTGAGTACAAATACTGGAGTATTTGAACCGTGAGGTCACGTATTTCGACCCTGAAGTCACCGGCGGAAGGAACTGGATTCGAATCCGGGGAGTAGTAAATATCGGCATTGAAGGGAACCGTCGCTTTGATTTGTGACCCAAGCCCGGCACGGTTAACGGCGTCCTGTACGTTTTTCAACGCCGGCAGTGTGTGTTGTAGGAAGGTGCCGTTGTAGGTTTTAAGAAAAGGTTCATTCCCAACAGCAACATACCTGAAAAACAAACATCAAAACTAATTTTTAAGAGCAAGCTATTGTGAGACGGTCTCACTGGTTTAAATACGTGAGACGGACCTCTTAAGGGCTCCCGTCTTGAAACATGAACCATGAAAATAAATTTAAAAATAATAATAAACCATGAAGAAACAAAAATAAACCCTAAAAATATGAACCATGAATAATAAACCCGAAAAACAAAAATAAACCCAAAAATAAAAAATAAACCCTAAAAAAAACTAAAAATCCTAAAAACCCAAATCAATTAAAAATAAACCCAAGAAACAAAATAAACCCTAAAAACCAAATATAAACCCTAAGAAAAATAAAATCTGAAAAAAAAACTTTTAAAACTTTGTGTAAGGGCTCCGTCTCACGTAAGTTTTGCCAAATTTTTAATATTACACTACAAAAAGACAAGGGAATTCCAACGAAAAAAATATGTTGATATTTGGCCAACTTCCATTGGAATTGTCGATTCCAAAATGAAATTCCAATGCAAAAGCACCATTGGTATAGTGGCCGTTGGAATGATAAAATTCCAATGAAAATTCCTATGGAAAAATATTCCAACAAAGATGCAAATGGTTTTGCTTATTGTTGGACTTTTCTCATTGGAATTTTCCAACGGTATCCTATATCATTGGAATTTTCATTGGAATTTTAAAAATTCCAATGCTTTTTTTATTCCATTGGAATTTAATTGTTTTCTTGTAGTGTTAAGAATGAGAAAGATTTTAACCACTAGCTTGTAGCTCAAGTGGTATCGTTCATCCTTTTGTAAGGGTATTGGCGGGTTCGAACCCCGTATCTTTATCTTTTATTTGAAATTATCACCTCCCCTCCAACCAAGACTCCCAACTTATTAAAAAAATATGAAGAAAGATTTTAATTAGTAGCATTAATTGAACTTGCCTGATATCGACTCCTCCGGGATAAGCATAAGCAGTAACGTTAGCTTCGACCCAAGAAGCGGCGGCATCCGAGTTGAGGCTCATTTCCTCGAGCATGTAATTGGGTATTGCAAGCATCACTTGAATATCAGTCCCACACAATGCTTCTAATATACCCTCATCAGCGTCGAACAGCTTCACTTTATCGAAACCGTTGTCTTTCAGCATATCCACCACACTTGGAGCAGGCAACTGGTGCGTTGCCATTGTCCCCAATTCACTCCCACGCTACTAGTTGTCAATGTTACCATATTCATCATGATGGCCAATATCAACAAAATCAACACATTGTGACGATGTTCTCGTAAATCTACTTTCTCCATCCTTAATAATACCTTTTTCTACCGCGCACCGAATTCTTGATGTTTTCCTTGCTACAGAAATAAACGAGTCCTTTTCCCGATTAAAATAGTTGTTGTTTCTTCTCTCCTGCGGAAATTTTCTGCAATAAGATGATCAATTAGATGGTAAAGATTGAAACAATTAAGTTGGACAGAGAAGAATAACAGATTCCTTTATTGATTCTGTTATTCAGTTATGCATGCAAGTAGACCCACTCAAAAAAGTGTCAGTGTCCTGACTTGGAATTGTATAATATAAAGACCAACATGCCAATCCCATGCTAAAATCAATTGTACCTTAATAAAATTGGATGCCATACATTCATTTTTTAAGCCCTTCTACTTTTTCTCAGATTTATTTTTCGCCTTTGTGAAAATCTTGAAAAGCATGAATAGAATAGAACCAATACAACACAAACCCTGTGGGTTAAGGTAATGCCACTAGCGTTTGGTGTAGTGGCATATCTATATTCTATCCCTTTATCATTTTTATGTATTCAAATTGATTGGATGTAAAAAATGAATTAGACAAAAAACAGGAAATTAAATCTTATGTAATGTTATACCATTGCCATCAAAATAGTGGTTGAAAATTATTAATGTTACACCATCATTTCAGGTGAAAATATTTTTAGGGATAATTACAAAAACACCTCAAGTTCTTTGAAAATTACAAAAAGAATCTTGACGTTGGATTCCGTCTCACATTTTCCCGGTGATTTTCGAAAACCATTTCAAAAAAATCCCGACATTTACAAAAATATTACGATTTACCCCCTTAAATTTAAGACAAAACGAAACCTGAAGGGGTTTTTGTAATTTTGAAACATGTATGGATTTTTTTGTAATTAATCCAAACCTCAGGGTGTTTTGTAATTATCCCTTATTTTTAGGAAGTTCTACAATAAAGCCGTGTATTAGAATATTCCAAAAGTTATAAAAAGATAAGCTTAAGGCATGAAGTAATTCTTAATTAAAAATATTTTGGTTTGGCTTGGTATCATGATTTGATAATGATTTGAATACCACAAACCTGAAAACTCAAAGTAGTACGAAGCTTTGAAAGTAAATATAGAAGACTCAAGTTGCAAGGTTCACTGAATAGACAAATTAACGTGATGAAAAATACTGCACTAGCTTCAAAAAAATCCCAAACACAGGTCTTATTTACCAATATAAATTTCATGACAGCCTATCAAGCTTCAGTGATTTGAGGAAGTGATCATCGTCAGTCCCTAACGTAGAGAAAGAAGAAAAAGGAAAACAGAACCAGAATTTGATTGTCTTTGATATATATATTTCAAAAAATTGTGAATACCAAAACATAACAACACAGAAAAATGAGTATGTTCTCCTGATTTTATTGCCACTGTCAAATTAACGGAAATTCGTTTTGGGCAATCCTATTTTATGTCTGCACAAATGTAAGAATACAAAGCAGATTTTTCTTCAAACTCTAAAAACAAATCATTCAAACTTTAAGCAAATATCAAGAAATACCATAAAACCTTACATGATTATCCACTTAATAGCTCAAATGATTCATTATTGCATGAATATGGGACTATCGGAAAGAAAATGAGAAATTGAAATAGAGACTTCATTCAAGTAGCATAACAGAGGGATAAACTATGCTTCCTCTGCACTATTATTACCAGTGACAGCATATAGTGCACACAAGGCATGAAAGTCAAGAGAACGATCCTGCATAAAGACAGATGTTTTTTTCTTTCCCAAATATCTAAAAAAAAATAAGCATGGATAGTCATAATCAAAAGCAACAGAAAGCTGAGAATGCCAAGTAGTGACTCACCTAATATGTTTAGCATAAGCTTTATATGATAATTCTCAAGTGCCGTATGTAAGTTTAGAATACCTTTTAACCATTTGTCAGAACTTGAACACCTAATTTTCTCAGTTATAACAGAGGTTTCTAGAAGTAGATAATATGCAGAATAAGAGGGCGAAATAAACCCAGCTAAAATCTAGAAGAGGAATTTTCTTAACTCGAGCAAACGAAAAATGCAAATAAAAGTAATTTGAAAATATGGAAGTGATTAAGTCCTAAAGAATAATTCATCACTACATGCTGGTCTGAGAAGTTTAGTTAAATATCTAAGTGTAGGATACAATTTGAAGAAGCCAAATGACTGATGACTGCTGAAGAAAATGCTAACCAGATGGTAAATTTGAACAGCAGTCAAAGTTCCAAATCTGCCATTGATCCGCCCAACAATCTCATGAACCTGGCTCGTAAGTTTTTGATCTATTGATATCAGAAAAGATAAACTCGATCACATGTCAACATGCAAGGGGAAAACATAGAAACTTTGAAAGTAAAATATGATGAAGCTATCTTAAAACCATACATTCAGGAACATCAGTTCTTGTTGCCACAGCAATTTGCAGCAAAACAACCTTATCACGCCAGTATGGGTTTTCCTCCAGAATTTTTTAAATGCTAGTATCTTTTGATGGATTTCTTTTATCATATCAAGACGATCCACACCCAGCATTACCTGAAATATATACTTCAGATTTGATTAATAGAATTAAGTTGAAGAACTTGTGAGAAAGGTCAAGCAAATTACTAAGTGGAGACGAAAATCGATCGAGTTGTATCAACAGGTCTGAAAAATTGGGCTTCAATACAGTTCAAGTATACCAGATAGCAATTTCCCTGCATTTTGATTAGCACAAATTGAGAAGTACTCATAACATAAACTCTCTCAAGCATGATACAAAGGACAATTAGTAAATGCACAATTGTTTTCCACAAGCAGTTATTGCAAAGTTATATATGATTATATCAATAGTATTGGTTTTTCTTTTCGAAAATGAATGTCCATATCACCGATCTTAACCATTAAATTACTGGAATGTGCACCTCGAATATCACAATCACAAACATGCCATACATTTTCTTTAATAACTTAAAATGCCTGGACAGGCTGGACTCAAACTTCTTATCATTCAAATAATTCATTTGCTTCATCACATAAAATTAAGCAACACCATATATTATCAGTTTTACGCTTTCGCTTCCGAAAATAACCAAAAAGCACTAAAAATGAATAGATTCAGCACCAACAAAACTGCAAAATTCACAGGCAGTTTCAAACCGGTATTCCGCAATTCAATCACTACTCCATGCATCAGTTCTGTTCGTACGTAGTGAGTATTAGTAACAATAAGTCAATAACGGAATAAAAAACACTGACCTGGAAATTGGAGAAATGTTGACGTCGGCTCCAGCCTCCATTAAATCATCGGGATTCATCTAATTATCAACGTCCTTTGGCAATGGGGAGAAGACGAAGAGTTGTCGAGAAGAAAGTGAGAAAACCTGGAATCGAAGTAAACAGAGCAGCTTAGCTTTATGTAATGATGTTGACTGCGGTACTTATTGCGTATCAGACGTGTGTGTGACATAAAAGGAGGGAATATTTCCCCCTCCTTTTTCAAATTTAATATAGTGTAGTCCATTTTTGAATTGAAAAAAAAAAATCAAATCCGTTTGGATTTTTTTAGGAAAGAAAAAAACCATTTTAGGTGATGTTGAATAACTCAATGGGAAAAGACCCCATTTTAGGTTTCTACTAATATTTCACGAGTTAATTGCATCTAAGGTCCCATAAGATTTTCTTCATTACAATTTTAGTCTCACGTTTTGCGCAATAGTCCCATAGGATTAAGATTGTTGCAAAAGAAGTCCCGAAATCTTAAATTCAAGATATTTGGTCCCATAATTTTCAAAGGTTGCACCTTCGGTCCCAAAATAATTCATTTTACATTATACCCAATTTGCCTTAGAATTGTTACACAAAATGGTATCAAAGCCCAGGTTTATTAAGAACTTTTGGTTATATTTATTATATTTATGTAATTAACAATTGGTGAGGATAATTATTTAAAGTATATGGATCCTGGACAATTGTCCGAGATGTACACCTTACAGGACATATCGTCAAATTTTGACGATGTATGCACAAGAACACCAGGATAAGATCGCATATTGGAATCACCAATATGAGATACAAGAATGCGTAGGAGCCGATAGGAAAGCCTCGAGGCAATGCGAAATGCGGCGGCATATCATATGAGTTTCTAGGCAGTGAACCCGAACTGCTTATATGTCGAGTTGATGAATCTCCAAGAAGCGGTGCATGAAAATTCCCATCAAAATCATGATTCCCGATGGAGTATCGGAGTGGAGCGAGATATTTCCGATACATCTAAGATCTCATTCGAGATCTTAGAGAGATCCGAAAGACGGTGCGAGAATTATGGCAACCGCCATATACCAAACAAAGTACATCGATTCGAACCGGATGGAGACGATGGTGAAATATCGAAAGAAACTCTTGAAATCCTTCATGATATTGAACGAGTCAAGAACCGGAGGATGCACCAAGTTCATCATGAGGAAAAAAAGCGTATTGATTTGGGACGATACCTATTTACACCAAAAAGGAAACCAACCGAAGTTATACGAAAAATGACGACGATGAAAAGCTCATAGCCATCATCAAAGAAAAATCCATCATAAACTAAAAGTGATGGATATGGAGAAGATCAATCTTAAAGATCTACATGACCGGCAAAATCCTTCATGGGATTAGGTATTGTAGACTTAAAGATGAACGCAAAGATGGATCGACTTTGGTTACCTATGACCCTCATGGTAGACCAATTTCGCCGTTCCACCACCGCCTCGGAAATCCCAACGTCGCAGGAAGTTCGGGTTCACATCATGGAATCCAGGATGAAAGAATGCATCACGATGGAGATTTCACCATAGGGAATGAAACTCTTTTCGAGAAGCAGGAGCTCGACCACCTCTTGCGCGAACTCGAGTACCTCCTAGAAGGCCAAATATTCACCAGACGCCTTATGGAAGATCGCATCTAGATCCAATACATCCATATGGATTAATGCTAAATGATATCCCGATTTTAAAAATCGAGAAGTCCTTATTGATGAATGGGCATCGGAATGAGGATTGCGAGGTACCCTCGATCTTATGAAAGATTCCTTCATTCTACTCCTTGAAATGAGTATTGAGGATCTGTAAAGATTGCATGGGACATGACCGATGCAAGTATGAAGAGCGCGGTCACATCGAAAATCATTGAAAGGAATTGTCGATGATATGGCTAAACTATTCAAAATCCAGTTTATCGGCACAGTTACTTTGAGGGATTAGAGGATCAAAAAAGAAAAAGATATAAACAAGCCCTCTATAGCACTGAGTTACATGATATTTGTCATATTGACGAACATATCAAGTTGTTCATCAATAACCGTGAAAATCCAAGATTGTAGAAAATGAAGCTTCACTACTATTCTTTGCAAAAATTCCGAGTCCCTGGAGAGAGATGCTTATCGGGGAATACAAGGATGGAAATGAATTAGATACGGTGGCGAGAAGAATGTCTTTATTAAAGGCCAAGTTATCCGAATGGTGTTACCGAACACTCTATACAGAATTATAAGAGATTATGAGAAATTAACAAAGCGGTTCATCTATGTTGCGAGGACAATGATATCCCAACGATTATGGGGAGTCAACCACGGCGGCATAAGAAGAAGAAGGAGAGAAGTCATCCATACCGCGGGGATGCACGGCAAAAAGGTCTTCATGGAGAC
Source organism: Rehmannia glutinosa (assembly GCA_016081115.2). Taxonomy (NCBI): domain Eukaryota; kingdom Viridiplantae; phylum Streptophyta; class Magnoliopsida; order Lamiales; family Orobanchaceae; genus Rehmannia; species Rehmannia glutinosa. The sequence goes on along the minus strand of CM071929.1, from coordinate 1,996,867 downwards.
CTAGAAGGTTTTGGTCAAAACAAAAAGCCCGGAATTACAAATCGGGCAAAGACCGGCACTGGCGGAGAGTAGAGCCTCATCATCGGGTTCAAATCAAGCGAGTACCAGCAGAACCACGGGTAAAAGAACTTTCGGAGAGCTCATACTGGCTAATGAAAGTTTCATAGATCTGTAATTCTTTGGACATGCGGAGCAAGAGGGCATATCTCAACGATTACCCGAGAAAATCAAAGACGAGGAGTCGACAGTTTTGAGGCTACACCGAAAATCGAAGAAGTTGTCTACTATCAAGATTTAATACAGTGTATCAATTTGAGGATATTCCTCGGATGAAAGCATCTATGAAGAGATCTATTCGATGATGGAAGTGAATCGATTGAAATTAGAGTGAAGAAGAAATTCTTCAACAGACGGTTAGGGAGGATATGTCGATTCCTCTCTCACACTACTATTTTCTCATAAGACTCTTATGAGAATTATGAAAAGAAGATCCAAAGCTCCGGATATACGACGATTTTACTATCGGAGCGATGGAGAAGGAGTTAGATAAGATTGGGTTTCGTAGAAAAATCACCAAATTATTCACGGGGTAACAACCAGAGAATTTGCTATTCGATGGAGTTTACTGGTAACCCGATCGAGATGCGATTGGTCCCTTACGGAGAAATCCAGGAGATCAAAAAGCGAGTCAAAAGATAAGTTGCAAATACACTCTCATGGATTCACATCGGAGCCATAAGAGTAATTATTAAGGCAACATTCAAGGAAGAATAGATTCGCCACTCAATCTTGCTATTTTTGATAAACGGATCTCAAACCTCAAGGATTCATGCCTTGGAGCGATTCTGAGAAATTTGTATCTTTGAAATTGACATTTAACGTTTATCCTAGAATTGCATACAATCGGGAGATAGAGATTTCAATAGAGTCCTAGCCTTCATCAAGATTTCAAAAGAGACGATTTGATGAAAGAAGGAATGCAGACCTACTCGATCACATACAAGATATCCTATGCTCTCTTGTATACACATCATTCAAAGTATTCTTGAGAAAGGAATTTATTTAAGTCCCAAGAATCTTCGAGGACTTTGCAAGGTGGTTCTACCAGAGATCATAGAGTCTCTAACTATCAAGGAGATCAATATGAAAATACAAGATCAACCAATCTTCAACAAAAGTCGAAGTCTCGAGAGTTGAGCGAAGAAGGATGTCTTTCCAACAAGACAGAATGATAAGCGATGGCGTTGGGAAGAAAAAATACCAAGTCAAATGCAGTTCATCGTATTCTAGATGTTTTCAAAACAAAGCAAGAGAAGCCGAAATGTCCGGAAGGATGGCGAGAAGTTGAAGTAATATTTGACATCACTCAAAAGGATAATATTTTTCCTTGTAATGTTCTATATTATATCTAACAACCAATAGTTGGAAAGTATCGAGGAAGCTGAAGATAAGTGAAATAGAGTTGACTATCTCGGGAGTAGCGGGAAGAATTCCATCACGATTAATCTTTGGGAATTGAATTTCTTGAAGATCATAAAACTTGGGAAAGATTACAAGATGGAATGGAGTTCACGGTGGATGATAAAAGATACGAGAATCGGATGACCACTAGTCCATTCTCCATATACATTTCTATCGGAATGTTATATGCGGAATACAAGGCCGAGTATTTATTTGCCTATATCAATTCAGTCTTAGGAATATGTACTTTTGCAAAGCCGAAGGTTTTTCCTAAAGAAATTGGAGAAGATTTACCTATTGCGGAAGAGATTTCTCTAAAAGAATTCTTATTCTTAATAGGGGAATTAAACAAGCAAAAATCATGATCGGAGGCGCGAGACGGTACCCGTGGTACAAAGTGAAGACGCCACCAATCTATTTCCATAATACAGAGCATATATGTATTACTAAAAAATAATTTCCTACAAACATTTAAGCGATTTACACGGAGAATGAGACAAGAAGACTTATTTTCACACATTATGTGATCATAAGATTATTGTCCGAGATCTATTTGGAAGCATTTTACGAAAAATGTCTATTAATTTTCGTAGCAAACGTGGTGATGAAGCCAAACTTCAAAATCCAAAAATGGCGGATAAAAGAAGATTTGGTGATGCCTTATTATCCTTTCGACAATATGGTTCAAGCAAAAGGATACAAAACGATGGGATAATGACTTGCATTCATTCGAGAATACAAGAAGAAGAACGAGTTCCTCCGAGGCTATTGCGAGAACTAATGATGAGCCTAATGGAGAAGTCGCAGAGTGATGTTACAATAGAAGAACAAATATCACTCGAAGATATCAAGAAGAGGATCCAAATGAATTATAATGAAAATCCTTTAGCATGGTGGGACAAGAACGAGCTCAAAGCATCCTTGAAGGTTAAACCAGGAAAGGAGTACGAGTTCGTGAGATTCAAACCAATCCTTTTGAATCGGGAAGATCGTGAGGATATGCAAAAGATACTTAAGGAACATCTTGACCTTAAGTTAATTTCACCGATAGTTTCTCCATACAAGATCCGGATTCTTAGTCGAAACCATGGATAAATCAAAAGAGAAAAGCCAAGACTTGTTATTAATTACAAGGGGATTAATAACATTTTAAAATTCGACGAATACTATATCCCAAGCAGAGAACATCTAGTTAAGCGCATCAAAGGTACCAAGATATTCTCAAAGTTTGATTGCAAATCTGGATTCTACCATTAAGATGGAGGAAGAAAACAAGAAGTTCACAACTTTCTCCACACCACAAGGACATTATATTTGGAGCGTGATGCCTATGGGATTGGCTAATGCACCCCATATATATCAAAGAAAGATGGATGATCTCTTCAAATATTATTTCGCTTTCATGTTCGTGTATATTGACGATATTATGATCGCATCAAAAAACATGAAGGAGCATCTCAAACATTTGGAAATATTTTCGAGATGTTTGTCACAAAGAAGGATTAGTGCTTTCGGAAAAGAAGGCGTGTCGCAACAAGACAGATTGAATTCCTCGGAATTGAAATCGATGAATCTGGAATTATTCCACGAATCATATTGTAGAGAAGATACAAGGATTTCGGATACAATGAAAGACAAGAAACAACTTGAGTTTTCTTGGAGTTGTTAATTTTCTTTGGGATGTTCATTAACAATCGGCATATTACGGGAAGGTGTTTAGCGCATTGCTTAAAAAAGATCACGATATTCAAATGGGAAGATGAACATCAAGAAGGAATTAAGAAACTTAAAGAAGTTTGTAAAAAGCTTCCAAAGCTTGCGATTTCCCAAAACGAGGATGAATCTGGTTCTTTACACGGATGCCAAAACATGATTGGTGGGCGGCGATTCTTACTAAGGTCACACCAAACGAGGAAGTGACATGCGGATATTGCGGCGATTTATTCACACCCAAAGTGAAGCAAAATGGATGACATATCAACGAGAAAGAATTCTTTGCGATCGAAAAGGCTTTTAAAAAATGGCCTCTATTTTTACTTGGCTAAAAAGTTTACTTTAAAATTGATAATTCAAGTGTCAAGGCTTTTCTCGAAAAATAAAATTGAATCAAAACCGAGAAAAGGCTCGATTACTTAGATGGCAAGTTGAATGTCAATATTATGATTATGATATTGTCATTATAAAATCTCATGAAAATATTCTTTGCGGAGGAACTCTTCGAGACCAAAAGAAGAATTCTGCAGGAGAATAAGATTCCTAAGTAAAGAAACTTACCGAAAATTTCAGAACATGGCGCATGTTGGCCGTTGGATCAATCAATCACAAGCATGCCCCGAATGAGAAGAAACCGAGTTTGGGAAAGGTTTTCGACCCAAACCCGATCGACAAGACCATACAACCGGAAAGGATAAGGGCCCAACTCACAAGATGCGTTTTCCTTGGGGACCACGCACCAACTTTTTAAAAGATTCCTCGACAACCATCACATAGCCGAGTCACGCGGAAAGAAAAGGAAGACAACAAGGCGAGGCAATAATGCAGATATGACGGAAGTAGTAACATCATAAGTTTCAACAAGATTTGAAGTCCGCCTTTCAAGTCCTGGGACTTACCTCTATAAATTGCGAGATTTGAAGGAAACGAGGACATCGAACATTCTCCTTAGTTTTTTACAATAAAATCTGAGTGAAAAAATTATAATATTTTGAGTATTTTAGTTTTAAGTTTTATGTATTTTCAAGTGCAAGCCTCGTATATGAGAGGCTAAAGCAATATTCTCCTCCCAAAAGGGGATTACTAATGTAATAAATATTTCAATAAATTCTTAATAAAAAGGGGTTTTCTCGCTTCAACATGTCTTCATAATTTTCTATTAATTTATCCCGTTTAAAGATTACTTGTTGTTAAGTTGGTATGTTACCAACTTATTTGAGTATTTTAGATTAGAATTTGGTTTTATTTTGGGTGTTTTTAGAGTCTTTAGAGTCCAATTTATTTCAAATAGTGTCGATGAAGAGTCACTACAGATTTGGTAGCCGAGAAATGAAGAAAACGATGAAAAACGGCGCGAAGAAAGAAGAAATCGCGTTTGAAAAAGGAAAAATCGCACTTTGACCCAAGGACGGGCGGGCGACTGCGGCTGCAGCCGTGACAAGGTGTGCAAGTTTGGAAGCGAGCATGTGGCGCTGCGCTAGCCCACGCCCGGCCAAGAAAGACCGGGCGGAAGAAATTGACGATGCGGGTGGCTGCAGCTGCCTGGGCGATCAATTGTGTGCGGGAAGTTTTGAGCTGCCGCGCCCGGGCGGAATTTCCTAGCTTACCTACTCCCTTTCTTGGATTTTTGTGGCATATAAATACTAGCCTTGGGGCTTGAAATTGGGGATCTTGGAACCCTTGGAAGAGAATAAAACAACTACGAGGATAAGGAAGAAGGATTGGAGCATCTTTAGAAGAATTTGGAGAAGAAGATTGGAGGCTTCTATCATCTAGAAATAGAGAAGATCTCTCAACTCTTTGTTCTTATTTTGTTGCTTTCTTCATATCTTGTAAGATGTATTGTCGTATTTTCATGGATTTATTTTCTTTAATCATGAGCTAAACTCTATAATTCTAGAGGAATGATGTAATCTATGTTTGAACTTATGTTTTGAGATTGTGGTTTGTCAATCTAGATCTATCAATTTATTTGTGCTATTTGGATATATTTTTTCTAAATTACTTGATCAATAATTTAGATTGTTTGGTGTATATGATTTGACACTTGAGAAAGGTAATTGAATACATGACCATGGAATAGCATAACCTAGGATTTCATAGAATTGAGAGATTTGTGAATCCTTTGAAGTCATTTATCAAGATTCATAGCTTTTATTGAGATTTTAATTGGTGATTTTTATAGAGATATTGATTTTCCAATTGAATCTAAAATCATTTGGCACTTGAGAGAGGAATGATTATTGTAGAAATCTTGACTTATAAATTGGTAATTTATGATTGATAAACCATATTGACAACATAAGGGATAACTAGATTCATCATACCTCTAGAATTCATTTAATCATTTGGATAAACTCATTAATATTTTCATATTCTTGATTTATTTTTAGTATTTTTAGTATAATCAACTCCATCATATATTGAATTTCTAAATAAAGTTAGACTACTATATTATAGTACTTAGCAATAATTCAATAATTATTCCTGTGGATTCGACAACCTTACTACTCTATATTAAAACTTGACACCGTAGACTTGCGGTTAGAAAATTCTCTAACTAGTTTTTGGCGTCGTTCTTGGGAATAATTCATCTTATTTGCGCTAATATTATTACTTAGTAGTTTTACTTTAATTTAGATTGTTTTTTTTGTTACAATAGGGTCATTGTCATTTTTGTGTTTTCTTGTTGATGCGAAAAAATAAAAGTGCTAATTTAATCTTATTTGATCCGAAATTGAAAGAACGCTTGAAAGATTAGAGCCGCACGAAGAATCGAATTCACAAAAATGGCGAGAATCGGTGATGATGAAGAACGCATACCTATTGTTGCACCACGGAAAGGGCCATTCGGGACTATTTTCGACCAACCACGAATCAAAACTATTCGGGCATTGTTCGCCAACCTATCAATGCGAATAATTTTGAATTGAAGCCACCCTAATAAACATGGTGCAACAAAATCGGTTTGGGGGTAGTACCGTAGACGACCGAATGCTCATTTGGCTATTTTTCTCGAGATATGTGACACTATCAAAATGAATGGAGTCCCCCGATGAAGCTATTCGGTTGAGGTTATTTCCGTTTTCACTTCGTGATAAAGCTAGACAAAGGCTTCAAACCTTTCCACCGGAAGTATCACTAGTTGGAATGATCTCACTGAAAAATTCATGGCAAAATTCTTTCCACCTAGCAAGACACTTCAACTGAAAAGTGAGATTGCTCAATTCCATCAACTCGACTTTGAGCCACTCTACGAAGCTTGGGAGCGATTCAAAGAATTATTGAGGAGGTGTCCACAACACGGGTACGCAGATTGGCAAAAAGTTCAAATATTTCTACAATGGTATGAATGGGCATTCAAGAACTATTATAGATGCTTTGCGATGGGAGGTACATTGATGGCTAAAACTCCAAGTGAAGCCATGCTTTTACTCGAAGAAATGGCTGCCAATAGTTATCAATGGCCTTCTGAAAGATCTACGCCAAGAAAAGTTGCCGGTGTTCTTGAACTTGATACTATGTCCGCATTGGCCTCTCAAATTTCCGCTTTGTCAAAGCAAATTGCTACTCTAAATTCGGGTGGAAAACAACAACCAGAGGCAGTCATGGAGATAAGTCAAGAAATTGTGAATCCCGATACGGAGCAAGCGAATTATGTGAACAATCGGGTTTCAACAATCGAGGAATCAATTGCCGACGCATTATCATCCGGGACTTCGCAATCATGAAAATTTCTCGTATAGCAATACGAGAAATGTGTTGCAACCACCTCCGGGATATCAGAATCAAGCAAGTACGAGTACACATGTGGGAGAACAAAAGCCATCTTTGGAGGAATTACTTAGTTCATTCCTTGTAGAATCAAGAGCAAGGATGAACAAGGCCGATTCTAACATAGAAAATTTGGGTTCAAGGGTTACAACAATTGAAAGTCATCTCAAATCTTTGGGGACACATGTGGGTCAATTGGCCACGGCTATTAATTCACAAAGAAAGTTGATACGTTTCCAAGTAACACCGGTGAACCCACGGGAGCATTGCAAGGCCATTAAGTTGAGAAGTGGAACGGAATATGATGAACCAAAGATGCCTACTCACGCCACCAATGAACTGAAAGCAAACTCGAAACACTCCACAATAAAGAGGGCATTGATAAGCAATCGAGAAAAGGCAAAAATTGAGGTAAAACCAATTTCCAATTCCGATAATGTGTTACCAAATTTTCTTCCTTTTCCACGAGAGATTTCGAAGAAAAAGTTGGACGCTCAATTTTCCAAGTTTTTGAAATATTCAAGAAAATTCACATCAACATCCCTTTTGCCGATGCACTTGAGCAAATGCCAAACTATGCAAAATTCATGAAGGATGTGATGTCGAGAAAGAGAAGGTTGGAGGCATACGAGACGGTCAATCTCACGAGAAGAGTGTAGCGCCATTTTGCAAAGAAAGCTACCACAAAAATTAAGAGATCCGGGAGTTTCACTATCCTCGCACTATTTATGATTCTTATTTTAATAAAGCTCTTTGTGATTTAGGTGCTAGCATTAATCTTATGCCGTTATCCTTTTTTTCGAGAAACTTGGCCTTGGAGAAATAACGCCATCCACCATCACATTGCAATTAGCCGATAGATCACTCACCTACCCAAGAGGAGTGATTGACGATGTGTTGATCAAAGTGGATAAATTCATATTTCCCGCGACTTTGTGGTGTTGGATATGGAGGAAGATCATGAAATGCCATTGATTCTTGGAAGACCTTTTCTAGCAACGGGACGAGCTCTAATTGACGTGCAACGAGGAGAGTTAACATTACGGGTAAATGATGATGAGGTACTATTTAACATTTATAAAGCAATGAAATTTCAAGAAGAACCTCACACATGTCATTTTATTGATAAGATCGAACAATGTGATCAAACGGAAGTTATAAAACAAGATTTAAAAGATCCGTTAGAACATTGTTTGATTAATTCAATAATGAAATGTGATGAGGAAGATAGTGATGATATTGATTTGCTTGAGTTTATTCTTTCTCTTGAGGCTAAAGAAATTGTAAAAGAAAAACAAAAGGAAGCATTAGAAAATGCCAATATTGAAAATATTCCGAAAGGTACTTTAGAACTAAAGGAACTTCCTAACATCTTCAATATGCATTTTTGGGAAAAGATAAAACTTACCCGTAATTGTTTCTCGCTTCATTATCTTCATCCGAATTGGATAAGTTGTTGCATGTGCTTCGTGAACATAAGTCGGCTTTGGGTTGGTATATTTCGATTTGAAAGGTATAAGTCCTTCCATTGTAATGCACAAAATTTTAATGGAAGAATCTTATAAACCATCTATTGAGCATCAAAGACGACTTAATCCCGAATGAAAGAAGTTGTGAGAAATGAGGTTTCAAAGTGGCTAAAGGCGGTATTATTTATGCCATTTTTGATAGTTCATGTGTGAGTCCTAAGTGACAGTTTGTTCCTAAAAAGGGAGGTATGACATTTGTGAAAAATGATAACAATGAATTAATTTCTACACGAATCATCACAGGATGGCGAGTATGTATTGATTATAGAAAATTGAATAAAGCTACTCGTAAGGATCATTTTCCCCTCTCCTTTATTGATCAAATGTTGGACAGGTTGGCGGTTACGAATACTATTGTTTTCTTGATGGCTATTCAGTACAATCAAATTGCCATTGCCCCCGAGATCAAGAAAAAGACTACTTTTATATGTCCATATGGTACTTTTGCATTTCGCAGATGCCATTTGGATTATGTAATGCACCGCTACTTTTCGTAGGTGTATGATGGCGATTTTTCATGGTATGGTTGAGGAAATCATGGAGATTTTTATGGGCGATTTTTCTGTTTTTGGTACTTCGTTTGACCATTGTTTGCATAACTTATCTCCTGGTTTTGCAACGTTGTGAGAAACTAATCTTGTACTTAATTGGAAAAAATATCACTTTATGGTCAAAGAAGGGATTGTACTTGAGCATCGTATTTCTTGTACAGGTTTGGAAGTTGACAGGGCGAAAGTTGTGGCTATTGAAAAGCTACCCCCACCTTCAAATGTGAAAGGCATAAGAAGCTTTTTAGGGCATGCAGGATTTTATAGGAGATTCATAAAAGATTTTTCAAAAATTGTTAAACCACTTTGTAATCTCCTTGAAAAAGATGCTATCTTTTGCTTTGATGAGTTGTGTTTGCAGGCATTTGAACAGATAAAAAAGGCACTCGTTTCAGCTCCAATTATGATAGTGTCGGATTGGACTCAACCATTTGAGCTTATGTGCGATGCAAGTGATTATGCAGTGGGTGCCGTTCTTGGTCAAAGGCGAGACAGAATTTTTAAAGCTATTTACTACACAAGTAGGACCATGGACAACGCCCAACAAAACTACACCACCACAGAAAAAGAGATGTTGGCGGTAGTTTTTGCATTTGATAAATTTCGAGCTTACTTGGTGGGTACAAAGGTGATTGTTTATACGGATCATGCGGCAATCCGATATCTTTTCTCCAAAAAGGATGCAAAACCTCGGTTAATTCGATGGATTTTGCTCTTGCAAGAATTTGATATTGAGATTCGGGATAAAAAAGAAGCGAGAATGTGGTTGTCGATCATCTATCCCGCCTTGAGCAACCTCACGAGGTGATTGAGAGTCCAATAAAAGAATCATTTCCTGATGAACAAATTATGCGTCTTGAGAGACATCATTACCTTGGTACGCAGATTTTGTTAATTACCTCGCGGGAGGAGTTTTGCCACGGACTTGACTTCACACCAAAAGAAAAAATTCCTACATGATGTTAAGTCTTATTTATGGGATGATTCATTCTTGTTCAAGAGATGCTACTGATTCTATCATTCGCCGTTGTGTTCCGAAGGAAGAAATTGGAGAGATTCTTCAACACCGTCATTCCTCATCTTACGGTGGACATTTCGCCAACCCGAACAGCAATTACCAAAGGTATCTACTACAATCTGGTTTTTATTGGCCAACATTATTCAAAGATTGTTATGTTTTTATAAAGACTTGTGATCGATGCCAAAGGGTTGGTAATATTTCACGGCGTCATGAGCTTCCTTTGACAAACATAATGGAGGTGGAGTTGTTTGATGTGGGGTATTGACTTTATGGGGCCATTTCCGCGTCTATGGAAATTTGTACATTTTGCTTGCGGTTGATTACGTCTCCAAGTGGGTTGAGGCGATTGCTACACCAACGAATGATGCTAAGGTAGTACTCAAATTCTTGCACAAGCATATTTTCACTCGGTTCGGTACACCTCGAGCTATTGTAAGTGATGAAGGTACGCATTTTTGTAATAAATTATTTAATAACCTTCCCGCTAAATTTGGTGTGCGTCATAAGATTGCGCTTGGTTACCATCCTCAATCTAATGGTCAAGCCGAAATTTCCAATCGTGAAGTGAAACAAATTCTTGAAAAAACGGTGAGTTTTAATCGAAGGTTTGGGCACAAAAGCTCGATGATGCTTTGTGGGATTATCGCACGGCTTATAAAACACCCATTGGTATGTCACCATATCGATTGGTGTTTGGTAAAGCGTGCCATTTGCTGTTGAACTTGAGCATCGAGCTTATTGGGCAATTAAGAAATTGAATTTTAACTTGAAAGAGGCGGTGAAAACCGATTACTTCAATTAAACGAAATGGAAGAATTTCACAAGAATCATATGAAAATGCCAAAATGTATAAAGAAAAAAACAAAAAAATGGCATGATCAAATGATTTTGCGGCGTGAATTCTTACCCGGTCAACAAGTATTATTGTTCAATTCTCGATTGAAACTCTTTCGAGTAAACTCAAATCACGATGGTCCGGGCCATTTGTGGTTGAACGTGTGTTTCCTTATGGTGCCGTCGAGTTGAGAGAAACGATGGGAATTGTTCCAAGTAAACGGACAACGATTGAGACATTATTTTGGGAACGAAGCAAGAAAGGTTTTAAATCTTCCACTTGGTGATGAAATTTCTTGAGTCCGAATAGTTGAGTCCGGCTAACGACTATAAATTTAGCGCTTTTTGGAGAAGCAACCCAAGTGATTTTAGTGTGATCGAATTTTTGTGTGATTTTATTTTCTTTTAGTTTGGTGTATATTTATTTGAATTTTGGTGTGATTTTTGTGTGAATTAATTAGTGTGTGATTATAAATTTTGAGTTTGATCGTGATTTTAAATTTTATATATATAAAAAAATGGCAAAGAATAATTGAAAATGCATGCGGCTTAGGAGACAGACGACGAAAGGCAATTGGAGCATGCGGGCATTTATTGCAGTACCGGAGTGATGTTAAATTTAAGGCTCGATTCAGCCTTATTTTGTTTTTGCAAACATAACACACTCAACCTCACGTCCATTTCCTCTTCTTCTACAAAAATCCCACCTAATTATTCATTTATACATCATTCAGTGGGCAATTGAGCAACTTAATCATCATCTTCATCTTCTTCATCAATTGGGTAAGTAAGCTTCAATTGTACATCAATTTTTTTCAAATTTTCTAGCCTAGGGTTGAAATGTGGGAATTTTCAATATCATTATAATTTCGAAATTCTTGATAAATTCTTGATAAATTGTGATGATATATGACTATATTGTGCTTGAATTGATTGGTGTTGAAAAATGGGCATGAATTGAATTTCAAATTTGGTGTTCATCTCTTCTTTACATATATGCCTACAAGGTGTTTGTTAAAATATTTCAATGAAAAATATTACACCTAGGCATTTGATTCTTGTCATCATTGTGTACTAAAGGTTATTTGATCATGAATTGATGACAAGGATGCATAATTCTTGAGTTATTGCAAAATTCCTAACCCCTATCTCGTATTGTGCGTTCTATGTGTTATGTTGCTTGTGTCATTTTCCAGGTAATTTTTAAATCAATTACAATGCCAAGAACAAAGAATGCAAGCAAGGGCAAAAGCGTGGCAAGTACTTCCGAGGAAAATATTGAAGACCGTTTTCTTAATTTGGAAGCACAACAGTTGTATTATGACACATTATGCTCGAAGAGCATAACGGCGGAACGGGGGTTACAACCGGGGCCAAATGATGGTGAACTTGCACAAATGATACATCGAAGCAATGGAGAAAACTTTGTGCACAACCTAGACCATTCGCACCGAATATTGTCCGAGAATTTTATGCGAATGCAAAGACCAAAACTCGGCTATTACTCGGATGTTTTCATACGTGGAGTAAACAAGGTATACACATACAAGAGCGATAAGAGAATATTATGGACTCCCCTGTGGATCACTCACCGTATGTCGAATTTATCTCGCAACCACCGAGTATGGAGGAGATTTGTAATACCTTATGTCGGCTACTGAACGTGGTACGTCATATAAAGGTTGTGGGAGGTGCTCTTTTTTTCCGCACACGAGTCTTAGTCGGTATGGGCGAGCTTGGTACCACTTCATATGCAACAATTTGATACCAACCAAGCATGTCGGTGATGTAACTAAGAACGAGCCCATCTTCTATATGCATTAGTTCTTGACATACAATTTGACCCGGTAAATTATTGCAACGTCCCTTTATAACAAAATGCTACACCCCAAAACAGGGGGACTAATCTTACCGAGTTTAATTTGTGGGTTATGTAAAAGGAGGGTGTTAAATGGGATAGCTCCGAGCCGTTGGAAAATCCTAAGGGACCTATAGATTCGGCTACTATTGCTTCTTATGACGAATGGGCGGTGGTGTGCCTAATCCGGCGGTGCGGGATATATCCTTGATCCTGAATTTGCCCTACCAGCTATTGAGCCTCGATACTTATGCCCACCCGCGAGATATCAACACTCCATCCGGTTCAACAAAGACGTTCTCGTTCTAGATGCTCAAATAATGACCCTTCACACGCACTAGTTCGCGAAGTACGAGAATTGAGAAGGGCTTTTGTAGAGCAACGCCACGCAGAGCGGCACGAGAAGAATATGAGAATGAGCACAACCGAGTACTTGCCCCGGATATATAGCCGGACACACTCACAATTCCAATTCCCAATACCACCACCACCGGGTCCTATTGCTCATTTTTCACCACACGACTCCGATGAGGAGTCCTAGGCGCTCCGGCTTTATCGGAAAGTTTTCTCACTCTCCATTGAGGACAATGTTCAATTTAATTTTGGGGGTGTAATCAGTATTTGTGTCTTTTGAGTCGTATCGAGTCGTGTCAAAAAAAATCGAGTTGAGTCGAGTCGGGTAGTTTGTTGAACTATAGAATTGCATGACTAAGTAGATTTGTTGATCACGAGTTGAATCGTCACGAAAGCATGCTTTTAAGTGGTTATTTATATTTTGCTTCATTGATTTCATATTCATGCATAATTACGTTAACTTATTTGAAAATGATTAATGAAGTCGAGTGTTGCTTGTATGATCCCACGGATTCTAGAACTTGTTTGATCACTAATTGAGGCGAAATCTAGGTGAAATAACATAAGGAAATGATTTAGACCATCTTTGAATAAAAGCTAGAGCCAAAAATGACTACCTTTGTACGATATAATTTCACTAGTGTCCCCTTTTGAGCCTATTAAACTTTGTTCTTTGGCAACCAATTTTTTACCTTGAGCTTACATGTGAAAATCCTAATTACCCATCACTCATACACACAAAATGATTGAAGGTTGAGGAGGATGTGATAAGTAAGGTAGATGTTCACTCGCATGAAGTTGCCGAGAAAAAGAAATAATGAAACTCTATGTGTTAAAATATGCAAAAGATCAAGTTTGGGGGTCTCAAAAAAAAATGTTGAAAATAGAGGCTCGTAAAGGGAGAATAATTGAAAATTCAACAAAAGTGAAGGTAGCCATTTTGTTTGGCAATTGGTGATTTGAAGAGGTAATTGTGTGTTTGGGTGAGTTGAGCCACTTAATCCTAAATTTTACTACCCGACCCTAAGCCACATTACAAGCTTTGGAAGTCCTATTGATCCATGTGTTATATTAGCCTACATTAGTGGAGATTAGTGTGAATAACAACCCTATGGAATCCGGTAGTCATTATCTTTTGATACTTAGAAGTGGATCATCTTGATAACGTTTGATTGCGTAAATTAATTTGAATAATGTAAACGGAATTTTCATGAATATTCAACACTTTTGATCACAATGTTAAAATGCATGTTTGATTGATAGTGAAAGAGTTTTTAGACAAATATTATTGGTTTATGGAGTTTTGTAGTTGCTTGTGTTGTTGTATTGTTTGTCTTTCATTTTGGAGTTATAATTGTTTGAGGACAAACAATAGCTTAAGTTTGGGGGTATTTGTTAAGTTGGTATTTTACCAACTTATTTGAGTATTTTAGATTAGAATTTGGTTTTATTTTGAGTGTTTTTAGAGTCTTTAGAGTCCAATTTATTTCAAATAGTGTCGATGAAGAGTCACTACAGTTTGGTAGCCGAGAAATGAAGAAAACGATGAAAAACGGCGTGAAGAAAGAAGAAATCGCGTTTGAAAAAGGAAAATCGCACTTTGACCCAGGACGGGCGGGCTGCGGCTGAGTGGCCCGTGACAGGTGTGCAAGTTTGGAGCAGGCATGTGGCGTTACGGCGCCCAACGCCCGTGGGCAGCGCCGGCGGAAGAAATTGACGATGCGGGTGGGCGCCGGCAGCGGCTTTCAACACCCCGTAATCTGCAGCGCCCGGGCGGTCAATTGTGTGCGGAAGTTTTGGGCGCCCTTGGCTGGGCGAAATTTCCTAAACACTACTCCCTTTCTTGGATTTTTGTGGCATATAAATACTAGCCTTGGGGCTTGAAATTGGGGATCTTGGAACCCTTGGGAAGAGAATAAAATAGCTACAAGACAAGGAAGAAGGATTGGAGCATCTTGAGAAGAATTTGGAGAAGAAGATTGGAGGCTTCCATCATCTAGAAATAGAGAAGATCCCTCAACTCTTGTTCTTATTTTGTTGCTTTCTTCATATCTTGTAAGATGTATTGTTGTATTTTCATGGATTCATTTTCTTTAATCATGAGCTAAACTCTATAATTCTAGAGGAATGATGTAATCTATGTTTGAACTTATGTTTTAAGATTGTGGTTTGTCAATCTAGATCTATCAATTTATTTGTGCTATTTGGATCTATTGCTTCTAAATTACTTGATCAATAATTTAGATTGTTTGGTGTATTTGATTTGACACTTGAGAAAGGTAATTGAATACATGACCTTGGAATAGCATAACCTAGGATTTCATAGAATTGAGAGATTTGTGAATCCTTTGAAGTCATTTATCAAGATTCATAGCTTTTATTGAGATCTTAATTGGTGATTTTTATAGAGATATTGATTTTCCAATTGAATCTAAAATCATTTGGCACTTGAGAGAGGGAATGATTATTGTAGAAATCTTGACTTATAAATTGGTAATTTATGATTGATAAACCATATTGACAACATAAGGGATAACTAGATTCATCATACCTCTAGAATTCATTTAATCATTTGGATAAACTCATTAATATTTTCATATTCTTGATTTATTTTTAGTATTTTTAGTATAATCAACTCCACCATATATTGAATTTCTAAATAAAGTTAGACTACTATATTATAGTACTTAGCAATAATTCGATAATTATTCCCTGTGGATTCGACAACCTTACTACTCTATATTAAAACTTGACACGTAGACTTGCGGTTAGAAAATTCTCTAACACTTGTACGCCCGGAGTAGGAAATGAACCAAGGTCTTGAGCGATTCTTGAATGAGTCGGATAACTTGCATATCATCTTCCCGAGGTGAGGTTGAATAGTGAGGAGCCGTTTGTCAAAAGATCCAAAGGCGAAATCTTCCGACCGGTGGTGTTGCGAGCCATCTCACCCGATGCTATTTCGGTCAAAGAAGGTATGAATTTTAAGGGATATTTTAATTTTACGGAAGCATGTTGGGCTGATATGGTCGCAATGGACTATATCCATTTATGTTAATAAACTTAGGCAAATTGAAGTATGTATACATGTTAGTAAAACTATTACAAAAGTATGCCCTGTTAAGTTTATAAATGAAAACCCGACATGATCCATTTAAAACCTCTCAATAGAGACGGATCTAAGTAGGTTTAACAACGCCATGAACAAAACAAGTGTCGAAAAATGAAATCTTTCACAACATGTGATACATTGAAAAACAGGGTAATTTGGGACTTGCATGACAAATTTTATAAATCAGGACTATTTATGCATATCTCTAAAATCAGTAGGACTTATAGTGCAAGATTTGAAAACAAAGGGATGACAAATGCAAAGTACGGGACTAACGGTGTAAGAGGCCTAATCATGTGGAACCGAGGGTGCAATTTTCTCAATATTTCACCCTTGCAACAGCACATGTGGGTTGTATTGTTGGATATAAATTGAATGTATCTAATGCTGAAAAATATTAAGTGTACAACAAACTTCAGACAAATCAAGCTAAATCACTACATTCAATAATTATAAATTTTGAAATATTTCTTTATACACAACGTTATTCATCCTGTTTATTTTTTGATTTATCGTCGCCACAACATTCTTTTAGATTGGGAAATGTTGGCATTTCTTATACTTTCATAGATTTTATCACCCTAAAATAAGAAAACTTGAAATTTAAACTATAATTATTGTAAAAAATTAATGATTAAAAATAAATAAATTGCGATATCTCGCATCGAAATACGCACTTCAAAGGTTGTTCACATTGTTTTAATCATTGTATGTTAGTTTCTAGCACCATTTTTTTCTGAATGTAAGAGAAGAATGATTGACAAATAATTTTATTAAGATGGGTTTTCGAAATGTAGAGAAATTCCACAGTAAGAATAATTGCATTAAGAATCCATATTTATAGGTGAATTAATAGATATAATTAAGGAAATATTTTAATATAATTTTTGCTATATATTGTATCGTTAATAGCAAATTTTTATTCCTGTATTTAATTTTGTAGTTTTGTAGTTAATATTCGTAGTTATTTCATACAATTTTGGATTTGTAATTGAGGTATATATCTTATATTTTTGGAATATGTAGATAATATTATTACAAAAAAAAAGCTGAAATTATTCAATAGTTCATATTTTTATTATTATTATCGGTAGAAACTTGATTGCAACCAACTAAATACTCAAACTTTTATAAATACTTGTTCAATTTACCATGATCAATAATTTTTTTTTCAATAATTTTAATCAATGATTAATATATATAACTAAAAAGAAATTGATTAGAATTCCATAAAAACATGACATTCAGTTTTACCAAATTTAACATTGATTCTATGCAAAAACAAAATTAACATTGATTGAATTTCACAAAAACGTGCTTTTAGTTTTACCAAAGTTAAAATCAAATGCCTAAATTTTAATTTTTATTGATTTGGAAAAGTCATTTAGGCAGGGAAAAAATTGGACTATTGTTTATAAGTGACTTGATTATTATATATATATATATATATATTATTGGATGAAGAACATGTGTCTTTATAGGGCTGTCGAGCCAGAACCGAGCCAAGTTCGAACAGGAATGACTCGAGTTCGGCTCGTTTAGTTTTTGGAGCGGCTCGAGTTCGGCTCGAGAGTTCGATTCGAGCTTTCCTAATGGAGTTCGAGCTCGGTCGTTTAAAAATTATGTAGTTCGCGAACGCGATTCGAGCTCGGCTCGTAAAAAGCTCGTTTAACATATTCGACGAGCTTAGCTCGAGTTCGGTTCGTTTAGCTTAAACGAGCTTAGCTCGAGATCGGTTCGTTAAAGGCTCGTTTAGCTTAAACGAGCTCGGCTGTAAAGGCTCGTTATATGGTTAAGCTCGAATTCGAGCTCGTCAAAGCAAACTCGATCTCGTTAAAGATCGAGTTCGAGTTCGTTAAAGCTTAAAATATATGGTAAATTATCCTTATTTTATATGTGATGTTTTAAATATTTGTAATATGCTTATGACTTATGATAAAATAATAAATTATTAAGTCTAAATCTATAATTAATACTAGGTAACTCTCATATGATACACGAGTTTTGTTGGTTTTTAGACTAAATACTTTTTTAGTTCTCACCAAACTATTTATTTTTTAAAATAATTTAATTTAAATAAAATCAAATAATTTTAAAATATTCCAAACCAACACTTTTTCAAATATGCCTCAATTAGAGTAACACCCATGTGTTACATGAGATTTGTTCACAAATAATTTCAAAAGATAGCGTATAGATAGAATCATTGATTTTGAATTATTTGTTATCTTTTAAAATTATTATCTTTAAATTTAAAATTATATTATTAATTAAAATGAGTGAATATATTCAATAAACAATATATATTTTGAACTAATAAAATCTTTTTATTTTTTTCTTGCTCGTTTTCTACATTTTATACATATAATATAATATTTAAGCTTGAAAAAATAACTAATTTAAAAATAGTGTAGATAGAATCCTTGATTTTTAGATTATTTTACTTTTAAATTTGTTATCTTCTAAATTCAAAAATAAATTATTAATTCAAATGAGATAATATCTTCTACAAAAAAATATAGATTTTGAACTAATAGAATCTTTGTCAATAAAAATATGCAAATGAGTTGAATGGATCGATATTGACTTTTCCAAACTATTTATCACCTATGTACAATTTAGAGTTGATATTATTTTTCCTTTATATTCTTGGTTATTAACAAATATCCAAGTTTGATGAAAAATGACACGTGTCAATTTTATTTTTTGTTTTAGTATATATGATTGATATTATATTTGTGCTTTTATATAGACTATAATATTATATATTATGCTTTTAGTTTCATTTGGTTTATTAGATAGTTATAATTTTTGGAAATTTACATACTCTTTTAAATATTTGTAATATTCTTATGATTTTATGATAAATACTTTGGTTGATGATCACATTAATTACTAAGTCTAAATTTATAATTATTACTAGGTAAGTTTCGTGTGATATACAAATTTTATTGGTTTGTTTAGACACTTCTTAGTTCCCTAAACTATTTTCTTAATATTTTAATTTTTAACAAAACCAAATAATTTTAAATTATCCAAAACCAAAGACTTTTATAAGTACACCTCATTATTATATATGTGATTTTATATATAATGTATTATTTTATATTATACTATTGGATTCGTTCGATTTTGATTTTGTAAATTTGATTAATATTTTGTCTAGCCTTCATCCTTAGATATATAGTTTGTTACAAGGAATAATATTATTTTACAAACGAGTTTGAACATAGACTCACGAGCCTATAAATCACGAGCCTATAAACGAACATGTTCGCTAGCTTAATTATCGAACCGAGCTCGAACACAAGCTAACGAGCACAAAACGAACACGTTCACGAGCTCAATTAACGAACCGAACTCGAGCCCCAGGCTCGCGAGCACTCAAACGAACCGAACTCGAGCCAGGCTTGCGAGCCTATAAACGAACCAACTCGAGCCTAGCTCGCGAGCCCGCAACGAACCGAACTCGAGCCGAAGCTCGTGAGCCCGTAAACGAACATGTTCGCGAATTTTCGAGTCGAATACATGTAAGCTCGAGTTCGGCTCGTTCTCGAATTTTAGGCTCGAGTTCGGCTCGTTAAGCTCGACGAACGATCTCGAACGAATATTTTGTCGAACCGAGATCCGAATAGCTCGCGAGCGCTTGGTTCATTTGCAGCCCTCTATGTTTTTAAGATGTTACATGTTTTTGAATTTTGAATATATCATATTTCATGAACATAACCCATCCATCTAAGTAATAGAATACAAAATGGAATAGATAATTTGAATTGACAGAAATGAATATTTATAAATAAATATAAATAAAATTACATGCTACTCACATATTTGATCTATGTCATTGAGTGTATTAGTATGGTGATTATCATGCTCTTAGCTATGATATTGAATGCGACGAAAATTGTGATAGTTCATTGGTACTATATGAGAATTGAGATGAACCTGATTGTTTGGCAGTAACTTGAGAATGTTGCACAACTAAGGACTTTTGGATATAATTGCTTCAACATGATGCTTGAGACAAATCCTCTCTCTAAAAAAAACCCAAAAAAACTAATTCTTCTCCTTTTCCCTCCCCCACCAGCCGCCTCCCCCTCCCTTGTTGCTTTCCATGGAAGCTTGAATGCAGCTTGTTTTGCTTTATTTTTGCTCTTGCACCACCACAAAAGCCGGCGACGGTCGGAATTTTACTGGTCGCCGGCCAAAACCTCCGTGTGATGTTTTTTCTCTATTTCAAGATCCGGGATTGTGGTGTTTTTTCGTGGTGGCAGACCAACTATTCGATGACGGCGATTTTAAGGAGTGGTGGTGTCGGGATGTGGTCGTGGATTTGGGGGAGGGAGATATCCTTTATTTCTTTGTTTGTTAGGTGTAGTTTTGTTTCTTTGTTTTTATTTTGTTGCTTTGTTGTAGTTTTTATCTTGTTTTTGTTTTTTATTTTCTGGTTGATTTGCGAAACACGTGGCGGATCAGTTATCGATTACAGTAGTATGTAGTGGTTGTTTGTGCCCTAAGGTTTTTTTTTGGTGTGTTACAGTCTCCTTTAAAGGAGTGTTGAAGTCTCTCGGCGTGGAGTGGTTTAGTTTGGGGTGGGTAGTTTTTTTAGTCCATGTTGTGAATCAATTGATCTTACCAATTCCCCCACTTGGTTCTAAGTTAGTCTTGTTGGCTCTTGCCGTTGGCTACGATTGTAGTTGTAATTTTAGTTCTTGAGTTGTTATAATATATTACTATCGTTCGAAAAAAATATAAATTGCTTCAATAACAATATGTCGCCCAAATAGGAGATTGTTATGCATTATTTATTTCCTAATGTGGACAACATATTTTAACTTTTAAGTGTGCAATTATATTTTTATTTAAATTATTATTGGACTATTAAGCAATATAATTATGATGGAGTTCTAAGATTACTAAATTTGATATGCAACCAATAACTCGATACCTAATAGTACTCAATTTAGTGGATAATGCGAATAATTGAAATTTGAATGATATATAAAGATTTCATGATGAGGTCTCCATCGTCTAAAATCACACATAGTTTTTTATTATCTCCATCAAGAAAGAAAATGAAAATGAATAATCCATTAAGGATTAAAGAGATTTAGTTGAGAAATGCCATAAACCAAACATCGTTATGTTCGACGTGTTCGTGAAAATTGGTTATCAATAGATATTCTACACTAAGGGTATCTAGGTATTTCGTTATTCTATGACAAATTTGACGATTTTAGCATGAAGTGCGTTTTAGAAATTTTCCTTCGTTCTAGGATGATTATTATAAATTTTATATTCGATCGTATTATATGATAAAATTTCCAACAAGAAACTCAGAACGTTCCAGATTAGTGAATATTAACTATTTTTATTGGTAGTAAAGATTGATGTTAAAGTCATCTTTTTAACACGAGTTTGGTCTAATGATCCCACGCTCTTGTCGGATAGGATATATCTCTTTTGGCAAAAACTCATATAGACGGTCTCACATGATTTAGATCCGTGAGACGGAGAGCCCTTACACAAAGTTTTAAAGGTTTTTTTTTTCGATTTTATTTTTCTTAGGGTTTATATTTGTTTTTTTAGGGTTTATTTTATTTCTTGGGTTTATTTTTAATTGATTTGGGTTTTTAGGATTTTTAGTTTTTTTAGGGTTTATTTTTTATTTTTGAGTTTATTTTTGTTTTTCTGATTTATTCTTCATGGTTCATGTTTTTAGGGTTTATTTTTGTTTTTTCATGGTTCATTATTATTTTCAAATTTATTTTCATGATTCATGCTCTCAAGACGGAGCTTTTAGGAGGTTCGTCTCACTGGATTTAGATCCGTGAGACCGTCTCACAAGAGACTTGCTCATCTCTTTTTCTATTTCACCCGCGTTTGTTCACGTGAGCTTTTCTTAAAAAAAAAAAAAAAAAAAAAAAGAAAAAAAAGTTGTGTATTTATGCCTTTCCCAAAAGTCACTTTTGTCATGACCAACTTGGTGAATTTATTTTTATTCCTTTTTCTAATATTTTGTTTAAAAATTGATAACCTTTTTTATTGGGGAAGTCTTCTATGAGACACTCTCACTATTAGACATCGTGAAACGGACACCCAAAAATAAATACAAAAATTATAAAAAAATAAAAATAAATTTAAAAACAAAAAATCTAAAAAACAAATATAAACCCTAAGAAAAGATGAATCTTTAAAAATAAATCAGAAAAACATAAATAAACCCAAAAAATTCAAAAGATAAACCCTAAGAAAAATTTTAAAATCCTAAAAAAATAAATCAATTAAAACTAAACCCGGAAACAATAAACAAACCTAAAAAGACAAATATAAACCCTAAGAAATAATTAATCCTAGAAGAAACTCTAAAATTTTGTGCAAAGACTCCGTCTCATAAACTTTAAGTACGTGAGATGATTTTACATAAGTTTTTGCCTTTTCATTCTTTTCTTCAAGATAAGGTAAGAAAAGTGATATTTATATCCAATAAGGAATTTTTAATAACTTATACAGCTAAGAATTTAAAATAAAATTAAATTAAGTTTGAGTTTATATGATATATTTTAGATTTCTATCTGATGCACCCATCTTTCAATGTGCTGACTCCATCATTATTATTTTAAAGAGATAATTACAGAAGGCACCCCCATGTTTGGGGTAATTATAAAAAAAAAAGAGATTATTTTTCATAAATTTAAAGGGGTAAATCTGTAATATTCATAGAAACATTACGGTTTTTTTGAAATAATTTTTGCTTATGAAAGGAGAAAATGTAAGATGAATCAAACCTCAAAGGTTTTTGCAATTTTAAAAAATTACGTTTTTTTTTTTTTTTAAAATTAGTCCGAACTTCATTTTTTTAAAATTATTATCCCTATTTTAAAAGAACAAAAAACATTTCCCCAACATAATATATGCGAAACAAAAGAGAACAGTTAGAAAAAGACAAGATAAAAGCATAATTTATACATCTCAGGATCTAGAAATGTGGTGATGTTATTACAAATGACGATCAACTGTTATCTACTTCAAGCAACCTAACAAAGCAAAAGCACTTAATGTATAAAAGTCAATAAATAATCCTTCGGATCAGCAAAATAAAATTTAGGCAGCCAACACAACTGTCCATCTGACAGATCTACACCAGCAACACGAAAAAACAAAACAAAAATTTGAGAAAATCGAAAGAGTCAGCACGAACTGCTTCTCAGTCTATCAACCTTCACATGAAATCAAGAATATGTATCAGTATAATTTTAGAACTTAATTTGCGATGAAATTAAATGATAGACCCTACCATGTAGCATGTCAACTTGTTTCCACAGAGAGTGGTAAGGGATAATTGCTCAGAGTCAGGCTGGTTGCTGAACACACAAGAAATGAAGAATTTTAACATGCAAAACGTCCAAAGAAGTCAAAATTTTAGACGGTAATTACAAAAACTACCGCTAAAGTTTAGCCTTGTTCCAAAAAACTTCACTTATCTTTCAAAATTACAAATACCCCCTTATATTACACAAACACAGGGTGCAATTTGTAAAATGGAAAGAATGATAGAGAGGTTATTTGTAATTTTCAAGGATAGCTGCGTTTTTATATAATTAGATTCAACCTCAAGGGCATTTTTGTAATTAACCCAAAGTTTAGATGTGTTCATACCTTCCGGTTCCATTTTCAGCCAATCGTGCCCGCATATCATAGCTTCTCTAGTATCTGGATTTAGTGAACTATGATACTGATCAAGAACTCTACCGCTGTTGCTGAACGCTAACTCTGGTCCAAGAGTAGACACAGGAATGGCAAGTAAATCACGCGCCATCATAGACAAGATTGGATACCTCGGTGTGTGGACTTTCCACCAATTCAATATGCTGAAATCGTAATTACGGGGAAAAACAGGTTCCTCTAAATACTTGTCCAGATCTGATGACACACTCTGACTTTGTGAAGTTTCATACAAAAACTTGTCAAAGCCCTTAAGTTTATCTCTAGAACCATTGCTGCTACTGGGTAAACTGCTACCAGGTAGATTTGAATCTTGATCGAACGAAGATGAGCCCATTGAGTACTCGTTAAAAGTTCCCTAAGACCAGCAGAAACTTCTTTGATGCGATCGGGAGCAGCGGTACCGTAAATCTGCGAAAATAATATTCGACCAACTTCATTTTGAAACGAGGATCTAGAATTGCTGCTATAGCTAAAACCAAACTGCACTTGCTCCAATACATGTCGAACTTGATTTTCATCTTCAACGCCACAGAACTAAGAAAATCATCGGGGCTCTTACACCACTCGTTTAATTGAATGTGCATATCACATATTTCTGGAAAAAATATGTTGGCAGTTGGGTTTTTGTTTCCTATTACAATATTAGTAAACTCAAGAAGAAATTTCATGTAACCCGCGACAGAACTCGCCCATTCCCACTCGGTCTCAGATAAAGCCTTTGAGTAGGACGGATCGTGCTCTTGCATAAGACAAAAGGCAGCTTTGTACTCTATTGCTGATTCAAGCATCAAGTACGTTGAATTCCATTGCATCGGATAGTCGAGAACTAGACGCCTACCACTACTGATTCCTACTTGTTGAGCAAATTCGTTAAATTTTCCGAGTAATGCCTGTGTGCTTTTAACGTGCCTTACACTCTCGCGAACTTTATGTGTCACGTCCCGACATGCTTCCATGACTTCTTGCACAATGGACTTCAAAAGATGTGTAACACATCGCACATCAAATAACTCGCCATTCTTTAAGAGAGGCCTATTTTGGGATAGCCAATCTTTAATCTTAAACACCATAATTTCATAGGCAGAACAATCATCAAATGTCATGGAAAACAACTTGCGATCAATAGCCCAGTCTGTCAAACTCTTAATAATAGCTTCTGAAAGTATATCATCAGTGTGAGATGGATCTAATGATATGAAATTAAGTATCTTCTTCTGTAACTTCCAGTCCTCATCAATATAGTTAGCTGTCAGGCAAATGTACTCTGAACTCTCAGGTGAAACCCACATGTCAACAGCAAGACTGATTCTACCATGCAAATGATGAATAGACTCATATACCTTCTGTTTCTCTTTCCCGTAGATGGTCATGCAGTCTAGTTCAATAGCACCATTATTGTTGACCTCAAACATGGGCTGCAGATTATTGACGAATATTTTGAATCCAACATGGTCCACAATGGCCAGGGGATAACCATGTAACATAATCATTCGAGCGAGATCCAACCGACTACGATCTTGATCAAATTTAACACTTCCCAGATTGAAAGTTTGGATTGTTTCTTCTTTCTTTTGCTCCTGCTCAAACTTAAGAGGTAAAGGACTGAGGATTTCATCTTTTATTTTCCCTTCTTCATAGTTTATTGTTGAAGGACCAAGATTACTTTGATGAAGAGGACTCTGACTAGTTTCTTTTCTCTTTCTCTTGGCAGAAAGTATTTGAGAAACATCATAATTTGATCTCTTAAGACACCTTAACAAATGATTCCTCAAATGAGTTGTACCACTATTACTGGACCCACTTAGTTTCTTTTTGCAATGGACACAAACGGCATACTGTGCGTCTGCCTTTCTGACTCTTTTCAAGTGATTCCACACAACAGAAGTTAACCTCTTCGTTTTCTTGGCAGGGATCTCATTTAATACTTCCATGACATGGACAAGTTATTAAGTATATCTAATCTGCATCAATTATATGAAGAGCTGCAGTCATAACAGAGCTCCTTTTTAAACAACTGGGAATAACATATAACTTTTATTCATATGAAAACTGAAGTAACAGTAATTATGACAAGCATGATTTGGCAATTTGACTACAACAGCTTAAACAAGAAAAGGCTTGCAAAACTACATTTATGACAACCACGACGGTTATTTGACTAAAATAGACTAAACAAGAAAAGACTTAGAAAACTATGTTAAAAAAAAAACATATAATGAGCATCACTTGAGCCACCTGTGGTTTTGAACCATAGAGTATAGGCGTTGGACAGTGAAAAGCAGCCATGTTTACAAGCACAACATAATGCAATGAACAGGAGCAGCAAGGTCAATGCAGTGAGCAGTTGGCCAGAGAACATAAAAAATTAAAAAGAAATACACCAGTAGCAAGAAAAATAATTTCTTGTAGAGTTCGTTTGAATTGATGGATTTCGAGCTAAAGATTTTTAAGTTCATAATAACAAATCCACTTAACTTGTTTGAACAATGTTATGTTTTGCCATGGGATTCCAAAATATTGAGGTCCCACCTATCTTTCTATAATGGATTTCATATCCACCTAATATGGAAATCATTTGAAACCTTTATCCAAATCCTTACATCCATGATCCAACGCAACTTTAGGTAACCTGGTCTTCATGTGTATGTCCACTGCTTTGCTCATCATGCTTTACATTTCAAACATGATACTATGTGATCCAAACAGACATTATTCCAGAAACTTGCAAACATCACGCCTTCAAATATTCAAACTTGCTTTCATATTGAACAGTTGATCTCCTAATGCATTTAACAGTAGAATGCCGTCATGTTATTCATGCGTTGCAAAATGACAAAACTTTCTCAATTTGAACGGATCATCTATCAACACACTCAAGTTCAAAAACATATGAAACATGAAAAGACAAAAATAATAATAGGGTGTGCCAGATCATGGTAAACAAACCGATAATCAAACTTCCGTTGCTCACTAAGTTTCATCTGAAAGGTTAACTTCCTTCCCATTCCCTCTTCTGATCCCATTAGACACATAATGAAAAAAGTGCACCCAAACCACACAGCCCCATCTGGGACTACCTTATGAACCGCTCTTTGGGCATCCCAAAATTACAAATGCACTAGAAGTCCACCCATTTTTGATAAATAGAAAAAGAAAACTACTTTATCAATACTCTATCAAGCAGGCATATGAGGGCAAACTTAGCGATTCTTTTCCAAAGTTATTTGCTTTAGAGCCGTTATGATGCTCATTTCTACAACCTTTTGAAAGGAGTGACCTGAATCATATAATGATTGCATACGCATAATGAACTCTCACATCCCTCTTTGCGTACTATAGCTGAATAGATCAAGACTAAATCACCCGCTGATTCAACACACACACACACACAAAGTGCAGCGGAGACAAATAACGCTCACTAACCGCTCATTTAGCCTAAAGCGATTCTACAACACTTGATCCGGGGTTTTGATATGACGGAGCATCCGAAAAACAAAAGAATTCCACGAAAACACCCGATATCGCAGATAAACATCACTTAAAACAAAAAAAAACATCATCTTCAAACTAATTCCTACAAGGAAAAACAAAACAAAAGTGTGAATTTTACAACGGATCACCAACTAGAAAGAATTTCAGCTCAGAAATGACATTAAATAATCGTAATCGGGTCGGATCTGATGTGTAGATGGAAGAAAAATCAAACCTGCGAGTGAGAATTCTGGCCGGTGGTGGAGGTTGCAGAGAGAGTCCGAACGGAGGATCCGAAATGGCGTAAAAGGGTTAGGGTTTGGATTTCAGATATTTCGTAGGTTTGGATAATGGGTATGATATGAACCGGTTTTTTGGTTTTGGTAAGGAAACCCGGAAATTGGATCCGCTTTACCATGGTTTGATTTATAGTAACTGAAATCAGACACGAGTTTTGGGTCGGGTTAGGTGGGTGGGTTACTATAAATGTGTAGGTCTAGTTTGGGACTTTTGGTATGTGTTAGGAAAAGTTTGGTTTTAGGGTTAAATGAGGATTAACAGTAACTACACATCAATTATCCAATTTATTTTATTCATTTAATTCGTTGGTTTGCCAAAAGTTTTATTTAATAATTATTAATTCATCCAATCTACTATCTTCTAAAAACTTCACGTTGGGATAAGAAATTTATGCCACCAAGGAAACACGATCAATATTTGTTCGGCCTTGACGCCCGCAAAACAACAGTGAAAAGGGAACTAGAGTGTTTTGCCGTCGTACCTTCTCCGACGCTCAAGTCAAGTAAATCTATGGAAGGATAATAATTAAACAATTCATTTGATGAGTATAGTAGAAGAAAAGATAATATAATACTCCATTTATATAGAAAATCACATTTATAAGGAGAAAATAGTAATTATCATAAGAATTTCACTTCATCTTGTGGATAAGCATCATTTGACCATCTAAGTAGATAATTTTTGTATATTTATCGTCTATTCTTTAATATCAAATAAAAATCATTTTATGGTTCTACCTATTACAATTTACAGCCCTAGTAGAGTTCATACTTGTATTTGAGCCTCAAATTTATTGATCAATTTAATAGTCCAAATCTAGACCGTATCAATTCATGTAGTCAATATCCACTTCAAGTTTCTTTTCCTTTTTTTTTTTGGCATTTTTACTGGGATTCAATTGCACTTGTTATTTGTACGTACCAAAATATATAAAAAGATTAATATATTACATTTTAATGTGTCACTTCTAGTTTTAAACTTTAACATGGGATTTCGATAGTAGTCGAATTTTAAAACTCTCAAGCCTAAATCATAGAATTGAGATTCGATTCCACATCCTCTCCCAAGATATGTACTTAAAAAGAAAAAAAGAGCTGACCGCATGAAATTTTAATTATAATATAAATTATCATATAAGTTTAATCCCCTGAAAAATATATTTTTTATATTATGATCTTAAGAAGAAATTCAATTCGTTCCTCAATTTAAAATTTCAGAAAATTTAGTACATTGTTCATGAGAAAAAAAGAGATCATGCTTCACATGAGTTTATCAACTATACTTAAATCGCATCTGATAAATCTCACACACTTTTCCATAAGAAATAAAGAGATGATACTTCACACAAGTTTATCGAGTACTTAAATCACATTCATTCTAAGGTAGATTGATTGATTGACTTCTTTCTCTTGTAATAGTCTTCCAAGTTTTAGAAATTTATAAATTTTACTTGTAGATTATAAAGAACAAACATAAAGTATTGCATTTTGAAGGAAGGATATATAATGTGCCATCGATTCTGATATCTAAATCGTTATCCACGAATCTAAGAATCACGTATGGATGACTAGCAAAGTTTATCCAGTAAAAACTCGGGGATGCTCAAATAATAAGTTAAGGAATTTGAACAAGCATGTACAACATAAAAATGTAACAATCTTGATTTGGCGTAAACAAATCGGATGTACTTGGATCGGGTCGTCTCGAGCCTTGGTACTTTTGGTTCGGTCTGTAAGACGGATAAACGTTAGGCTAGCCAGGAGGGTTCCCGGCTAAGACCCTCCGATCTTAAGTCGATCTGGTCTTGGGTCGCTAGTGAATGTAAAGCGAGGTGAATAGCATAAAATGTCATACATGTAGCAATGGAGCAGTGGCGTATTTATAGGCACTATTTCATCGCCGTGCGGGTTCGTGCGGATCCGCACAACCTCACTCCACGTGCTGCCTCCTATTGGTCCACCTGGCTAAACCCATCTATCGTATACGGGTCGGGTTGCTTGGGCGACCATACGACCACCTCGGATCGGTCGTGACCTCGCTTCGTAGTGTGTATCGGCTAGCTTGAACTCCTTCTATTAGGTGGATCGGGTAGACGACCCGATCCATGACCTCGCTTGGTCGTGACCTCGCTTTTCATAGTGTATCGGCTGGCCTCAAACTCATTCTATTAGCCTGGGTCGGGTAGACGACCGATCCATGACCTCGATTCGGTCATTCACTCGAATAAAGCGAGGTAGAAAAGTAATTTTAGGCAGGCACATATCATTACTCCCGATTACTTTAGTAATTAATTGATATGGTAACTCACGAATCGATCCGTTGAATTTGAAAAGTTTCTTTCATCCCAACTGCTTCGATCTTCCCGCCCATTCCGCTATATATATCACGGAAGTCTTGGAGTTTACATTTTTACTCGTCATTCATCGCGGTGAAAAATATTTCGATTCAAGCGGCTCCACCGTCCGAGGTTTCTTCACGTGGTCGATCCCACCTCGAGGTAGCCTTAGTTTCACTTGACATTAATATTTTTTCTTATTTCATTTATTTTTCTTCCTTCTTCTTGTTATGCCTTCCGACCG
The DNA here is from genome assembly GCA_016081115.2 of Rehmannia glutinosa. Classification (NCBI taxonomy): domain Eukaryota; kingdom Viridiplantae; phylum Streptophyta; class Magnoliopsida; order Lamiales; family Orobanchaceae; genus Rehmannia; species Rehmannia glutinosa. The sequence goes on along the minus strand of CM071929.1, from coordinate 1,966,585 downwards.
TGCGTTAGGTTCTCATGACTCGGGCTCGGCGGTTCGAGTTCGAGTTCAAGCTCCACCTCGGAGTCTGTTCGACATCGGTCCTCCAAATGGGGCTCGTATTCTGATCTTTAGCCCAATTAGGTCCAGTGCCTCCCCTGGGGATCTCTCGACTTGGACCCTGCCGACGAATCCGGGAGGATGCCCCCATAGATCCTAATTTAGAGTTTACAGCTCCTTGGGCTTTGATTCGTTCTATTGTAAACAGGAACCAAATAGCCGAGATTAGAGACCGATTTTTTATTCCATCAAATTTTCAAATAATTATCCCCGGTAGGAATGACCGTATAGACAAACCACCTCCCCGTTGTATGTCGTTCCATTTGCCTAGCATTGAGGCGGTTTACGTTTTCCTTTAGCTCGCCTATTGTAAATATCTTAAAGGGTCTAGAGTGTGTCCCGCCACTAGTTCCCGAACGCTTATCGTCATATTTTAAGTTTTGCGATATTAATGAAACATTTTGAGGTGTCGACCTCCTTTCCCCATTTTTGGGCCCTTTATTCCATTAACTCCTCTCCAACCACAAGTGAGAAAGGCTTTTTCTACCTCTCTCCCCTAAACTGCTAACCGTAAACTTCTTCATCACCTACCTACTCTCTGTTTGGCCTTGGAAAGAGAAATTTATCTACATTAGAGCCCCGTAGAGACCCGGGGAGGTTCCTTTCGAGTGGAAAGCTACTGCGTCCTCACCTCGTGACCTCGCTTCGGCACTTGGGAGGATGACTTCGTCCGAGGATGTGCTATGCACGAGCCGGTATATCTGTCGGAGAAGCTTCTAACCGAAGAGGTTCTTTCCCTCGCGGACCTTAGCCCCGCCCGGCCAACTTTAAAGTTTGGGTAATCTTCCATTCTTTTACTTAATTGCTTGCTCGTATAGTTCACTCACATTATTCTAAACATTTTTTCTATTTTTCGGAGATGTCCTCAATGACTCATTAATAGCTAAGCAATTGAAAGAAAGATGCGACTTTACTCTCCCGAAAAACGACCTCAATCGCTCAAACACACCACCACCCATGTTGTCTCGGGTTCGAGCGGTGTTCCTCCGACCTCTTACGGGCCTCACCTCATTTCGACCGGAGGATGATGATCTTGATACTTTTAAATTCGAGCCGCTCGCACTACCTGACTCGCTTAACCCCTCGGCCCCTACTTAGCCGGGGTGAAAATGTTGAGAAGGCTTCGCCTCGAAAGGAAAGTCCCACAAAGAAAAAACTCGGAAGCCCCACAAGTCTCGCGATCGGGATTAGCGGGTAAAGATCGCGAAGAGCCCTGCGTAAGAGGCCGCCTCGGGTCGTCTTTAGGCGTGTCGGCAGCGACACGAAATTCAAGGCGACGAGGAGACTTGCAGCGACCACGAGATGGAAGCTCAACTTAAATGGCTCAAGTTATGTGAGAGACATTTCGTAGAGATGTGAGATGGAAAGGCAAAGATCTCTCTCAATCGTCCTCCACTTTCAACGCCTCATTGCCTCGTCCGTCCCCCGATTGGCTAATTAACGGACGAAGCTCATCTCGATACTCATCTTTGGAGAGGACTCTTTCGAGCTATACAAACATACTCTCCTCGATCTTGATCAATTTGCTTTGATACCTTTTGAGTTTACTCATTTGGAAGAATACATAGCCCACAATACTTTTTCGGTAAAAGTCCATTATCTCGTTTAATACATGTTTTAATTTTTCTCTCTCTCTTTCTAACCTCGCTTTTAATTCATTTCGAATAATGCCCTCTCTACACCACCTTTCCCCCGTGCTTTGCTAATTGGAAGCAATCCTCGATGCGGGAAAACGAAGTGGAGAGGCTTTCGAAAAACTCTTGCGAGGACGGGGCCGCGAGGAAAAATTATCTCGGGAGAATCTTTGCTCGTGATCCGAGCCCGAGTGCAGAACAAGAGGTTAATGCGGCTCGCGACAAACCGGGGAGCGAAAGAAAATCACAAATCCAGAAAAAAGAGACCTACGATACGGGTCGCAAGAGGAGGCTATCGGAATATACGAACTCGCTAGAATATACCTCCGCTCTTCAAAGGCTCGCGAAGAGGCGTGAAGTCCTTTCTAACTTCCCATTCTTACGAAAACCTTAGTGGCACGTCGTCGTCTTTCCATTTGTCTATCTCTTTCAAGGTTTCGAGCGATCTTCGGGACCAAGCCCTACAGAGAATGCTTTCAAGGAGGACTTTGATCAAGATAAACTTGACTGCTTCCGTACGGATGATCTGAGAAAGGCGTGAGGGAGAAGCTAAGGAGGAGGAAGGACTTGATGTCGTGCGCGATGTGGAAGAGGGGTCAAGAAAACGGATGAGTGGACCAATCTTATGCATTCGCACATCGGGCTCTGAGAACAACCTCCACCCCGCTACTATTGAAGCTAATAATGATGATGAGGAAGAATAACCTTAGTTTTTACTTCCTTCTTTTGTAAATGAGCCCAATGCTCCATGTGAAGCACATCGTGAATACCAAACTGTGCACTTCGTTTATGCAAGTTGTTTTGTAAATGGGCTAGTCTTTGACCTCGTTTTTTGGTATTATGATGTATGAAAATATTTGATATGAATGAGCTCAAGTCTCCGATTTCGCCTTATCGTCGTTGTTTTCTGATTTTCCCCATTTTTAGTTATTACAACCATATTTGCTAGTCGTTCTATGGATCTTGCTTGGAGCTAACCTCGTGGGTCACTTCTAATTGACGTCTTTCTTTTTGAGATCATTTTTATTTGTAGTGACCTCGCGTCGCCTTTAATCGAAAAACACCTCTCGGGTTGCTCTTCTTTAAAGTTGACTTCGTGGGTCAATTTTACTTGAAGGCGACCTCGTGGGTCGCTTTTAGTTGAGGCCCGACCTCGCGGTCGATTTTACTTGTGACCTCGCGGTCGTCTCGACTTGGCGGCCTCGTGGTCGTGACTTAATTAGCCGACCTCGTGGGTCGCTTTGTCTTGAAGGCGCCTCGTGGGTCGCTTTTAATATTAGCGACCTTGTGGGTCGCTTTGCCTTAAAGTGACCTCGTGGGTCGCTTTTAATAGGAGATGACCTCGTGGGTCGCTTTTAATGGAGTTGACCTCGTGTCGCTTTGTCTTGAAGGCGGCCTCGTGGGTCGCTTAATATTAGCCGACCTCGTGGGTCGCTTTGCATGAAGGCGACCTCGTGGATCGCTTTTAATAGGAGGCGACCTCGTGGGTCGCTTTGTGTTCGCGGCCTCGTGGGTCGCTTTTAATATTTGGCCGACCTCGTGGGTCGCTTTGCATTGAAGCCTCGTGGGTCGCTTTTAATAGGAGCCGACCTCGTGGGTCGCTTTAATAGGAGCGACCTCGTGGGTCGCTTTTAATATTCTTGACCTCGTGGGTCGCTTTGCATGAAGTGACCTGGTCGAGTGACAATAGGAGGTGACCTCGTGGGTCGCTTTTAATAGGAGTTGTCCTCGTGGGTCGCTTTTAATATTTGTTGACCTCGTGGGTCGCTTTGCATGAAGGTGACCTCGTGGGTCGGCTTTTAATAGGAGCTGACCTCGTGGGTCGCTTTTAATAGGAGCTGACCTCGTGGGTTGCTCTTCTTTTAAAGTTGACCTCGTGGGTCAATTTTACTTGAAGTGACCTCGCGGTCGCTTTGTCTTGAAGATAATTATCTCTCAAAATAAGGGGGTATTTCCTCCCCCAATAATTTCATATATATTGATCAAAAACAAGCTAATAATTACAAGTAGTTCACCTAAGTATAAAACTTGCGCAAATTGTGGATGTTCCATGGCACTGGAAGCTCTTTTCCATCCATGCTTTCCAAACGATATGTTCTTCTCTCTTGAGAATCTTAATCACCTTGAAAGGACCTTCCCAATTAGCCTCCGGTTTTCCCACATGCTTAGATACTTCAACTTTTTTCGAACTAGGTCTCTCTACTTGAAAATTTCTCTCGTTCACCCTTTTTATCATATCTTTGCTCGCATTCTTCCCTTTTTTGAATTTGAACCAAAGCCCTATCCCTCTTTTCCTCGATTGTTTCTAGCTCTAACCCGAGCCTCTTCGTTTCTGTCTTTGGTCGTGTAATGAGCTATCCCTTGATCTTCCCCAATTTCCACAGGGGATTCTGCTCGATCCGTACATCAAACCGAATGGAGTTTCTCCCGTAGAAGTTCTTGGGGTAGTCTATGCCCAAAGGACCCACAGGAGTTCCTCCACCCAATCGTCTTCCATCACCGACCCGCTTTTAAGTCTTTGCTGCGAGAATTATCTGTTGGCCACCTCGGTTTGTCCATTAGCTTGCGGATTACCTCTTCTGTAGTGAAATTTTGTTGGATTTTCACTTCCTTGCACCATGCTCGTATTTTTCTTCCACGGAACTGCGTTCCATTATAAATTAAGATCTAGGAAAACCAAACCGCTACAAATATTTTTCCATACAAAGTCCATGACCTCTTGCTCACCTATTTTAGCTAGTCTTGGCCTCGACCCACTTCGTAAAATATTCAATCTATTCTTATCACGAATTTCTTCTTCTGCCCTTGCCACGAAAGGACCTAGAATGTCGATCCCCACTTGTCGAAAGGGCATGCAATAGGAATTGTTTCTAAAGTGCTATGCTGGTGATGAGTTAAGTTAGCATGGGCCCGACACTTTGTCACACTTCTTAGCGAACTCAACTGCATCCTTCATCACAAGAGGCCAAAAGAATCCTTGCCTTAGTATTTTTGAGCTAGCGGCGACCTCCGAATGATTTCCCGGCAGATTCCCTCATGAATCTCTCTCATCACATCTTTGCGCGCTCTCGGGCAACAAACATTTCAAAAGAGTCCTCCAAAGGACCTCTTATACACTTCATCTCCTATTATTTGGAACCTAGGTGCCCTAGCCTTTTGTATCCTCCTAGCCTCGCCTGGATCCCAGTTGGCAAAACTCCGTTTTAAGAAACTCTTTAATCCCCTCGATCCACTTTACTTGAATCCCTATATGAAGAATTAAGGTCTCTTTTGAGAATTGGTCAAGAGGTTCGCTTTACGAGTTCACTTGGTGCTTCGCCACTAACACTATCACCTTCCCTCGAACTCGATCCTAAGACGGCACTAGCGAAACGTCTTGCATCACTCTCTCATTTTTCTTCTTGGAATCTGTTTCAACCAAATTCTTCAAAATTTTCTACTAATTTCTTAGCTCTACTCAAGTAGGTGGACATTGACTTATCTTTGGCTTGAAAGAGCCTTCCATCTACGCATCGCGACTAATCGAGAGTCGAGTATATGCTACGAGCCTTCTTACATCGCATTTATGTGCTAGCTTCATCCCAATGAATTAGGGCTTCATACTCTGCTTCATTATTTGTAACCTCGAAATCCAACTTTAGAGCTATTTCTACTTCAAACAAGTTGGAGTCCTTGTAACAAAATTCCCGACTCCACCTCCACTAGCCACAGAACCATCCACATGTAAAAGCCACGCGACCTCGTCTTGGGCGCCAACTCTTCTACGATTGCCTCGCTAACAAATTCAGCTAGAACTTGGGCTTTAATTGCCGATTTACATTGATACTTGATATCAAACTCTCCCAACTCCACTTTGCCCATTTAACCAAGCGACACGACAACTCCGGTCTCCTAAAATTTGCCTCAAAGGTTGATTTGTTAAGGCGATTATTTGGTGCGATTGAAAATAAGGTCGTAGTTTCCTTGCTTCTACCACAGGCTAATGCCAACTTTTGATCTCTAAATATCTCTCTTCCGCTCCTTGCAACATCTTACTCACATAATAAACCGGCTTATGCATGCCCCCTCCTCCTTGACTAACACCGGAGCTCACACTCGACTTTTAGAAATTGACCAGTACAAAAAAGTGGTTTCATTTTTTGAAGCTTTGATAATAATGGTGGTGAGCTTAAATATGATTTTAATTCATCAAAGGCCTTCTCACATTCTTACATCCATTGAAATTTTTCATATTTTTAAAGTAGCAAAGAAAGGTAGGTTACGATCGGTGACCTCGAAATGAACCTATTAAGCGAGGCTAGCTTCCCAGTGAGTCTTGCCTTCGTTCACGGTCCTTGGGAGGCCATCTCGGTATAGCTTTAATTTTCTCCGGGTTTGCTTCAATCCCCCTCTCATTAACCATGAACCCGAGAAATTTTCCACCTCGCACCCTTAAAAGTGCACTTTGTTGGATTCAACTTCATTCCATAATTTCGCATGATGTTGAAAGCTCGCTTCAAATGTTCCGATGGTCCCCCGATTCTCGCTCTTGACGACATATCATCTACGTAAACCTCCATGGTTCGTCGATCTCGCTTTTGAACATGAGGTTGACTAGGCGTTGATAAGTTGCTCCCCGTTCTTAAGGCGAACGGCATCACTACGTAACAATACACCCCATTTTCAGAATAACAAATGAGGTCTTGTCACGATCCTCTTCCGCCATGAAAATTTGATGATACCCTTGATACGCGTCCATCATACTTAATAGAGCACACCTGTAGTGGAGTCCACTGGGAGATCAATACGAGGCAAGTGCGGATCTTTGGATATGCTTTATTTAAGTCGATAAAGTCCGTACACATCCTCCACTTCTCACCATTTGTTTTGGGAACAATCACCACATTAGATAACCATTCGGTGAAGCGGATCTCAACAACGTGCCTGCATCGGCGACTTATTCACCTCGCTTTCTATGATCCTATTCTCTCTCCTCCGAAACTTCGCTTCTTCTCGCTTAATAAGCTTCACCTCGGGTCGACATTTAAGCGATGCACTACGACCTCTCGGGCTAATACCTTTGCAATCCGTAGCCTTCCATGCAAAAATATCCGCATTCTCCTTCAAAAATTGGATAGTTAGGAGCTCGAGGCTCGGATCCATCTGGGAGCCTATTCTAGTCGACTTGCTCGGGTCGCTTGGATCCACCCGACTACCTTGTATCTTTGCTCGGTGGCTCGATTCTATACTCCTCACTCGAGCCTTTTTATACTTCTCCTTCTCCTTCTTGCTCATTCCTCGCCTCCTCCTCCCTTTCAATTTGCTAATTGTTCTAATCTCCCATCTCCCTTCTTTTTCTTGATGTGACAAGTTATAGCACTCCACGCACTTTTCCTCGATCTCCATTTACCTCACCAATCCCACTTGCGGGTTAGGGAATTTCATCTTCAAATGATATGTGGAAACTATAGCTTGGGCCCGATTTAAACCTGGCCTACCCGAGAATGACGTTGTATGCAAGCGGGCGTCAACCACTAAATACTTAACCATAATCACTTTTCGGCATGGGACCATTCTGGCGAGGTCGGAAGGTCGATAGTACCTAAGCGGGATCACTTCGCTTCCCGAACCCATTAATGGTGTATCCACGATTCTGCGTGTTGTGACGTCTAATTCCATCTTCCTTAAGACTGCATAAAGATCACATCCGCCGAGCTCCCATTATCTATCAAGGTCTTTTGTCTTTGCGTTCGCAATATCCATTGTTATCACCATTGGATCATTTTGACTGTTCTACTCCCCACAAGGTCACGATTATCAAAGGTAATTGGGTTTGCTTCACTGGACATTAAAAATATTGAGAACCCTCTTGGGAGTATGAGCGAAGACCCGCATACTCTTCCGCTCGCGCTTTGCGAGTCACCTCCACTCGGGCCTCCCGCGATCATATGTATCACTCCACTCCTTGGCAAATTTTCATCTTGTCGGTCTCGCCTCGCTCGATCGCTCTCGATCTTTGATTTACTCTTTCCTTTATAGGAAACGAGGCTTGAGACCTTCCTCGCGCTTTATGCCCTCGGGAGAACCCGACCTCGCCACTCTTCCAGCCTCGCTCCTCATCCTCGTTTTGCTCATTCTAACAAAATTTTTCAAGTACCCTTTGGATGAGTCGCTCTATTTCATCTTTTAATTGGAAGCATTCTTACGTATCATGGCCATGATCTTTATGAAAATGGCAATATTTTCTTTCATCTCTTTTTACCGTGTATGGCCTTCTTCTTTCTTGGCCACTTTAACATATTTTTCCTCGATGGACATCAGGCATGTACTCGGGGAACATTTAGCGGCGTATATCGCTAACTCGTATTGATGTGAATCGATCCACGATCTCGACCTCGCTCATGGTCTTTTTCGGACTTAAAACGCAGGTCTCTCTCGGATCTTTTCTTACGTGCACCTCCCGACCCACTCATTACGACCATTCATGATCCTTGATTCATTCATCTCCTCTTCTTGGATATATTGTTGGGTCATCCCCATCAATTCCTCCTTATCCATTGGGGTTCGAGCTAAAGTGAAGGCTAGTGCCCCTTTTTCAAACCATGAACCAATATATTTGTCATCATATCGATCCTCATATCTTGCACCTCGAGTGCCTCGTCATTAAACCGATTAATGAAGTCCTGAAGTGGCTCGCCTTTTGTCACGATTGTAAAGAGGTGGGTTCTTGACGACCTTCGAGCTCGCTTACATTGCGAATGATATAAGAACTTTCTTGCCAATTGCTCATATGATACCATTGTTCCCATGGGTAGCCACATGAACCATTCTTGCGCTTTCCCTTTAACGTGGTGATAAATATCCTAGCATTCATGGCATCCGACTGTCCATAAAGGCGCATTACGTGATCAAAAGTCATTAAGTGTTCTGAGGGTCCTTATTCCCATCGTATTTAGGAAGATCCGGGAGCTTGAAACTCATAGTAACGACTTACGCCAAAATTTACGGGGAGAAGGGGACCCTCTTTTGTAATGCGGTGTTGCCCCTCTTCTCTTCAAATGGTCTAGCTTAGGTAGCTTGCTCAATCTATGCTCGTGAGTTCATTTATATCGCCACCCAGGGAGCTCGCCTAGTCTCGCCTCCGGCTGCCTCGTTCGGGCGCTTGGTGACTAGCCACCTCCTCCGCACGCCTTGCTCTCTATCTGCTTTGCCAACATTGTTGGTTCCTTGTCTTAGGTACCCCGCCCTAAGAGAAACCATGGGCACCTTTTCTTTCCTATCGTTTAGCATTCTTTCCAACATTTTCTCAAAGTCGCTTAGTTCGCATATTGATCATAGGATCCTCCGCTTCCTTTGATGTTGCTCTTGAATTAACAACGAAGGGGATCCTCGAGGTGTTGTTTCCTTCGCTCTTATTGGTGTCTCATCCATGTTTAGTCCACAAGGTGGTATCCCTTTTGCTTTCACTCTTTGAGGGGTCTCGTCCATATTCACTTTGCGTTTCCCACGAGACGGCGCCAAGCGGTTTGGCGTAAACAAATCGAGATGTACTTCGGATCGGGTCGTCTCGAGCCTTGGTACTTTTGGTTCGGGTCTGTAAGGCAGGATAAACGTTAAATTTGGCTTCTTCCCGGTAAGACCTCTCCGATCTTAAGTCGATCTGGTCTTGGGTCGCTAGTGAATGTAAGCGAGGTGAATAGCAATAAAATGTCATACCCGTAGCAATGGAACAGTGGCGTATTTATAGGCACTATTTCATCACGGCCGTGCGGTTAAATGCGGATCCGTCACGAAGTGTCGGATCCGTCACGTGTCGGATCCGTACAACCTCACTCCACGTGCTCTGCATCCTATTGGTCCACAATGGCTAAACCCATCTATCGTATACGGGTCGGGTTGCTTGGGCGACCCGCACGACCACCTCGGATCGGTCGTGACCTCGCTAACTACGTGGTGTATCGGCTAGCTTGAACTCCTTCTATTAGGGTGGATCGGGTAGACGACCAGATCCGTGACCTCGCCGGTGTGACCTCGACTTCTTTCATAGTGTATCGGCTAGCCTCGAACTCATTCTATTAGCACTGGTCGGGTAGACGACCGATCCATGACCTCGATTGGGTCATTCACTCGAATAGGCGAGGGTAGAAAAGTAATTTTAGACAGGCACACATCAAATACTATAATATTGATTTTATTTTATGTCCATTTTTTGGTCCATCGGTTCCAAAATACAAATGTTTTACTTTCTCTTCAAACTAAAAAGATTATCATATCATCAGTTAGTTAGTTCTTTACATGCATGCAGCATATGATTCTAGCAATGTATGGTCACTTTCAACACCATACTTTTTTTTTTTTTACATTAATTAACTTTTTTTTAAATAAATAGAAATATATAAAAAAGGAAAAGTTACGATCATCAAAACCGTCTGGTAGCAAAGGAAAAAGATGTTAAACTTGAGAAAAAGGAAACAACAAAAATAACTTAAAAATGCAATTTATATGAAGGACGTCTATTTCTAGAAGACCTTGAATGACATAGTAATTTGTTTTTTTAGCACATGTTAAGTGTCTCCTTGATGGTTAGGGGTGGAAATAGGCCAGGCGAGCTGCGTCGGATGGCCTAGGCCTGATTCACGTTTTTTTGCCGACCTATTAAATAAAAGCTGGAAGGCGACACCGAGCTTTATTAAAAGCTGTTGTTAAAAGCTACGAACCATATTTTTATTTTAAAAATATATTTTATCTATTATAATAATAATTAAATAGTTATATAAAAAGAATAATATTAGTGAACCATATAAAATATATCATATTTTTTTATACTTATAGGCCAAATAAATAGTAGGTGTATTGAAAGAAGAAGACTTTTTAAAGCTGGCCCGACTATTTACATAAAATAGAACTTCAAGAAGGCCTTGGCCTTATTTATGAAATAGGCCAGGCTGGGCGGACCAGTAAATTGGGCCGTAGGCCCTTGTCGAAAGGCGCAACTATTTCCACCCTATTGATGGTCTAATATAGTCTACGTGGGCGATAGGCCCATGATCCACGAGCGATTGCCATAGACTTGAATTTACGAAGAATCACTTGATAAAAAGATAAGCTGAGTGGTGGAGATGTCACCTATCTTCTTGGCTTTAATTAACTAAAACAGTTGGAAGTTTGGTTTTCAAAAAGATGATAAGGAAAAAAATTGTAATCTCCATGGAAACATAAAATGCTATAATAAAACAAAAACCAAAAGTTACAATGTACTTGGCCACACATAAAAGGCAAAAATTATATCAAGTGAAATGATTACCACATTTCAGACTTCTTTTTTACTTTGATATTTTATTTTAAAATTTAATCTATAAATTCGTACCTAGTAGTAGAGTGTCAATTTCGGTGCGAAGCGATTTTTTTACAGTTGAGTACGTAATTTTAAGGTCCGAAAAAAGCCTGTTTGGCCTGAAAATCTGTCCACCCAGAGGCCCGATTTTTTCTGATAATTTCATGCATGTCTTGGGTTGGGTTGGGCTCTAAAATTAGCGCCCCGGTTAGTGTTTGGTCCGAAACACGGTCATTTTGACACTCTACCTAAGAGTATAAATGATTCGATCCGAGCCGGGCAGTAGGAGCTTTAGGTTGTTTGTCAAATATTTATTTAATTATATACGAGCTCGGTAAGTCTTTTGATTTTAAAAGCCTTGTTCGTGTTTGTTTGATAAAATTATTTAGTATATATTTGAATTTCTTCGTGAACATGTTCATCAACGCGTTCACATTCGATTTCGTGTTTATTGTGTGTACGTGGTCATAGACATTTGAATAATTATGTTTGCGAACAATAAACAAATAAAATTACATTTGACGAGCTCGTGTTCATTACACGTTCATGAACAAATTCAACTTCAATTCATAAGTTAATGAAATTATTTTAATATCGTAACTTTAAATCTTTTTCACATTGTATATAATTATAGATTATATTATACAATATTATTTATATATGTTTAACTTTTTAATACTTATATTTAACTTATATGTAAAATTTCAGTTTTAAAATTAAGTTGCATGAGCTTGTTCATGAAAATTTTATAAATAAAAACTAAACGAACTTGTTCACGAGCTAATAATGAGCAGTATACAATTGTTCAAAGTTCCATTCATTTATTAGACAAGTCTTAAAATTTGTTTATTATATGCTCATTAACTATATAAACGAATATAAATGAATGCTATTCAAGTTTGTTCGCGAGTTATTTGTCAAACGCTCATACTTCTCAATATATGCATATACGTACACACACTGTTGTGTAGAATACTCATATTTTGTACTCGTAATATTTGGATAACTTAAAAATCTTAAGACAATTTATAGGATAAATTTCTGGCTGAAGTAACATTTATCAAGTCCAAACCCGATTGCAAATCGTCCGAGTCTATTGAAATTTGAAATGGATCACACCCCAGGCCCAAAGCCCAAAAGGCAAAAAAAGACTCGGGCACCATCCGGGCCGGATTACCCGTCAATGGATCGGATCTTATTCCCGGTTCCGCTTAGTCGGGGTTTCCCCAACTGCCGCGATTCATCTTCATTTCCCAGCTAAAAAATGGTGAATCATCATCGTTCCCACTTGCCGCCCTGCCCTGGCAACTCGAGGTCTGACGAGTACCTATCAAAACGAGAAGACAAAAGGAAAGGGAAAAAATGGTGCGGAAACGATTGCTGTTGCTGTTGAAGCCATTTGATTTGTGCCTTTCTCATGAACTCGCCGCCCTCCCGTCCTCTAACCGCCGTAAGGTAACCTAATTTAAACGGAAAAATAAAAAATCCATTTATGTTTTTAGTATTGTTTGTCGATTGTTCGATTGAGTTGGTGTCGACGTTCTGATATTGTTGCATTTTACGAGGAAAAAATTATTTTTGGTTGAGTCGAGGAATGAGGTAGTAGATGAATGGAAGTAGAGTGTTGGTTCATTTCAGATGCCAAGGATTTTCATATTTTATTTTGTTCTATTTGCTCCTTTTTTTAATTGAATTTCTTATTCAATAGGAGAGTGATGTGGACGAATTCTGAGTGGGCGAAATCACTGCTGTGTCTCGACGAGACAGAGAGAGGGTCAGGCATGCAACACGAACAGCACAAACAAGTGGTTAGGGTTCCGAGAGATTAAGGCCGAGTTGGTGTTGTGAACGAGAATTAGAATTATCAAAAGTAAAGAACTTACACAAAAAAATGAACTTTGAGGGTAGTGGATAAATTGTGCTAACGTTTTAATGGATGTGAATTTGTGAAATGACCTGGCAATATTGCATGCATGCATTCTAGACTAAGTTGGGGTATTGGTTTTGGTTTCTTATCTTCTTCTTCAAGTGACTCGACTCGAACTCAGGACTAACAAGATCGTAAGTGTAAGGAATTTACCAACAGGATATCTTAGCTATGGCGTTTAGAGCAATATGCCTTATTTTCTTATTTTTACTTTATTGTAATTAGCCTAAGAAGTTACTATTTTAACCCTATTACCAATGTAGGGTATTAGGGTGAAAAAGAAAAGAAAAGAAAGACAAATTATGCCAATGGGTAGTGCTAGTTTATGGTTCGATTGTTTGTTCAAGTGTTGGGGTAAATGCATCTAGGGTAACCTTCGTTTATGGCAAATCAGATTATGTATTCCAATTTAGTGTCATTTTCCATGATACATATCTAAATTTGTTTTTGGGGTCTCGATCCATTCATTCTCTTATACATGCATTAGGTGTACTATGTGATGAATGCTTTTTAACTTGTTTGGGAGCACTTTTCAAATGGACTTTTGATTTAAAGTCCATTTTCCATAATAATAGTTGTTTGGTGGTTAATTTATCTTTTTTTGTTTTGCTTTTTTTTCTATCATATAAGGATATACAAGCTGAAATTGTTCTTATGGAGGTTGAGTATTCATAGTTGATGGCTAAAACTTTGTAGTTCAAAATTTATTCACAATGCCTTGTTCATATAACTTAAAGTTTTCTTCTCCTGAAGGCATTGCAGGTATTACGATTTCTATATGACAGGATGCTGGTTCACAAAAATTCAATTAACTTCTGCGGGATATTTTGAGGAAAAAAGCCATTAAATCAAAAGTTGTTTTTCGCAGTGATCTATCTCAGCCAATCCGTGATGTAGATATGGTCATTACAATTGGAGGTGATGGCACATTATTACAAGCTAGCCATTTCTTGGATAATTCCATTCCAGTTCTTGGAGTGAATTCTGATCCCACTCGACCAGAAGAGGTTTAATTTAATTTTTCGTACTTACAATTTACATCTTCTATTATTCTTTTTCGTACAGTATCCCCAAAAAACTAGTTGATGTAAGAAAATAATTGTTTATTTCACTTAGGTGGAGGAATTCAGTGAAGTATTCGATGCTACAAGGAGCACTGGCTATCTTTGTGCCGCCACTGTCAACAACTTTGAACAGGTGAGACTACAGCTTAAGCCGTTTTCTGTCTTTTAGACTTATATATTGAAACTATTTGGCTGCTAGATTCCAGAGTATGCAACTAACTAAGTTCGAGGGAAGTGTTGATTTAAGTTCTTGTATAATCTCATCTTTTGTGTTGAGTCCTACTTGAATGTTAATTCAATGAACCTAGTTGCTACATCTGTTATATCCGGACTGTTATGTGTTTAATTTGACTGGAGAACTTGCGTGGGTATTCTAGACATTTGGAGATTCAAAAGTGTGGTTTTGAGCAAAAAAATAAGCTTGTTACTAAATATAGAACTACAGTTATTGATGGGGCCATTTCGGAGGAAACTGGAAGACCTTTTGATCTAGAGCAACTCATTTGAACGTCAAAAGTGTCATCAGCCACCTATTCGAAATTCTCAAAATTCTTTAAACTTCTTTATTTAGAAGAACAAGATGCAGATACGTTGCGGTTTGCGAGTTAGAGGTCCAGAAACCTTGGATTGCCTAAACTCAATGTTTCTTAGCACCAGTTGCTAAAACTGAATCAGACATGATCCTTCGTAATGTATGAATCTAGAAAAATATAGTCTATGTACTTGGATAGGAGTGGATTAGATCCCATGTCCAGTACTTGGAATTGGATAGGAGTGGATTAGATCCTTTCGTAATGTATGAATCTTGTTATAATATAGTCTATGGACTTGGATAGGAGTGGATTAGATCCCATGTCCAGTACTTGCATTCTTGATTTAATGTTACTTCATTTATACCTTACCCTCTGTTCATTTATTTTATTGCAATTATGTTTAATGGATTGAAACACCTGACTTGACATTTTTTCTCATGTCAGGTACTTGCTTTTTTCATCCTAATAAGACATTTACTCATGATTTACAGTTATTCTGAGCTACCATGACAGTCAATTGTGCAATAATTTTCTTGTGCACATTGAAATTGCACTAGGGATTAGCTCTATTTCTGTAAACATCCGCAGCAAAGAGTTTTTCCTTGTATATTTTACTCTTCTTATGAGAAACTATTCAGGTCAGAGGCATAAATTATTTACGACTTTCTTTTGTAGATGCTAGAAGGCATCCTTGAGAATCGATTTGAACCTTCTGAATTAGCAAGAATGGCTGTTAGTCTAAACTCAAAGCTAATCTCAACCTCTGCTCTAAATGATGTTTTACTGGCGCATCCATGTCCTTCAGTAGTTTCTCGGTTCTCATTCAGGTAAGGAACCTTTGCTTTAGTTGTTAAAATGACACAGAAGTGTGGGGCATTCTAATTACATGCCTTTTATGTATATTCTTCCATTAACAGGATTACCCAAAACGGGGAGCCATTGTCTAATTTGCTACACTCTAGATCAAGTGGCCTTAGAGTCTCGACGGCTGCTGGATCAACGGCTGCAATGCTTTCGGCTGGTGGATCCGCTATGCCCATTTTATCCAAGGAACTCCAATATATGGTAAGGGAGCCCATTTTGCCAGATCCTAACTCACACTTGATGCATGGGTTTGTGAAGTCCGACGAGGCGATGGATATTACGTGGTTTTTGCAGAGAGGGGCTTCTATATATTGATGGTTCTCATGTGGTTCATTCAGTTCAAACATGGAGATACCATTGAACTCTCTTCAAGGCACCCGGCGTTAAAGTGTATTTGCCTCCCCATTGTTATCCGACAATGTATGATACAGAGTGTAAATGGAAGTATAGTGGATGAAAACTGTGATTGCATAGTAACAATGAATGAACTGTTTGCCTACCAACAAAACTCCTAGGGCCTAAATTTGTAGTTCCTGGCTCTCGTCAAAAACTGTGAAACCATCTTACAAGGAACCCTTTACCCACCATGAAAGTGAAAAGTTCTCTGTTGATCGATCCACAATACTGACATTTACATTTTGTACGTTAATGAAGCTATCTTTAGCACCTATGGATAATGCACCAATAGCTGTATGTACTTCATTATTTATTTTTTTCTCTTTTCCTAAAATTCGAATGTAGATGAAGTTATTAGATGTCATTATGATCGAGAAATTATTATTTAATTCATTATGAATTTAATTATAGAATAAAAAGTATTATTGAGTTAGTAAGGTTGTAATAATTTAAAAGTAGTGGACAATCACAAATTTGGATTAAAGACCTGACAAGTAAGACATGATAAAGATCAGAGACAGCAAAAATATTGGGCATATGCTTAGTAGGTCTCTCCATGACGAGAGAGGTACCGTTAATAACGCGGGAACACGCAAACATAAATGCCAGACTTCCAAAGAATGTCATCCCCTAAACTATACTCCTGAAGCTTTAATTTGCTGGAGAAATGGGATTTGACAAATGGAGTTGTGCCTTGTCTTTGATCAAGTATATACGAATACTGTAAGGCTACTCAGAACTGGCTTAAGAATGTCAGATCTCTCCTATCTACAACCTGCAAAACAAGGAATTTGTGATAATCTAGAGATGTAGTAAGTAGTTAAACATGGGAAAATTACAAATATTGCCATTGAACTTTAGCTTAATTACAAAAACCCCAGTTATTTTTCAAGATTACAAATACCCCTTGACTTATGTTTCTATTTTACAAATTGCACAAAATAGTTGGTGCCTTACGTGAACAATTGAGGTCGACTCGGAGGCTGAGGTCTCCTTATTGGTGAAAGGATAAGGTTTCTAAGAGTCATTGAAGGATTGCCGGCCCCAGCTCCTCTCCGACACCAAAAGAAGAGTGTTGAGCTCTGTTTCCAGTATCTATTGGAACCCCCACTGTTTGGCTGGTGCACCACCAGAGATGTCGAATGTAGAGTCAGAATTCTGTCTTGCTGGCCACATGTCCTCCCTTGGCCCTGGAGTGTCAGGAGTGAAAACCGACCAATCTGCGATAAATAAGTTATAACTAGTATTTTTGGATGAACACGATGAAAAGTAAAATTGTGTTGATATTTAACACGTATACAAGATGAGCTAAAATCAAATGTGTATGGATAAATCAAAGGGTAAATTACAAATAATTACCCTAAGGTTCAACCTAATTACAAAAAACTTCTGTTATCTTTCAAAATTACAAATACCCCTTGTGGTATCCCTTTGAAATTTGTATTTCTTAACAAATACACCCCTCTTGAGGATGCATTTTGTAAATAAAAACAAATGTCAAAGATGTATTTGTAATTTTGAAAGATAGTTGAAATGGTAGGCTGATTTTACTGGTATGTTTTGTACTTAACCCTACATCAAATCTTAAGTTCTTGACACACATTATTTGAGTAGTCCAGTAAATGGAAGCTTTGCAATAACTGGAAAATGTTTTGAACAGAACAGGGTTACCTTTCCCTAATAGAATCTCTGTTGTCCATCCTAGCAGATGGATTTGAGAACAAATCAGGATCTTGTCTGGAGAAGCAGTGGTTCGCAGGCTGAATCGCGGATCGTTTCAATGACTCCATTTCGGTTCTTGCTATATCATACATTTCATCAAGTTTTCTCTTTTGCCTGCACTGATAAAAGCATTGTCAAGTTTTGTTTCGCCATTATACTGGACACTACGAGAAATCAAAAAGAGATTAACCTGCACTTCTCTGCAAATTTTTCTTGTAGCTCTTGCTTATCTTTGGACAAGCTCTCTATCTCTTGCTCCATCATCTGGCACCTCTTAGTCATTTCTGGTAGGCAGTATAAACCTGCTCCAATTTCTCTGTAAATTTCTCTTGCATTACCTCACATTTCTGCGGCACTGACCTACTATTTTGTTCATCTTAACTTGCATCTCCAACTCCTTTTGCCCGATATAAAATGACACACTTCTATATGCACTTTTCATCACTGGGAACATTCAGGAAAAAACAAATGGGATACATGCACTTTGAACAATTAAAACAGCCTATTAACAAATGTTCACATGCTAAACCAAATAATCAGACTTTTAAATCATAAAACAATTTATATGAATTACAAGATGAGGATACATATCTGAGGAGATACTCCAGCCATGGCCATCTGCAGAAGAAAGTAATATCATTTGAAACTGATAAAGCATATTTTACATGACTTTATAGATACAAATGCTGATTAGAAGAATATAAGAGATCTGGAGAGGACAAAAGAGTTCTTGGTAAGTTTCTTACATTAACCCATTCATCATTTGGATTGATATCAACAGGCTTCATAAGACTGACATGCGAAAAAAATGTCTTGTCAAAATCGAGTGAAACCATATATATGCCACAGATAACTAGACGTCATACAAAGGGACAACCTGATCAAGTGTAAACAAAGGAATGTAAAATTGACTTCAACATTCATTTCACCGTAGTGAAAATAAACGGGTTTGCAGAAATACTAAAATAATAAAAAAATCATAACAAGAGCCATTGAAATTTAAAGCTTATGAAGTCTCTAACCATCTACAGTTAGTTGACAATTTATAACCTGAGGATAAAACATTCTTAGAGACTAGAGTATTCACATACCTTTTGGAGAGCACTTGATCACAGATGGGGCAGGCACCATCATTGCTGAGAATCTTATTGGCATCTTCAGGGCCTTTTGAGGTAATTAAGGAAATCATACAAATTCACCAAGCACCACGAATATGAGAGAATCATATATGGAAATTTTGAATTTATTTCAAGCTTATTGGATACACAAGAGGTGACCACAGGTGGTGGTAATAGCTCGTCCTTCCAATTCTCTCCAGCAAGCATTGCACCTCATTTCAGCCTTCACAATTATTATTTACATTCACTTTTCAATGGTAAAAAACCTGGAACTTGTGACATTTTTTTTTTCTCAGTCTTGATTTTCATCTGCACTAAATTCAAATTCTTGTGGACTTGCGATACCATAGAACATAATAGAATCCAGAAAACTGATGCATCTAGACGCCAGGTAAGGTATGTAACAGTGCTAACTGAACTTGGTCTTAATAACTTAAGTAATCTCAGTGTATAATTCTGGAATTCACCCGAGTCACCAACTGCATTTGCTAATCCAATTTAAAAGAGAGAGAAGTACGGTTTAACTATAAACCACTTTGTGAAATTAGATCAGACAAATCTTCAGAATAATATCTTGGATAATAAACAAATGAGTCTACAATCAATTAAATACTTAAACTAGATCCGTGGCTGCCAAAGCACTCTCTCTACAAAGTTACACACTCTAGCCCAAACTGTAGCATCAGATTAAGGCATGTCGTCCCTGGATAAGTAGTCACTTTCATATGCATTTCATCATCAAATCACTATATCCTCCTGGAACAGCTAATTATCTTAATGTTCCTCACTCCTGAGCAAATTGTAAAAGACTGATGCTAATAAGGGGGAACACAGGTCTGCTCAAAAGAATGATTTTGAAATGAAATGGCTAAATGGTGGCTGGTGATAAAGCACCCAAAGAAAATTTCTAAATGCTGTCAATAATTTTAGAATTTCAACATCACAAGAGGTTGTAGAAACTAATAATCAATTTGCATCAAGTGCGGAATCATAAAAATACATATAGAACAAATGACCTTTCATACCAGATTACGACATCTGAAGACCCTTCCAACAAAATTCACCCAATCATCATGATTTGAATTAAATAAAAATCAGTAAATCCAAGCCAGCAACAGCATATTGAAATATAAAACTATCATTACAGCTATTCAAACTTCAGACTAATTCTCTTTAAAAATAGAAAGATGAGGAAGAAAGATCAATAACTCGTTTCCTTTGGTTGGTCTTTTTCAATTCTATACAAACCAAACGATAAATAAACAGAATAATACCTCATTACCTGAAATTATAAAATAAAAAATCTTCAAAAAATACCTGGAATTTCGGAAAAAATGCAAACAAATAAGAATCAGGTCAGTAAATGATACATATTCTGGAAAATCTAATCGTAGAACCACGATGAAACAAGCGCCATCCGCACCAAAAGTCAAAAGTTCTCCGACAAAAGAAAAAGAAACAGAAACTGAATCCAACTCAATCAACGGAAATGGACAGAGAAAACGAAATTGAGCATAAGTTAGATCGCGTACAACTCCGGAAATAGCCAATGAAGTCCGAAAATGTGACAAATTTTGGATTCCGAGACTCTCAAGTCTCAAGGCTGCTAGAATTGTCGAGTTTATTCTTCAACGGGTATTGAAAGACTGGTTCAAATAAGACTATTATTACAAACCCTAACGGAAAGGCTTCCAATTTTTTAGACAAAAGTTCTCAGAGACAGTTATGATGAAAATGGCGGGAAAAATGTGGGTTTCTTTTAACTTAAAGTCAGGGGACCAATTTAATGATTTATTACCGTCTTGGCACTGATTTATGGCTGATTTTCTTTTATTATTCTTTTACTCTTGTTGTTTTGTATCACTTTCAAATAACAAATGATTGAATTGTGTTTAACCACTATTTTTATGATTTTAGTTGAAATTGCATTTTTTAATAATCCAGCTATCTTAGGTTTTATGACTATTCTGGGAGTTGATGATCTATCCTTGGTCATCTACAATGGTAAATATTGAGGGTTTCGGTTAGACATGGGAGGCGAAACTCGGTTTGAATCATGGCTTGGATAGAGAAAGGCATGGAGGCGATCCACTTTGTGACGGAGTCTTGTGCGTTTAGTTAAGGATATTGGGCGGAGGCACCATTGCGTATTGCATTTCTCATCGGTTTTATATTGGGCGCGTTTTTGAGAGCGAGTTTATCTTCTGCCACTTCACATAGCTTGTATTTAATATTTGGCAAAAACTCATGTATACAGGGACCGCCCTGCGGCCAATGTTGAAATCAAAGAAGTCATAAAATACTTGCATTCTTATTATGCAAAACCAAAAAGTTAATTACAAAAGAGAGAAAGTAATCTTCTATTAGAATCGTAATCACAAAGGGCATGCTTTAATTCACAAAATCCAAAAGCATGTTGACGATCCTACCATGATAATCTGAAAGAGGAGAAATTAATCTTAAACACCTAGCGTCACACGAATCCATTAGCGTTTTGTGAAATCGATCTGCCCTGATTTGGTTTTTGGCGCCTTCCGACATAGCGGTTCATCTTTGGGGAGTTCTCAGATTGTTCTCAGACATGTGTGAAGAAACGGAATGACGCTTTCTTATTTAAGAAATCCGCCCGGGGACCATAACCATTTTGGATAAGTATCCCCTTTATTTTCTATTTGGTCCTCAACAAATAGAAAATCACCTAAAGATATCCACATTTAATCCTATAACAATTTGATACCCTTTAATCCAAAAATTAAACCTATTAGATCACTTTAATTGGATTAAACCGCAGACGACTATGCACATTTAATTAAATATGTTAGTCCAAATTAAATATTTCCAACAATTTGCTGACTACATATGTTACCAAATAAATGTGCATACCTTACGAGCTCGAACCTTATGCATATAAGATTATCCGAACAATCTCGTCATCATTTGCCTAATATAGATCGTAATATAGACTTTAAATCACTTTATGCGTGAATAAACCCATCAATAATCACATATACCAAGACAACAAATGACATAGATCAATCATGGGTGAGTGGCATGGAAATTACATGTAATGTGATCTAACATACGTCTATTTCCAACTGTCCATATTCATAGTGAGATCAATCATAACTAAATGGCGAGGTTCTTATCAAGCCCAGATGCTTTTATATGCATGCGATATCGAATACACAAAGATGTGTCCCAGTAATGTAGCAAACTGATAAAATTCACGGACTCCCACTAAGCAAGTATCCACAGGCTGTACACCCGTACGACGAGTGTGCTCGTGAAAGACCACTGAGTGTTAATCCTTTAATG